>VFFE01009203.1:570632-711366 GCA_008921705.1 Burhinus oedicnemus
GTGTTCAATTTTTTTTTTTTTTTTTTTTTTTTTTTGAATGCTCCAGGCCCAAATCAGCATTATCTCATTTTTTTCCTCAAAACGGGAAAATTTAATGGAACTTACTCTATAATGCAAAAACATTGTTAGTATGGCACAAGCCTCTTGCAACACAAAATACTGAGGCACTTAAAATGAATTTCTTCCATGGGTGCTACAGTCCTGGTTGACGGCTCCCCAAGCCTCAGAAGACAGACAGGGTAGGAGGAGGAGTAAGCAAGGCAGATTACTGTGATGAGAGCACTAGCCAAGCAACAAGAAGGTCAAGAACATGGTCATATTTTAAAAATATTTGGGGGCAGATCACTGTTTAGAAGAGATGAATACTCCTTCACTGACTTCACATGGTCTGAAGTTGAACATTTCAGAGTTATCCGTAACACTTAACTAGAATAAAGAATATTTCTTATGTGAAGCAAAAACGAAGACAACAATAGTCCTTTACAGAGAAGCTCTGCTCTTCAACTGGCATTCAGAGTACTGCTGCGGTACTGCCACCCCAGACCCAATACCCATTGCTGGTCAAAGGAATGTTTTTGACTGATACTGCCTCTAGAGGTATGGGGTCTGAGCTGGGGTTTGAATTTAGTGCCAGCTTTGGGGTATGTTTGTTGTATTATACACAATCAGCAAAATCTGGCCAAAAATTTGCCTTAAACCAGTTCAACAAGTTTCACATTATTTGAAACTTCACATTTATTGAGAAAATATCTTCTACAGATCGGATAGGTGGGCATTTAGATCCATATTCTTTTTCAATTACGATGACTTACTGCAAGTAAGTTTGTTAAAAAAACAAACAAGGAGGGCATAAATTGAAAGTAAATGATGGACTTAAGTTTTAACTGTGCATTCTCAATGTTATTTCTCATGTAAGGAGTAAACATGCCTCAGACAATTCACAAGGGATGTAGTGTGAAATTGTAGCATATAGTTTTCTGAAACAGACACAAGAGCTCAACACACTGAAGCTAATTTCTGTATCAACTTTCATTCCATACGGATTAGTGCCATTTTGCATAGCTGAAGCACCAACTCTATGCATCTATTGGGCAGTGTCATACACATCCAGTTTCTCCAAGCTTTCAGTAATATGAAGTTGCTGCAGAAACTGCAGTTTCTCACTAAGTCTACCAGATTTAAGTTACACTGTAGGTCTGTTTTTCACAAATTAAAAGACTCAAGCATTTTCAGTTGGATCTTTTTCTTCAGTCTAGTGAGTCTCTCAATAGTGTGCAAATTTACATACCACAAATACATCCAGGAGTTCAACTATCAGTCTAGATTTCTGGGTCTTTTTACCACACCCCCCTGCCCCCAGGAAAAAAAAAATTCTGTTTTCTCTGCCTTCTGGTAGTATCGGTGCCTTTACTAACAGTTGAATTAAGAATTTAATAATATAAACATCAGGGTTCACCACTGTCACAGGCTTGCACTTGCTAAGAAGAGTTTTTTCTCCACCTTGTAATGGAATGTGGATGCCACTTCTGAGGAAACAGATTCTACTGAGACTATTTTGCAACCTTTGTGAAAAACAAAATTCCATACTTCTTCAAGGTTTTGCTAAAATGGACTCATAACGCTTTTTCTGTATCAACAGATCTCCACATGACCATTTTAAGATCAAAATTCAAAACAGAAGGCAAATTCTTAATATTAACTACAGTAGTTTCTTTCAAAATGTCACACAGCTAACTCGGCAGCACCCAATATCCTACAGTATCTTCTTTTCCTAAGTATAACAGAAATGCAAGGGCTCATCCACTTTATAGCAGATCATCTTGAGGCTAAATCCCTAAGCATGAAGAATCAAAAACGTTTCTACCTTTAAAAATATTAGTGCTGATAAATAGCTGAATTGTGCTCAATTTATTTAACTTTTTAATTACTTTTACGAAGCATGCCATTTAAAGCCAGAAAGCACTATAGCCATATATATGCAGGTAATTGATGCCAACAATAAGATCTTTCAGTGACTAAATTCTCAGCCAGTTTCTTCTGGTAAAACCTCTAATTTTAGTTTGAACACAGCAGGCCTATGCTCTCGCTTGTGAATTACAGTCCTAAGGGCTTTCTTTCCTTTTATTCTTAAATGGCCTTCCTTTCTCTTCATATTGAGCAGATTTCTGTTCTCTTTAGTTATACTCAGAAAGTTATCATGAGACAGCCATAACTCCTGAGCTATTCTCCATTTGCCTACGCTGCAGGTTTCTCCTTTAGCCAGTAAGCAAAGTTTGTCCCAGTACCATATTTCACGCTTTCAGACCCTAGGTCATGCTTTGGTACATAGCATGGCACTCACCTTACTCCTACTGGGAGAAACAGAGCAGGCAAGAGGCCAAGAGCTGGCAGAGTGCTGACTTGGCTCTTTTCCCCTCACTTACCCCTCACTTACCACCCAATCTGCTGTTGCCCTAACTTGCTTACCACAAATGCTAGCCACGTGTAAGAGGATAAACAAAATTCCAGATCCACAATAAAATTCACACCAGAGCAGTATGATGACTTCTTATACTTGGCCTCCATGCAGTTGCCTGAGATAACAGACTCGAGCCCCAGATTATCATCATTTAAGAGGCCGACAAAAGAGCTTTTGTCCTATTAAGTCACAGTATAACGAGTGGGGCAGATCAGTCATCAAAAGATGGAGCTAGAGAAAGTCATGCTCTTCTTCTCCTATTTGCAGTTCATAGACTATGAACAAATATTCCAAGACACAGTATTTTACAGGCAACACTAGAGGTATGGAGCAAAATCAACTTTCTAATTCATGTTATTTGAAGACAGCAGGGATTGGTGTTGTAGGTTCCCCTCGCTGAGGCATGAGAGGACTGAAAGATATAAAATACTTGGGTCACAAGATGTGCCTTATTATTTTTTTTTACCTATTCAAAATAAGATTAGCTGAATAATATGAACAAATACTCACTCATTGAATCACATTTTGAAGCCCCTTCTGATTTCAACTGGATCACTTACAGACTATGACACAATTCAGCTTAAGTGAAGCCCCACTTATTTAATTTACAGCATTAGGGACTGTGCGGTAGCCATCACAAACTTGTTACTACTGCAAAATTCCTGATACAAGAGACAGAAGTCTGAAGCGTGCCATTCTACTGGGGATGTTGGTAGTCTGTGCATCTTTCACTCAGATCTTGTATTCAGTCTCCTAGAATGATCTGGCTTAAAATCAAAAACACTAAAACAATAGTCTTGGTACAACTGAAATTCTGCCAAAATATATCTGAGCTACAAAACACTGGCTTTGATGTCTTTCTGAAGAGGGCGGAAATATAGCTAGGTTAAATTGCTGTATTTTTCACCCCTGTTACAGATTCTGAAGACACTGCTAATAAGTTTGCGTTATTCTAGACAGACAAATATTAAAGTTTTGATCACAACTTAATCTCTTTTAAATACAGTTCTACCATCTTCAGTCAAGTAGAAAATCAGAACTATTCTGAAGTGCAACACAGCTCATTTTTCACTGTGTCAACAAATAGCCTCAGGAAGGCAAAGACCATCTTACCATATACCTAAGTAGTCTGCAAGATGATAACGTTGTCACAAGTTCCAAAGCATCTAAAAAATCAGCAAGCACCTTGTTATCATAATGATTCTTTATATTATGAAAAATAGCATGCTGTTACAATTGACAGGCTGTTACAACTCTGCCAAGTAGAAGCAGATGCGGCAGGTCAGCTTTTCAATGAAAGAAAAATTCTTGGTATAGAGTCGGAATATATTAAGTGCAATTTGCTTTAACTACACATTTGCCACTAGAAAGTGTTCAAATAGCACGGAAAGAAGTCTCACAAATGTTGGATTCTCAAGGAGCAACTCAGTTTTAAGAACTGATGTTAATCAGTTTGCTGAGAGTAAACTTTCTTCAGCTTTAATTACTCGCATCACATGAAACCTTGTAATATCTCAGCACTGAGTATTTGTTCACCTACCAGAAGAACAACTTGAAAATCATGAACAATGTCACCATGTGATGACACCTGTCATAAGACAATGATTCTATTACTAAGAAAATATAGCACCCTGTGCTCTGTTATCTTTACTTAGCTTTAAATTTCTCTAACTTATACCTCAGTTAAAAGAAAGGATTTAAGGAAAATAAGTGTTACAAACTCTTGTCTCACTACTTGTTCTCTGATGTAGCAAAGATTTGCAAAGACATTTTTAGAAAGGTACTGTCTCTTCTGTGCTTGTCCAGCACAATGAACAGGAGAACATGCTTTAATATCTCACTCCGAGCAACGATAGATGGTGACAAAACTGTTCAATCTGTGACAGACAGGACAAATGCCTGTTCACTGATCTTAATACCATTAATTGGCTGTGCTGCTTGTGAAGCAGTAACATAAGCTGCGTACACATGAGCTGAAAATAAGCTAACTTGAAGCATTTTTTTCTAAGAAGTATACTATTAAATCAACTAATAAAATCCATTGCCAATTACTCATAGAGCTATATATCACATATTAAAAAAGGTATTAAAGTAACATAATCTAGCCACCTGTTACCACATACAGGAATATCTACATTTAGGAATATCCACACTAAGTACAGACCTTTGGATAGGAAATAAAAGGTCTGTTAATGTGTTTTGTTTACCCCTTAAACTGTTCTTTTTTCTTTAAAAACAAAAAAAACCCCAACTACATATTTTTTTCCTCAAGCAAGTATATGCCGGTATTCTCAATTTGTTTTTATTCTTTCCTCCACCATCCTACAAAATCATATTAATTAGGAGAATTCACATCAGTCACCCGACAAAGATCTTTGACAAGCCATTGAGGATTCTGTTAAGTAGGCAGAATCAGAACTTGAACTCTACACAACATGTACATCAGAGACAATGCATCCGTATAAATAGTTTTACAGCTAGAACTTTAAAGACGTAGGCAACCATAACTGTAAATCAAAATTTAGAATGTTTCTTAAGATAAAAGGCTGATGATAATTTATGTGTAAAGAGCCTGAATAGGGAATACAAGGTAAAACTACAGAAAGTCCAGGTATCTGAGTGGACTTAAAGAAATTCACTTTCTTGCTAGAGTAGTGTTTTTTTATTAGATGCAATTACCATATCGACATCTCTCTTTGTAATCACCAGAAGTACTCCACAATATGGGAAAGTCATAACAAAAAATCATATTCCAGCAGGTAACATGGACTTCCCTCAATTAAAGTCAAAGTGCTTGAACTCCCAAAGTATACTTAAACTCATTCTCTTTCAAGAAGAACAAAAGCAAAGATATTACTCACCACCATCTTCAACCATGAAATGAAAAATGTCACTGGTGGCATTGTCACCCCCTCGTAAAACATAGCATATCTTCATATCATCAATATCAGCTGGAAAGAGTGAGGAAAAATAGATTTTATTTTAAATGCTGAAGGTAGGAAACTGTTTTTGTAGAAAAACTTGACATGTATTAAATAGTTTACCTTCAACAGAGAGAGGTCAAGGTTCCCCAGCAGAGCTCAGGAATTTCAGTATTAATAGCGCTGAAGTTTTACAGATACCATTCAGTCTCCCTCCCTTTACTTCCCCCTCCCCAGTGCCCTCTTTCTTTAAAGATGTATTTACAAAAAGAGCTGAAAGGAAATGTAAAAACATGGGCTCAACAGTCAGAACTATTTCATATTTTTAGTGGTACATTTTCTTAAACAGACGTGTATCTCTACTAAGACACTGATTCTGTCATTCTTCATCCTGAGAAGTACTGTAGAGGTCACAGAAAATCTGTGGCTGAGACGGGACCAAAACCCAGGGTATTTTCTATGTTAAGTTCTATCCTCCATTCAAGAGGCAAGACAAATTAGTCCATTTGGTGGGTCCCCCATCACCTCTAGAACTAGATTACTTCTGGCATGTGGTCTGCCTGTAGGATATGGTATCTCTACACATTCTGCAGTAGAGAGATCTCAATCACTTTAGTCCCCTACAAAAATGCCCTCTCCACCAGACCATCCTTCCTATCAGTGTGTTTCCAAAGGATATGCCATATAATCTATATGAACCGTCATAAATAGCGCTCAAACACTTACAGTGATTGACTGTTTTAAAAACCCAAACAGATGCAATTAAAGTAGACAGGCAAGACTTAAGTAAGAAAAAATCCAATGCACAATTTTGAATCATCAATTGCAATGAAGTATGTAAAAGAGAAATAAATATTAATGTTGTGTTTTCTGGTTTCCTTGAGCGGTGATGAGAAACATGTAATACATAAAAACTAACTTTTGTCACTTTCTTTGCAAGACTGCTGTTGTTAAAAATTCACATCTGATACTTTTTTTTTAAGAAAAAGTGTTAGAAATTAATAGCATTAAAGTGGAGCTCAAGTACCACCCAAGTTCTCCTCCCACGTTAGGGCATATGCATTAGTAAAAAGAAGCCAAAAAGCACTTTTGTTAGAGCTCCTGAAAATCCTCACTTCCAAAAGTTGCCAGACATCTTCTAGGGCAAACAAGTTAAGAACCTTATCAGCAAATATATGTCACTGAAGAATCTCTTCTATAAATGTTTGAAAGTTAAAGATCAAAAATTCATGGGGCTGTAAAGAGGACGCAAACAAATACCTCTTCATGTCAGTGGAGAAAATAAATCTTTCATCCTGCAAACACTTATGCAAGTACTCAGCTCTGCCCCTGTGGGTAGCCTTATCAAAATCCATGGTTCCAACATATATAAAGATAAGCACTTGAGCCAGTGTTTGCAGGACCACCTCATCAAAAAAGCCACTTGTCATCCAAATATCTTAATTTTGTCAAAAGAATTGCAAGGAATGACCTGGTTTCTGTTCATTGAGAACATGCTCAGAGTCACTTGAGCAATTCTACACTTTCCTTCCACAGCTGATTAGGTTATGATAGTTACATTAAAACTTGCCTAGTTGTAAGTACAATTCATTATCGTATAACTACAGTGCCTGCTAAATATTAATGTGATATTGGAATTCTCCAACATAATTTTGAAATCCTTCCAACATGATTTTCTATTAAAAAAAATAATAATCTCCACTAGATCAGAGTACTGATTTCCCATTTAAAATTCTGCAAAACTGATGTGGTTATTAAAGGTTACATATATTAATATGTATTACTTAAGAAAAAAATGCACTTCACAACATCATTCACTTGTCTCTCTGAAAACACTTGCCTGAAAAAGAAGATAAAAAGCATTACCAGGGGTGAATGCTGAATAAAATCATTGCTTGCAAAGTGCTGCATATTTGGCTGGAGGAGCCATGTAGGTATTTTTGGCCTCAGGAGGCTACACGGAATGCTCAGACATTAACCAAGCTATATTATTGCCAAGCCAAGTAACAACTGCATTTTGGTCATCTGACAAATGTACACCTGGCCACATGGCATGAAAGGGAATACCTGTCCTGAGTATCCCTCCTCCTTGAAAAAAATGGGATATCACTGTGCTATGCAGTGGTCTGCTTTCATGGAACACCCACTCCATAATTCCACATTCTCCAATGTAAACTAAAACCTACTAAAAAAGTGGTAATCTGTTTATTTGCTCACTCCTATTTTCTTCTGTTTCTCACTTATCCTGACAACCACTCTCTTAACACTACTCCCAGGTCACTACTGAAGCCTTACATTTAAGGAGATGTGGTGGTTCCCAAAGCTTAGACATCCTCTTTTTTGCACTAACACTGCAAAACTTAGGTTACCCCAGCCATTCAGAAGTTCATCAGGCCTGTTTGCAAGATTTGATATATCTGACAAGAACGTCACTACAGCCAGGACTGTAACATGGGACACATACCAGTATGGGCTCTCTGAAATTAAATTCAGACAACTACAAGCGTTCATCTCTAGCCTTACCACCTTCACAGCCCAGCCTGTCTGGGCCCCTTTAACTTTGAGTGTCCATGCAATTGTGCTGTCTGCTCAATCTACAGCTGCAGGAGGCTCCAAGAAACCTCATTTCAGTTTTAATTAACCAGCTATTAACTCATTGCAAAGTAACATGGAAAATTCTCTGGAGAATAGCTAATGCTCCCCTTTCAATTAAAGTTATTTCATAGCCTTGTGTTGAGGCTTTATTTCAGAATATACAGCACATGTGGTTTTCATCCTATTTATACCATCTACTATTTTAGTTCCATGTAAAAAGTAAGTACCGCTGACATAATTTTAAAACATTTACATTACCTTTGAATTTACCACAAACACTTTGTGGTTAAGATTTGTGTAATTAAGGCAACAAATGCACTCATATTATTTCCCCATGTTTGGGAAATGATTTTGCTTTTACAGTTAAGTGCACTCAGACTGTACAGCAACTGATATCCTAGCCGTGGTATGACCATTAGTTAATAATAGTTTGGCCACTCCCACAGCATTTTCTAAATAAAACTGTTTAAAGGTGGCACTCAACCTCTAAAGATCTGGAACCAAATGCAGCTCAAATCTGTTATCCAAATTTCTATCACTGAGAGAAAGTCCAAATCACAGTTATGTGGACTGTAAGCTCTCCAAAGCAAAGATGCTCCTTTATTCAGTGTTTATCCAGTAGACCCCCTTTCCTGTTTAAAGCTGTCACAGATGCAATAAATAATAAACAGAACTAAAAAAATATAAATTATAAAAATTATAAATAAGCTCACTGTCACAAAGTTTCTCCGATCAATTATTATAGAGTTTAGCATGAACAATAATGTTTCCTGTGATCTCAAGAAAGCATGGAGTATTGTGATACCTTGGGTGAACTGGCTGATGCTATGGTTGCCTTTCCCCAGGTGAATCAGGAAGCCATGTCGTGGACCCTCCGTGATTCTGATCTTGAGAGTAGCATGTAAACTGTCCCTGTCTTCCACTTTGAGCACCTTGCTGGTAATCAGGAACCCAATGTGACCTGTGGCTAGAATACGGAGAGTCTGAGCACCCTTATTTATTACAATTTGAGGAACACTGTTGTCCACAGCCATTATTCGAATCTTCATAGTCTGAGGTTTCCTTGTTTCAAACACAGTGTTGGGGAAGACATAGAAATCAGTATGAGTGCCATCCGTAACAGTGAAAGAGAAGCTATCCTCAACTGATTCTGTGCCATCATGTTTGTAGCTGATTAGATTTTCATTTAGATCTTGTTTAGTGAAGGTGGTGACTGGTTTGGAGTTATTGAACATGATCCGACCATGAACTGGTATTTGAGTGAGGATAAATTTCAGCAATGCGTCAGGTGTATCTCTGTCTTCTGCAGTCAGTTCAAATGGGGTTATCAGTTTGTATTCATTTTCACTCACCACCAGGTTATGGATTGTGACGACAGGTTTCTTATTGTCCACGTCACTGATAGAAATTCTGAAAGTACGAAATACAGGGTTATAGCCATCAGTTACCTCAAACTCAAAGCTGTCCATTTTCACCTCATCTTCTGAAGTGTGAATGTAATAGATTTTATTGCCTGCTAATAGAAGTTGCGTAAAAGTGGAGATGGGTACCCCAGGCTGATCTGTGCATTCAAGATGACCACGAACAGGTGCTCTGGTAATAGTGAAAACTAAGTTCTCATCTGGACTATTCAGGTCACTGGTGCTAAGCAAATCAGTAGTAAGGGTTACCTTCCCTCCTTCCTTCAAAGAAACTCCTTTGCTGATTACATCTGGGAAGACAATATCAATGCTACCTATTGTCACATAAAAGTAGCGGTCAATGAGAGGATTTATTCCATCTGTCACATCAAACTTGATAAGATCACGAACTCCTTGTTGGCCAAAATGCATGTATCGAATTAAGTTTCTATCCACTTCATCCTGGGTGAAGTTCATCCCTAGGGTAATATTCTCAACTCCACCTGAAGGCTTTACTCTCTGCAAGAGGCCTTGTCCTGGCCCATATCTTATAATGTATGTCAAGGTTTTGTCTTCAGAATCCAGGTCAGTAGCCTTCAATATTCTGTTATGAATAGTTCTAGTTTCCCCTATTTCAATCTCCAAACCATCATTGATGGCCATTCTGGGTGTCTCATCATCCACAGGAATAACCATGATGAGTACCGTTTTCCTAATGGTATGTTTACCATCAGTGAGTTTCACCTCAAAACTGTCCTCCTTTGTCTCAGAGTCATCATGTTCGTAGAGTATGTTGGAGCTCTCTGTTATCTGATCCAAGGTGAAGCTCTCCACCAAGACAGTTCCATTGACCAGCTGATTCACAATGTGGCCATGCCTGGGAAGTCTGGTGATTGTGAACACTAACTCATCAGCAGGGATGTCTTCATCAGCTGCGTTGAGGATAGGGGTATCAATAACCAGGCTCATGCCTTCCATCACAACAAACTCTCGTATAAAGATTTCAGGCTCTTCATCGTTTATCGGCATAATGACAATAGGGAAAAAGTGCCTTTGGGAAAAGTTAATGCCATCAGAACAGCGGAAAGCAAATCTGTCTTCAACAGGCTCCACACCCTTATGTATACTTTGTACATAAAAAATATGCCCTTGACGGAGGTCTTTCAAGGTAAAAGCACTTACAGCTACACCTGCTCTGGATTTTTCAGATCCTGGGGCTGGAGAGATGTTCTCTACATACCCAGATGTGGGCTGAGCAACAATAGTGCAGAGTATATCATCATTAGGAGTATCCACATCTTCAGCCCTAAGGTGAGCAGGAGTAATGACCCGTTTGTCACCTTCCATTACAGTGAACTGCTCCCCGACAAAAATCTCTGGGGCTTGACTGTCAACAGGAAGAATGGTCACCAAGACTGAAACTCCTTGAACAACATTGCCCCTAATGCTCCACTCTTCAGACAGGTCAGACAAGGTAAGGTTGAAGCTATCTTCTTTAGGCAGAAGGCCTATTTCACCACCCGTGTGGGCATATACGACAGCACCATCCAGAACATCTCTCTGGGAAAATCGTTCTGCAGGCACCCCTTGGACCAGGATATTCCCATGCTGGGGTGGATCCTCTACAATGAAGGTCAACATAAAGTCATCTGTATCCTCATCTGTGCCCTGAATGACATTAGCAGTGATTTCAGCAGCACCATTCTCCAGCACATCCAGGTAGGAACCAAGAGTGCCTGGGGGCAACCGTAGCATAGGAACCTCATCATCAACTGGGTGCACGTTCATTTTCACTGTGATGGGCACAAAATGAACACCATCACTCACATCAAGCCTGCAAGAATCACTGTTGGTTTCAGCTCCACTGTGCACATACACCACCCTCCCTTGTCTAATATCATCCAGGCCAAAGACAGCTCCTGGAATCAAACTGTACCCAGAAAGCTGCAACTGGCCATATCGAGGAGCCTGGGTCAGGATAAATCTGAGATGGGCAAGCTCAGTGTCCGTGTCACTGGCATCCAGCTCAGCTGGACTAAGGACATGGCTGCCTCCCTCAGGCAAAGTGAAGCCAGTATTAGTGATTTCAGGAGGCTGGTTATCCACAGGCTGCAGATAGATGGTGAAAGTCCCTTTGGCTGCATTGCCAGCTGCATCTTGCACTTGATACTGAAACTGAATCAAATGAGGAGCCACCCCAAGTTCTTCCTGTGGGGGACGGTATGATATCTTGTGATGATTGATCTGGGCTTGGGTGAAGCGGGTAACTTCCACAGAGTGATCCTCAGTCAGCACAAGGGATCCAAGGCGGGCTCCATATACATCTGGAGGGTGGTTAGTGTCAGTGGGGGGCTGGGTTATTGTATAGTGGAGTTCCCGGTCCCCTGAATCCTGATCTGTGTAACACAAGTGCTTCCTCCGCAGTGGGGTCACCTGCTGCTCTGCAACTATTAAGTGCAGGCTGCTGCTACTATGCAGCTCTGGGGCTAATCTGTCTACGGGATGTACCCGGATCACAAAAGTCTGTGGTCTGGAGCGGTTGGGTGGGTCATTGTCATCCTGGACTCTGAAGACGAACTGGTCCAACACAACACCAGGGCCAGGGCTGTGAGGCCCAACGTGGTGGTAATAGAGACGCCCTTCCACAATGTCCTGCTGCAGCCACTCTCTCACTGGCTTTTCATAGATTAGGGAGCTCCCTGCTAAACCTGGCACCCTCCTCCAAGAAAAGCCCTCATCTTCTTCCTCCTCTTCCCAGCCAGGAGGTGGCTGTGCTTGACGGAGGAGGAGCTGCCCAGCTGTGGGGCCAGATTCCACTGTGAAGAGCAGGATGGCATCCTGCGAGTCAATGTCAGTGGCGCTAAGAGCACGGGTGGTGATGGGTACTGTTTCACCCTCAGCCATGGCCAGCCCTGTGTTAGCATTGAGTAGGGGTGGCTGGTCATCAGTGGGCACCAGGGTAATGGGAAAAAGGAACTCAACACGGTGGCGAGAGCCACCATCTTCCAGCCGCAGCACCAGGTTGTCACTAAGCGGAGACTCACTGCCATCATGCTGGTAAATGACCCGGCCTGCTGCCAGCTCAGCCACTGTGAAGTGTTTACGAGGGGCAGCAGGTGCTGGGGTGTCCTCCAGCAGAGTAAGATGGCCATGCCTCAGCCCCGCTACCACACTCACCCACACCTGCTCAAGGTCATCCTCATCACTGATCACCAGGTTGGGGCTGGGACCAGGGCCTGACAGAGGCCGCGACTGCCCCTCATAGAGCACAAGGCCCGTGTTGCGGGTCACCACAGGTGCCAGGGTGTTCATGGGCTTTACCACAATCACGAAGGCAAAGGGCTCTGAGGCAGCACCCTCGGGGTCTAACACTTCTAGCTCAAGCTCAAAGAGCCGCTCCCGATCCGAGTCCTCTGTGGGTGGCTGGTAGGCAATGCGCAGCTCCCTCACGTCCCGCTGGCTGAAGGAGGAGACAGGCAAGCTCCGGTCATCTGTGCTGACCATGTGCCCCTGGCCAGGGCCAAAGGGCGAGGTGATGTTGAAGAGCAGAAGGTCTGGTGGTGACTCAGCATCCTCGGCCGCAAGCATGTCAGGCGTGAGGGCGGTGAGGACAAACTGGTCAACCTCCATCATGAGCATGGCCAAGAAGCTGGGTTTAGGAGCCACGTTCTCAGTCCCGGCCCGGATCCGCACCAGCACCTGGAAGTACTCGCGCTTCAGCAGCGCCCCACTGCCCGCCGCCTCCCGCAGCTCAGCCACCAGCGGCACCAGGTCACGGTTGGGGGAGCCGCCGGCTGCCGTGTGCCGGTAGCGCAGCCCCAGGCGCAGGAACTCCTCGCAGTCCCACATCGAGGCGGGCACCGGGCCGCCCCCCGCCGCCTCCCCACCCGCGGCCACGGGCGCCGGCCCCGCCGCCGCTGGGGGATAGTTGAGGATCTCTCCGTACCGGGGCAGCCCGGTCAGCGGCGGCAGCAGACCCACCCGGCAGCGCTGCCGGCCCGGCTCGAAGGCGAACTCCAGGCTGCGGGCGTCCAGCGGGTTGCTAGTGCCCCGCAGGCGCTCGACGGTGAGGGGCAGGTTGCGGGTGACGATCTCCAGCTGGGTGAAGAGCACCTCCACCTCCAGCACCAGGGGCAGCACCAGGGCGCGGCTCGGCGAGTCGTAGCGCAGCTGCAGGCGGACGCGGTCCCGCGCGGGGCTGCGGCCGCCCAGGTGGGAGTACTGCACCTCGCGGGGCCCGAAGTCGCAGGGGAAGCGCCTGGGGCTCAGGCGGCCCGGGCGTTGCCACAGCGGGTCCTCGTCCAGCACGGTGAGGTGGCACCGGTCCCCCGGCTGCACCTGCAGCACCAGGTCCCGCGCGGGGTCCAGCCAGGCGGAGCGGCCCAGGGGCACCCGCAGCCCGCGGTTGGCCACCACGACGGGGGCCGCCTCCGGCGCCCAGGGCGAGGAGACCGCGGCGCTGCCTGGCGGCGGCTCCGCCGCCCCCACCCCGACGCAGCTGGCCAGTAGCAGCAAGCCGGCCAGCAGCCGCCGCGGCGCGGTGGGGAGAACCTGCATCGTCCTTGCCGGCAGAGCGAAGCGCCGGGAGTCCCCGGCAGCGGCGGCTGCGCTCCGCAGGGGCTGAGTGGCGGTCCCGCTCCTGCCGCCGGCGCAGCCCGTCCCGACCCGCTCGCCCCACGCACACGCTGCACTCTGAAGGGAGCGCGCCCCGCTCCGGAGGGGAGCCCCGTGAGCCGCGAGGCCCCGCCCTGCGCCTCGGGCTGACCAATAGGCATCGGCGGGGGGCGAGGCTCTCTAGCACGATTGGACAGAGCTGTATGCCAATCTTGCAAGCGACAGTGGGGACAGCCTCCCGCTCCCTCCCCCGGCCCCTCAACAGGTTGCTGAGGAGAAGGCGCCGAGGACGCGGCGGGGCGAGCCATGGCCGTGCGGGAACGGGGAGGAAGGGGGAGGCGGGGGGCACGGATCACCCTGCCGGCGGGGATCGCCTTGCCGGCAGCCGCCGCGGACCGCCCGGAGCCCCCGTGTCGGGGGGAGGGCGGTGCTGCTTGCCCAAGGCGGAGGAGCGCACCTCTGCCAGCCGCGGGAGCGCACCGCCGCTCCCCGCCTCCCCCGCCCTGAGCTTCCCCGCTCCCGCCTTAAATCCTGGCTCCCTGGGGCAGAGTTAGAGCGGGGCTGTCCCCGAGTCGCTGCCGGGGAGGGCTCGGGGTTTCCCTCCCCCTCAGGGTGCGGGGCGACAGGTGAGCGCGGGGCGGCAGCGGCGGCGGGTTCCTGTCGGCGGCAGGAGCGGGGCTGCCCGAGGGCCGAGCCAGGCTAACGGGGGATGGGGGGGAACGGAGAGGGGAGGGAAAGGTGCCTGAGGGAAACCGGGGTGTTCCACGGGAGGAGAAGCGCCCCGGGGCTGCCGGCGGAGCGGCGGCGGGGGAGGGGGGTGTGTGTGTGGAGACCTGGCTGCCGGCACCGCCTTTCTTTGCGCCAGAAAGAGAACGAGTAAATATCTCCGGGGCAAAACACATTAGTTACTATCCAGTTTCATTCCTCGGAGGTGACTACTAGTCACAGCGGTGGGGGAATAAAAGCTTCACGGTACTTCTGCCATCTTGTGTCTGCAGTTAAAAGCATATTAAGAATAGCCTGAGCTTGCAGGAGTTATTTGCCTTTTAAAATTCCTAATGGCAGGCTCTGACTTTTTATTCATCTTCTCTCACAGCTGCTAAAATTGTTTCTTGTTAATGAAATGCGATCCACAGTCTGTTTTAAAAGAAGGTTTCTAACAATAGGAAAGCGAAAAATACTAAGGAGGGGCAGATTCAAAGACGACCCACAGCTGTTTGGAAATGACTTTGTGTAAATTTGTGGTGCTGTCTCTTAAAATAATCTTTGAAGTTATTCTTCGGTGGTGAAGCAACGTTATGGCATGAGATCTTGTTTTCTGTATGGAAAACTTGAATTTGGAATTTCAGGTGTGGGCACCGTCAGCCACATTTACACATAAGTATTCATTCCAACAAGTAATTCAGCTTGGTTTGGGGTAGAGGGATATCGGTAGACATCTGTTCTACAAAACTGGATTATTGTAATTTGTGAGATACTCTTACATTCTATTATTGACATACCCGTGGAAAACTGCAGAAAGCTATTTTGTTAAGCAAGTCTCTACTGAATTATGGACTTGGATGCTGCAACTGCAGGAGACAGTAATCCTGGGAGTTAGATATCTAGTAAATTAAGCAACACTAACACAATTTCTCTCCCCTTATGAGGCATTCACCCTGCATTTCAGCAAGTTAATGTCCTATTTCGAAGCCTCAAAGGAAGATAATTCAGTAGAAAAAGTTGAGCCTCAGGACCAAGGATCTCCCATAGTTTCACAAGCATGGTGTTAGTATCCATTCTTGTCAGAGATGACAATATTCAGGATGGAGTGATTGGAATTGCCTACATATAACAGTCTAGTGTCAAGTCCTGGATTCTGTTTTAAAACAAATAAATAAATTAAACCAAACCAAAAAAAACCCCAAAAAAACCCAAAAAACCCAACAACAAAAAACAAACCCAAATGACCCAGCACAGAAATCTGAAGGCATGTCTGCCTGCATGGGCATGAATAGCTGACCTTATTAAAGAAATGTGTACTGTCTAAGTTTAATTCCAAATTCAGGCTGTAGTAAAATGAAGTTTTACAGAACCAATGTTCAGTAGAAATCTTCACATTTATTCAAGGGAGAAAGATTTTTCAAAATAGACTCCCTTTTGCAGAGTTTGCCGCTCAAACCACGTGTCTATGTGCGTATATGCATGTGTGTGTAGAGAGACAGTAAAAAAGAGTAATAAATCACAAATAGCATCTAGCTTTTTTATTTGTTGTTCTAACAGAAGAAAAAAATAAGGGATCTAATGAAAAGTGCACTTTTTTCAGTTTTTAATATTCTTAGGCTATTAGGGATAGCAGGTAAACATGTACCTTTAAAATATTTTCTCTTTAGTGATGATGTGTTTTGAATCACATTTGTAACAGAGCAATCTCTTCTCTGTTAACTGTTAGAACAGTATTTGTTGTGATGTTTATCAAGAGATCATATCTGGGACATCTCTTTTCAATTGGTAAAGAGAGTTAGAGAAATCTGGTAGATTAAGGAATAACTTTTGAAATACCTGTGTTGAAAGTGAATGGAGAAGGGCATTCCAACAAATAATTTTTTAAGAGATTTAGCTTCTTAACTGAAAAAAAAAAGAAAATGTCAAGAGAAGAGTAGCGAAGGGATGGGATTGACCCGTCACTGAAAGAGAAATTTCTTATTTTCAGTTGATACAGGGTCAGGTTCTTTGATCTCTATTGTCTCCATCGTCAAGTAGTAAATCTCCATGTACAAACAGCAGAAGTCCTCTATTTTTAGCAGTTGCTGTGTTGTCAAACAAGTCAATGAGCTCTTGTGCCACAGTCCAAGTACAAAGTGCAAGACGTGGGTCTTTTTTTTCTTTTCACAGCACAACGTAAAATAAAAAGGGCTCCAGATTATAGAGCTGATAAAAATTTTGAAAGGATTTTCCTTGGGTTGCTGACTGGTTGGCTTATGCCAACACTTGTGTTCAAATTGTACTTGAAGAAAATTCATTATGGCTAAATTCTGATGTAATGAATAAAGTGACTGGTATTTGACCAGAGAAACAAAGAGTCTACGTATCTTTGCATGGAAGCTTGCAGCTCTGCTATGCTACTACACTATATTTCTGAGTCTAAACAGAAACAGAAAGCTTTAAGACAAAGAATACCTGCTATTTAAGAGAATATTAATAAATAAAAGCATGCTCATGGAAATCTAGTGGTGAGTATTTCTTCTGAAATAAATTATCTGTGAGGTTTAGCAGGATAAATCTGTATTTTAGGACATCTGTTTATTTAAAAACGAAAGCAAATTGGTTCTTATTTTAAATGCAACCCTTTCTGAGGGCATCTGACTTCTGCTTCTGATGGTGGATCACAGATTTGTATTGCTTATTGAAACCCACACAACTCACAGTTCCTGTGTAAGATGAACAAGAGTTTACTGTTCACCGTCTAGGTATAAATTTATAGTTATCAAAGACTGCCCTCTGTTGATACAGTATAATCTTAACATCTTAACGGTAGCGAAGCCTGATTTTTGTTATTACATTACTTTTCTTAGGAGTTTTGTACTTAATGATGGAATTAATTCCAGAGATGCTCTTCAAATAAATCAGTAAAAATGAAATAATTTTGAGGGTTAAATACTGGGAAAGGAGACTAAATCTGACATACATATGTCAGGTGTTTTTAACATTTTCCTGATAGCCTGAGTATTTCCCAACTTAAAAGTGTGAAAAGATTTGCCATCTCTTGCCAATGTATATTAACTGCCTTGCCAAGGAAATTAGGAGAGCAGGGGGAGAGGGTGGAAACAGCAAATAAGATTCATGGGAGCATTCAGAGACTTATTGGTTGTATAAGTAATTTTACTATTATATTTCAAATCTGAAGGCCACGTAAAAGCAAGGTGTACAGTACCTACTGCAGCACAGAGAAAACTGTCATCACTCACAATATAACAGACCAAAGAAAAATCCTATATAAATAGTCTGCTGAAACAGAGTAAAAATTTGAAAATATTAAATCAGCCAGATGAGAGTTTCAGTTCCCTGTGTGTTGCTGTACTTAACCAACAACCTTTCTGTTGCTTCCATACTCACTTTTTCTTCTCTTGTTTGATTAATGATTTATTATGCAAGTGACTATTTATAAATTATTGGGCATAGTTTTTTGCCTGGGTATCTGCAAGAGTATTGCTAAACTGTAACTCTCAGTCATCCTTTTTCTGCCAACTATCTCAAAAGGCAGATAGCCAGCTCAAGAATCCTCTCTCCTCTTCCTGAGGTGTCTTCTTCACCATCACACTCTGTAAATGTAGTGTTGTCTTGAACCTCTTCTCTATTTCTTTCATGACTTCTGTTTCAGTCCAAATATCTGTTGCCCTGCAGGCAGAGATGTTCCTGAAGAGTCCAACACCACTAAATCTTGCATCCATAGTTTTCTTTCCCTTTGCCTCAGGCAAATCTTTCCCTTGTAGTGTGAAGAAATTTCACTGGCTTCTGTCAGGATAAGGTTTCAAGACTAGTGAAACTCTTATACAGTCTGTTCTCAAAACTGTTTTCTGTTGATGCTGGGATGAGTGTAATGTTGGTTTCTACATTTCATGTACCTATAGTAAATGTGACCACATGACCCAGCCAACACTCACTCCAAAACTCAATCCAAAATTGCCCTGCACGTTTCTAAAGCTCTTCTTAGACTTTTGTCTTGGTATCTTATGATGTTTCTTCTGCTGCTCCCCCAGTAATTGTTTTCACCTGCCTAGCACTGGCACCCTGCCCACCCTCCATGTCTCTAGTGCTATTTTTACTTTAACCTCAGCTCTTTGAAAAGCTACTTTTCAAGTCAACCTTCTTCAAGCTCATTCCCACTTTAGATGTCATCAGAAGCAATGTGTTTTCCTTTACGTTTTTTCTCCTCTGCCTTTTGATCACTCTTACTTTTTGTTTCAAAGCCAAAATACAACTTCTTGATCTCCTATTAGCAATGAGAAAAGACTTGGTAATTTAGTTGAGTAAATAAGTAGTTCCATCAAGCTTCCTTACCTATGGTTTATGTCTTGTGCTTGGACTCTTTGAAGTTTTTTTACTGTGATTATGGAATTTATAATGTTACTTTTAAATGTACACTGAAAAACACACACATGTTCTTTGATGTGTAGTGAAGGAAACAATAAGGACACTATAAGCAACATAGCTGTTTTCAAAAAATATTTAGGGGTGAGGACTTTTTGAGTCCTCTCTCAGATTTCCCTGGGATGAAATTCATGAGTGGTTGGAAAAGTTCTTGACAGGAACTGACCAAATGCTGTCACCAATGACAATGACAAGTTCATCTCAACATTCAATCCAGAATAGGTACGTGTTGGTATGTGTATGTATTGTGTTAGACTATATTTATGTAAATTATAATTATAACTGAAATGGTGTATCAACAAGGAATTATTGGTAAGACATTTGTTACCTATAGGTAAATACTTAATAGCTGGTGGAGGTCAACACAGTCAAATCTTGCATGTTTATACATTTATCTGAAGTACCAATATTTTAATTTTATTTTCTTTTTATAAACTTTAAACTGTGTCTATAGTGGTTATCTACTCTAATTTATATTGCCATATTTTAATTACCAATCACTAAAATTCCAGTACAGTCAAGTGCTTATATATTTTATTAATGAATTAAGTAGGGAAACATTCCTGACACCACTTTATTTGAAAAAGAAAACAGAATGGAAGCTACTTAGAGGGTAAGAGATCCAATCCAGGCTAATTTATTTAACTCCTCCTGTCCCACAAATGCCCTACAAATGCATATTTTCTTGTTAGGACACACACAACATTGTTTGGTTTTGGGTTTTTTTTCTGGTAATACATGCCTGTTGTTAGAAAAAACTGCACCAGAGAGTTATTTCCCTTCCTCTCTCTCCCTGTTCTTATACTTGCAGAAAGGATGAATAATGGCTTCTCAGGAAAGCTGTTTTGCGCTGTGGCTTGCGTGCATTTTAACATTTGCAATACAGGCATTTTATTAGTGTAGCCTCTGGAAAACATCAGTGACTGAGAGCAGGGATCACTTGGTTGGTGCTAGAGTTAACGTTATTCAGCTGATGGTGCAATGTTCTCAGCTGGATAGAAAGTGAGAGAGAATCAAATTCTAGTTTTCATGACAGAGTTGTTTATGAGTCCACATGTTTGATTTCTATATTAAGAACTATGAGTTTAAAAAGCAGGAGTTCAAATTAGTTTCATTCTACCACAGAGGGTAAAGGTGACTGAGGTGAAACTTTTTAGAGTAGTCCACTCCTTTCTATTGACTACCATTTATTTGACTGATAGTGGCGGTGTTCTGGCTATTATGATTTAAGTGTTACCCTCTTAAATAAGCAAAGGAAGACATGTACATAAAGGTAATATCTTTTAATAGATTTAATAGAAATTACTGGGTAAAAATAGAAAAGCCTTTGACCACATAAGCCTATCATCTCCTGGCCTGCCATAGAAACAGAGAATTAAGAGTATTTGCGCAAAATTTACTTTCTTATGATAAGTCTATGAATTAACGTGAGAGAGAAGTTGGGCAGTTCCTGTAGAATGAAGCTGTGCATGCTGAAATTTCATTCAGAGGATGATCTTCCTCCATCATGGGTTAGAATGGTGAATCATTTTCTGCGTATGTTTCGTGTTTAGCTGAACAATGAGTGGTGGGGAGAGAGTGTCTTGCACCAAGTACGTACATCGTATTAAGGTAGCTCATTCAGAGAGCCAATAAATTTTTCTCTAGAGGAGTGATCTTAGTGGTCTTTTATAACATGAGCATGATACTGTTGTTCTCAAAACAATTGCAGCAATATCTAGATGTATGTTACTATCTTTTTTATGTGTTTTGGATGGCTGCTGGTCTTGTGGAAGGAGGTATGTTTGTCTGTGGGTAAGGTGAATTGTTGATAACAGTGCAATAATTCTACAGCTGACAGACAATTGTATTTAGTAATAATATTTAGAATTATTTGAATTCATCTGAGCCAAGATGTTGATTTTTGCCTATTAACAGAACTCTTTTCTATCAACTGAATATTTTTTATACACACCTATAGTATAAACATGACATACTGCACATTTTATGTAGTATACAGTCATGTTCCACGGCAAAGATTGTTAAACTAGGTCCGAAACTTCAGTCAAACAAGCTGTCAGGTATCCCCAGACTGAATGCTTTTAATGATTCAGGACACTATGGTATGTGTCATAAAACGAAACAAATCCTTTTGAAGGATGATCCTGCCATCTCTATGTTGACCTTGGGTAACTATTAAAATTGCATATCAAAGGGTGAAGAAACTGTTGTTTAAGCACTTAAGATGCCCTTCACTGTAATTTTCTCTCTCCCGCTTTATAAGAGAAATTTTACCTAATCTTTGTAGCTTCAGTTGTCATAACAAAACCACCCCACACAGGCAGTTTCATTGTATTATAATTCAAACAGTGTCACTGCCAAATACACATTTTGCTATGGCTATAAACTACTGGCCTTTATGTTAGACAGCCACAGGCTGCGAAGTAAATGAGAATGAAGCCTTAAGATTGTGAAGACGACGAGAACCAGCATCCCCCCTCCCTTTTCATATCCAGTTAGTGACGTCAACCACTTACTATGTTTCCTTTCCCCATAGAGATTTCCCTAAATTAGCCAATGTTAACTTTACTCCCATTTTGCACACAACTGGGATGAATAGACAGACATCTTAGCCTTTTGGGTGTGATACTGTGACTTCCACTCAAACAAACCTCGTATTGTCTTCAATGAGTTTTGCCAAGATAAGAATCACAGGCAGCTTAAAATATGACGGATCAGGATTTTGTTAATGTGCAAGTCATATGGATGTAGGTGTCTGCTCACCTGCATGCCTATTATAATTAGGCATTTGTAACGTTGCAAGTTGAACTCCAGGCACTTCTGTAAATTTGTTTCAACTAGTTCTCCAGACTTTTACTCACATTCAAATGAACCATCAATTAGTGTCAACATATACCATGAAATAGGAGCTATTCTGGAGCAACAACTGTAAAACCTCTGGATCAAACTGATTTTACCTTACCAGTAATGCAGAAGGTGTTCGTCACAGACAAAACTCAGCAGCTAACAAGTAAGAATCCCATTTCAGGTTACAGCTCACTTTAGAGGGGAGATTTTTGAAGGCGTGGATAAGTACTTGATGCCTAACTTCATCTTTCAAGTGCCATAGACATTAACTGGAAGTCAGAGGACAGCTAAGCTTTGTGTTTGGAGAAAGATATTTGCAGCACCGCCAGGGTACAAGTCTCTCTGAGAAAGGGGGCACCATGTACTCACCACAGAGTTGGGAAATGGCAACTGGCTGCCCTTAAACAGAACCCCAAAACTTGTGCAAGGCAGTTTCAGGTTTTCCATCTCAATACATATGTGTAGAGTGCGAGAGGCAGAACATGACTGCCTAAGCTGAAAGATCCTTTGGTCCATTCCTCTTTTCAACTCAAATTTTGGAGTAAAATGAGTTTGTGGCATTTCAGTAAGGAGGCAGTCTTTCAACTATGCATTCAATAACCTGATATGAAATGCATTCTGCATCATTCATCACCCCTTTTGACATAAAAAGACTGTATTCAGGCCATTTATTTTAGGTGTCTGACTTAGACCTTGCACTTTACTTCCTCCATTGACCGTATGTTAAAAAAGGGTCTCTCAGCCCCGGTAGGAGGAGATTTGAATCACTGTCTTCATATTAGAAACAAAGAAATTTTGGCAACTGCCAGACAGACACCCCACCATAGAGAGACTCCTCCTATAATCAGTGAAGGGAGATGGAGGTTAGAGCCATCTTGTCCTGTGAAAGATGTTTGAGAAGTGGCCATGTCCTTCCATCCCTGCTATGGGAAGGCTTAAGTTCCTGGCTTAGACTATGTGCTTAACTCCTAGACTGTCAAAATTAGGTATGACAAATGCCACTGCAGTTTATCAGGCATTAAAAAGCCCTAAGCCTATTGGTTCCAGGGCTTCTATTTTTAATTCCTTTTAAAAAATATTTTTGAATGCACTTGCACAAGTTCTGCCATTTCATATGTACTCATATTTCTGAAGAGGCCAAATCTCTTCTTAAGCATCCTCAGGCTTGGATGTGATGCAGCTCTCTTTAGTGCTCTGATACGGAACGGAATCCAAAGCGCAGGTGTTGCAGCTTGTTCAAAGGCTGGTGCTGCGACCTCTGAGATTTCTGAGCAGCTTGTTTACAAGAAAGTAAAAACAGTTAACTATCAGTTTCAAAACATTGCCCACCATTGTGATGTCCCCGTATTATGTGAGTTGGAAAGCCAAATTCATCCCTGTCAAGTCTACTGAAATCAAAGCTGCTCCAATGGGAATATGTTTGGCCAAATGGGCACAAAATAGAGAGCAAATAGTATTTTGCAGTAAGAGTTTCTGGACCCACTTAATGACAGACCACATGACATGCAACTACCTTCCCCAGTCTTAAAAGCAGTTAGCTATAAAATGTCTTTTCCTTAAAAAAAACTATTTGCCATTAACAGGTCAATTAGCAAACATGCACTCACCAAATAATGAGGGACGGGGTCAGAGGCCACCACTATCTGACCCTCCATAAAGATTACTCTTGCTACAGCACGTAAATCTGCAGTTAAGCAGGTAAGTCAAGATCTCTACCAGGGGCTACACAACAGCATCTCGAGACATCTTACCAATTGCCTTAGATAGCTAAATAAGTATTTCCAGTCAAATAACCTTAGTATTTGCAGTATTTATGGTTTTTCCAACTATATTCAGGGAAGTAAAATTAGCAGCTTTATTTGAAAGACTCTCAGCTGGAAGGTGAGGTGCACGTGGTTGGTACACAGAGGTTTTTGAGCTGGGTCACCATCAGGCCTTCTGTGCTCCCTGTATTTCTACAAACAGTGCTGGGACCCTTACGGGGGATGGCTGCTTGAAATGCAGCCTGTGATTACCCTGTACCTATACAAGCACCTTTGGATCTTTGCACCGCTTCCAGACATGGCAGATTTCCCTGCTACTGTTTCAACCCTTGGTCGTTGGTATGTGCTCATATGCCTTAAAAAACTACATAACTTTTTTCTTTTTTAAATGATCGGTTGACAGCCCATTATGGATTAAATCCCACACGGAAGGCCCAAATAAGCATTAAACACATCATATGTATCCATAGAAGAATTCTCCCTCCTTAGGGTCTCTCATCTCTGAAATCATTTGAGTCAAGCAAAATCTTCACAAAGCAAGTCACCATTTCTGCACGCGGTATTCCAGGCCATTCATTTATACAACCTTAATCTCTGTAATGTGTTACTCTCCATTACATGTCTAGGTTTAGATTTGCTTTTCTGCCCCTTACTATACACTGATAAGAGGTCAGTAATGAACACAACCCAATGTTGCCCTGAGCGGTCACTCTTAGTTCAGAACCCGTTTAAATGCCCCAGAAAGTTTACATTATTTTGTCTAATGAAGTATTTTGGATTCGTGGGAGTTAAATTTCTTCTATCACTTTAACTCATCATATTTCTTAAGTCTGTAACTGTTTAAGAAGTTTCTTATATATCTGTTTTTCTGTGAATACGCTAGGACTTCTCAGCCTCAGCGGTGAAGTTTTCAGCTGAGAAGAAACTATGTTTCTTTCTCAGATTTGAAACCAGCCAGTCCAGAATATTGTAAAACAATGGAAGCAATAACATAAATAAACAGTCCAAAAACACATAAAGAAAAAACACGTGTATGATACCTAGTGAAAAAACTCCCAAAGCATATACACAGATAATAAATCCCTACAGATCTCTATGAAATTAAATGTCACAGATCATGGATCATCCCCCGTGACTGCCTTGTTGTTATTGTTTTTGTGTAAAGGAGTGAGGAACAGACAGTGAGCAACATGCCATAAAGATCGTGAGTCATCTTTGTCTGTTTGGAAGAGGTAAACCGGTTGTTGGTATGTGCAAATAAACTAGTGGTTAGAGCACCTTCTCAGGAGGCACTGGAGGTGGATTTTAGGCTTTTGACAGTCAAAGAGGACTTAAAAGGTTTCTCCCTCTTACCTGAACTGCCAGGCTACAGGACAGTTTTGAGACACCTTCCATCCTTCCCAGTAACACTAGACTAGCAAAGGGCCCAATGAAAGGAAGAACTTGTAACTATCCAGTCTAATGACTGAAGTCTCGGGTCCCTTGACCTCAGCCCTGGAAATTAGACAAGTCACAGGAAGGAAAAAAGAAATACTTTTTGGGAGCTTTACTTACTATTCACTTCACAAAAACCATCCATCCTCTTCAAGTAAGCGTGCTCCCACAGGATAGCCCTGAATCTGAAGTAAATGAAAGCATCTCATTACACCTAACTTCAGGTGCCTACGGTGAAAGTACTTCAGTGCTCATCATTTCAGGCTCCCTTTGTTATCAATGGAAAGAAAAGGTGCTTTAATTTGCAATTCATCTGACCTACTTTAGATACTACTTAAGAATGAAGCGAATAATGCTCTGAAAGCCTCTCTATCTCCATTTACTACAAGAAAAGCCTGGGTGAGTAGGTCAGATGCAGCACAGGGATGAAAATAGACAGACACCTCTGAAAGAGCATCCTTTCCATCCTAAAGATGGGATCATTGAAGACATGAGGACTGAATTGTCCTTTATCAGTGCCTAGCTATATACAGTGGGGAACCTGAAAACATCACTTATATCAGACGCCTAACGTTTACATGTCTATGTTATTAATCTTTTCTGCTCTCTGCTATAAAGTGGGAACAATAGCACTTAATCTTTGAGGAGGTATAAGATGTTAGAAATTCTGAAGTGCCCTGAAATTATAGCAGTCAAAGTAAATATTTCTTATGAGAAGTAAAAATGGTTTTGCAGAGTACCTAGTGAAATACAGCGACATGCAGTGCTTTGCATATTGTTGTTCTTAAGTTTGTTTTTCTACAGCACTCATAATTAGATGCTACCATGTCTAAAATTTTGCCCATTACACACCACAAAAGCACACAACTGCTGACAGACTATGTTTAATATGGAATAGGACAGTCTACCCTATCTTGTCATAAATACTTCTCTGGTATATATATACACTCATATATGCATTATACATATACACACACACACAATTTTAGTAGAGCTTATCCAAATAAACTAAGAAGCTGTAGGGAAGTGGGGCAGGTTAATCGTGTTACCTGATTTCTGGTGTTTACACAGCCATCTAGCTCAACAAATCTACTCAAGTGTTAGGAAAGAAGCAGAAAGGTAACTCTGTTAGATCAACAACATACTGAAATGAAATCTAACAAACTGTAAAAAATAGACTTAACAAACAAACATCATAATGACTGAAAGGCCAGAGTTGAAGCCTGTCTATCTATCTAGTTCAACCAGGATACGTGTAGAAAGGCTGGGTTGGCATTCATAAAAGTACAATGGCCCCAGTTAATCTTTGTCTACATCATTACTAAAATTACTTCAAGATTGCCTCCTGACACTTATTAGAAGTTTGAGTTTCCTTTATAGTTGTGAGTGTTCCTCCATCTGAATCTGCATTGTGCTATCGTGGAGCTAGTTTACGTACTGGAAAATGCAGCAATATGGATCTTGACAGAAAGTAATGTATCCTGCTTCTTGGGTAATTGAGACAATGATCTCTCCCTACTGCTGCAGCTGTAATGCTACTGGAACCGTAGGCTATTTGGCAATCTCTACGATATCTCGTTGACTGTAATGTATAACAGAGACAAAAGCGCAGACTGAGCATCACAGTTAGAGGGAGCAGGAACTGTAGAAAAAGCATCTCAGTGAGGCTGGGTAGCCTGAGTGTATTCCCTGCAGCAAGGATTGAGTGACCCATGAGGGAAAAGGTAGGAGGGAAAAGGCAGCATCAGAGGGAGTTGTCCTCATGCTCCCATTGTGAAACGGAGGCAAGAAGAGCCACTTCCCAAGACATTTGGGAGCTAGTGTTTCACCCACGGTGAGCTGGATTTGTATGATTTCAGATTAGCATTCTTTCTCTCTTCTGCCCCTGCTTCTTCCTCATTCCTGCTCCAGCATCAGCTTAGCCCTCAGAGGCCTCTTCCCCAGAACTGACTGGTAGTGAAAGGACGTTATAACTGCATTGTACAATCTTGACATTTACTATTGAAATCTGTGTCCTTTTCTTCCTACTCTAGTGTGTTTTGTCAATAGAATTATAAAATAAGCAAAAGTTCCCATGAGTGCCATAAGAAGTACTACATCGTAGACGAACTTACAAACACCTGCTGAAGGGGCAGATGCAATAAAACAAATGACCCAGCCATTTTTTTTGCTCTCAGGAAGCCCCTGGGTATGTGAAGATGCTAGTTCAGAAGGGAACTTCTTAAATTTCATTTAATATCCTAGCAGCAATGTAGTCAAAATGAAGATGAAATAGCTCAGTTATTGCAAGGTTGTAGAGCTAGATCACGACCAACTACCTCCATAGGTTTGTAAACAGATGAGTTTAAAAAGCACCTTCCAAAGAGCTATCCAAATCTCAACATTTCCACTTGAAATAAATATGTTCGTTAGTATTAGAGTGCTGTAGAAAGAGTGCTGTTCTATAAGAATATTCTATAAGCAAAATGAATTTGGAAATTACACTTTACTAAAATACTTTGATTCAGCCGTGATGTGTTGGCCTAACAAAATATAATGACAATTTTTGAAAGGCAAATTTTCTGGCAGTGATTCACTCCAGGTAACATTTTCATCTGGTCAAGTCAGCATTCTCTGACTCTGGGAGACTTTCAACCAGGTCTTCTTCTTAAAAAAAAAAAAAAAAAAAGATTTATGATTTTAATCTGTTTACGCCAATCCACTAGACAAAGGGGAAAGACTCTGAGATATACAGTCAGAATACCATGTCATGGTATATGATAACATACCACACTTGTTATGCCATGCTAAAGCAAACTGCGTCCTTCCTGGTTAATCAGTTCTTGAATCCAGGCTTAGGAGCTGTGCTGCATCCATGCATACTCTATGCTGTAAGATCCCAGCATGCTGAGCATACTGTAACCTCTCTGTTACTGAGTTCAGGAGTGCCCTTTTTCTGCTCTTTCAGACTTTATTCATCTTCCTGTGTCAGGGTGGCCTGATAATTTACTCTAATTGAGAATGCGAATTAAGAAACAGAATTCATCTAACTGAATGTAGGCATCTGCATTTGAGAGTCACTTTGGGTTCACTTTAGAGCTAATGTAATAAATGTTTCTAGAATTTGCTTAATTCAACTGTGAAGTTGCATCTAAAACAGGTCAAATGACCCTTGAATTTAAAATACACATTTTCCTTCATTAATTACGGTGAGAACTTAAGAACGTAGGTACCTGCACTGCAGACACCTAAAGACAACTGTGTTTAAGCCCACTCAAAGCACTCATTTCTTACTTTGCTTAAAATGATTTTTAAATTATTGGAAGATTCCCTACAATACCACTATTGTGTTGGAAAAATGCCTGCTTTGTACTCCTATAGATAAGATCGAATTTGAGCCCTAAGCATATACTTTGAATAAAGAAGTGGGAGCCTTGTTATACACGTATTTCACATGAATATTTAACAAGAGAAAATACTGAGAAATTATATATCAAAGACCTCAACGTGAAACAGCCCTGGACACTGCTAAATTATTTAAGAGTTATTTGTAAATATAAAGTAAAATTGCACTGTAGCTTTTCTGAATACTTGAAATATATTTTCTGACTTAATGAATTTCAATAGTTTAAATATTATGTAGAACATTTATATGAATCCCTTTAAATGGTCAGATCTTCGTATTATATGCATTTCATTTATTTTATATTAAAGCTTCTTTGGTAAGGACTTCATTTGCAGAGCACTGAAGCTTAGAATCTATGATGTAGGTCTCTTCCCATGCCAGGTGACTGTGGATGTGAAGTGACCTTGGGAGGACACAGTTTCAAGGGCTGGCAGCAGTCCAAAGTATGCTAATTCATCGATGTAATAGTGTTCAGGCTGAAATCAGTGCTTCAGGAAACTTTCCCTATTTCTGAATCAACAGCGAAGGAAACCCAATGGATTGTAACTCCTTTAATAGTATTCTGTAGAAATACGATCATTCAGGTAGCTTGCTGCCAGGCATAACTCTCCTTTGGAGATTATAATGTACACCTTAAACTGCAGCTGTAATATTCAGAGGTCAAAGCCTGCAAATACTATTCAGGAAAGATTGTCGACCTCTGAACAGTTTGTGGTCCAGCCTTACCTCAGATAATGGAGTTTTCTGCACCCTTTTGCAAGTTATGCCCTCTTTATACCAAAAGGACAAGAACACAATAAAGGGAATTCTAATAGTGACAGGTAGAGTTATAGGACATATGAAATGATTTACAGGAAAGTACTAAAAGACCAAATTATGTATCTCTTGACAACCTTTGGGAACACAGGCTAAAACACAGGATATAGTATCACTGAGAAGCGTAAACAGTTTATCAGGGAAAAGGAAGGATTAATTAATAAAAATAAATATAGTTTGGAAACATGGAGGAAAAGGTCCTAAATATTCCTGTGAAACAATCTACCAATAGGTAGATTGAAAGGATTACTGAAAGGATTAGATTCTAAGGCTGCTGAAAGGAAAAAACATTAAATAGTAGGGATGAATTAATTGCTGTAAGTAGAAAAGATGCAGATATTTAATGCAAGATTTTTATGATACTTAAGCTTAAGGGAGTAATCTTTCACTTATTCTACCCACTGTTCAGGGCCAGCCAGACAGGAGATATGGTAGCGATGGCTAAGGTAGGCACCTACAATGGCTAGTTTGTGTAACTTGGGCAGCATCAATACTTCAGTAGTAACTGAAATCTTTGTTCCAGTAAAAGGTGAATCAATCATGACATAGAGACTATGTACTGATGGATCTGGCAGGATACTAAGCAGTACATTAAATTGGCAAAGGATGGACACCTTTAGGAAAAGGATCTTGCACAAACTTTAGGGGAGTTAAGGGATCCTAACATTAAGTTATTTTTTGTCTTTTTATGTCACTTTTATTTTGTCCAGGATAAAGTGATAGTTTTGGGCTCAGCCTGTGGTCTACAGAAGTATTTAGGATTTTAGCTTCCATAGAAAGAAATGAAGTTTAAGCTTCTAAGTACGTTTACAGGTTCAGCCTTTAGTCCTCATCTTTTTCCAGTTCCTAACCTTGTGAAGAGCCCAGCAGCCTACTTATCAGGAAAGAATCAGAAAATTGTAGGAAAAAATAGGAGTAAAAAGGATGTCAGGTGGTCAAGTAGTCCACCTTCCTGCCCCAGGGTGGGATTAACTCAACCTAGTCCAAATACCTATTTGTCTAATCCAACAAAGGAGATTGCCTGGGGAGGCCATGCAATCTCTGCTAGTCAATCATAAATAGAGACAGTGCAGATCAAAACCTCTTAGTCTGCCTCCGAGCAACCATGCGCACATGGTGCACTCAAGGAAGGACAAGCTAAATCCCAGAAAATCTTTAATGATACAGTCTAAAGGCTGAGATGTCAGTTAAACTCTCTTTGATGGGAACAGGTCCATCTGACATGGCACAGGAGAGACTGCAGTGATTCAGAAGGCTGCCTGTGCTAAAACATGTATTTCTATCATAAAGTCTTAAAGGACATTTATTTGCATAAGAAATAAAGCCAACGCAAAAAGAATGTTCTTTTCCATCACTCACTTTTAATATAGTCCATCCATCTGAAAATAAGAATGTTAATAGAACATGTGCTGCTTGGGGAGTAGCTCCTTCTATAATACTCTGGCTTTGTATGTGTGCATGAAGGATCAGTGTTGCCCTCTAACTGGACTTTGCAGAAATCAGAATACATGTGTGTCACTACTAGCTAAAACTGTTTTGCTGTCTTTTGTTTACTGCTGTTTCCAGTTATCAGTACATTTTCCCATTTGCTACATTTCATACCCACTCTCATTGCTTTCCAAACAGGACTAACAGGACAATTGGCAACCTGGCTTTCTGTTTAGAAGTGTGCTGCTTGGGTGGTTTTAAGCAGGTCTCTTGTATTAATAAAGGGCCTTTGCACAGAAAAAAAAGTGGCAAAATACAGGATCTGAAGATGCAAAAGAACTATAGCATGTAAGAAATGAAGTCTGTTTTGTATGAAATATTACTTTTCAAAGCAATAGTTATACAGTACCCACTACACACATGGAGTTAGATTCGTTAGCAAGCAGAGTTTTGTTATTTTTTCCTTCAAATTCTAAATACAGTTATCTGCATCAGTGTTTCCTACTGAAAAAACAACACTAGAGATAGAAGAGTAAACAAAGGTTTCCTAATCTTGCTGAGCTTCGGTGCAAATATGTGGTTCAAGCTGTATTCAAAAGTGCTGTTTAAAGCTCTTAGATGCATATCTTAGCAATCCTTGCTAAATTCTTGCATTACATGCCAACTAAACAATGACATCCTGCTTTTTGGCTGGAGGGGTCATAGACTGTCCTGGAGTCATTCCAGGGCTGTACTGCCTTACTTTCCTGTAAAGCATCTAAAATGTGCCCGATATATGGCCAAAAGGCATAAATTTGGGGCTTTTTTTTTGCCTGGTTGCACAGCAGCCTCAACATAGAATCACAGAATTATCTAGGTTGGAAGGGACCTTTAAGATCAAGTCCAACCATCAACCTAACACTGCCAAAACCACCACTAAACCATGTCCCTAAGCATAACATCTACCCATCTTTAAATACCTCCAGGGATGGCGATTCCACCACAAACATGCTCATGCTCATGTCACAAGACGTTTTAGTCCCATCAGAAAAGAAGGTTGCGAATGCAGTTCATCTTGTCTCCATAGTTGAAGAAGAGAGTGTGTCCAGGAAAGATGTGATGGCCGAAATAGAATATTTTCTTTGCTGAACCCTAACTTGGTAATCAAATCCTTCTTTTGCCTTTATTTTGAGCAAAATGACATCCTGTTGCTAGAAGAATCACATAAGCTCGAGCCAGCATGATCAATAGACTACAGGGCTCAGGAGAGAACTGATTAAACTCCTTTCGTCTTTTCCCTTTTGCCCAAAGGCACACACATAGAAACATCCCCCACTCTGCCAATTTGATCTACTTTTACTTCAAGCAATAAATTCTGCCCTAACAAGCAGTCAGACAGAGTGAATGGTGATATCCGAGGCTGATCAGACCACCCTCAATTATCTCTCAGGAGTGGGTCTATCTGTTAGACGTTGATCATACTTGTGTAGCTTGTCATGCTGGTAGCATATGACCTCTCAGTAAATGTTGATATAAAAATCTAGTTTACTTTAAAACAGAAATAAAGTAAAAATGCTGGAAAATCAGCTGTTTAGCACTTCATATCTTGACTCCATGTCCCCTCTCCCCCAGATGTCTTGGTTAGAGACCTTGAGAGTGATTCAAGTGCCTAAGCATACGTGTCTAGTGCTATCTTAGGTGTCACACGGTATCTGAGACATCACACTGGACTAGTAAATATGACACAGGACCTATGGAAGAGCAGCTACAGCCTTACAGAGCAGCAGAAGCAAGACAAAATACACAAAAGCATCTAAAAAAATGCTACTGGGCATGTTTAGGCATCTGAATCCCACCCTTCATATTGTCTTAGATCCTCCTTTCCTGTGTCAAGTATGTCAACTATTAGCAGCCCCCTCCTAAATACACACATGCCAGCCTTCTCCAGTGGTGAACATTCATTAGCAAAGCTCAGGCCAGGGACTAAACTCCTCTTCTTCACTACTGTCAGATTGAGGAGTTAGGAACATCAGCTACTATCACCTGATCTCTCCTGCCTCAGTTTATTAAAAAAACCCCACTCTAAGGACTCCCTCCTTTACTTTTAAAGCAAAGAAAGAGCTCAGCTGCCACCTTGCCCTGCAGCTCCTTCTTTCTGTGCTGTTTGACTTGCTGCAAGTACTTGTTGCTCTCATGGTCTTACCCTTCTTTCTGTCCTTCACTCTTACACCACTATGGGCTTCAGCTACTCTGCTGTGCCTCCAGCACAGCCAAGTAAGAGCTGCAAGCATTACCAACCGAAAGCAACAAAGAAGTGAGCACTACAGGCATTTCCACCTCCTGTCCAGCTCGAGCCTGATCTGTGGGGTCAGACACCTGAGCTCTCATACCAGGAGGACACAAAGGAGCCCTTCTCACCTGGGAAGTCATCCCAAGGATAGAACATGGAATTCACTCTGCAGTTTTAGGATAAGCCTGCTTGGGCCTGATGAAGATCAGAGGAATAGTAGAGAAGTATTTTAGGTAATTTTAGCAGGATTGCGGATTTGGTAATGCCAGGAATGACTGAAGATGCCTGACACTTTTTTAGAAACAGCTGGAGAGTGTTGAAATAACTCATTCAGATTTGACTGGATCATGGTCTTTTGATAAGTCACACAGATGCATGCTCAGCAGAGATGTATGGTGCTTCTGAAGGCTGCCAAACAGGACTGTAAAACATAGAACTGAACATTGTCTGAAGAAAGTTGCAAGAAGACAAGCATGAGGTGAGGAGCAGCTACACAATAAGGACAAGCACGTCCTACCTTCTGCTGCTGCTCTCAGGGAACAAGGGCCTCAGGTCTGCCTGAGCAGAGCAAACAGGAGGAGGTGGAGGGATAAAACAGGGCAGGTCAATGGGTAGGATGGAAGTCAGGGTTGAGCACCCCAAATGTTAACAGTTCATGTTTCCCTTAGTCTTGTCTATGAAATGTTGAAAGTTCTTTAAATTAGGGGCGAAAAAGGAGAGAGAGGGAAAAAGCCCAACCAACAGTGGCTGAGAATGGCCCAGGAAACTAGTAGAAAGTAGCTCTTCTCCTGGATAAAGAGTTGCAGTGTAGGCGGTGTGAGATTATGATCTAAATCTTAAGTGATCATTTGTGTACTCAGATTGTTTCTACCACACTTTTTTGTGTTAAGTTAAAAATGTCTATTTTAGAAAGACTATTGCCAGCAGAGGGCTCAAAATAGCACTTAGAGTGAAAAGTAAGTCATTGTGCCTCTTTTGGGTGGGGGTTTTGTTTGTTTCTTTTTTTAAATACAAGAGTGACTACAGCTATTATAGTTGGTCACTAAAGCTGAAGGCTTGCACTTTCTTTTACATTTGCAGGCCAAGCAAAGATATCAGAGCTTTATTTTTACATGTAACTTGACAGAATGAGCATTAGTAGCAGGATGTTTTAGTGCTTTAAACCAATTTGGCAAAATGGTTTGGCTGTTCCTGCCCACGCTATTACTCCCAACTATCCTCTTCAGAAATTCTTTAATAGTTGGGATTGTACAGTAACTAAAAGTTACGGTCTATTTATGGGTACAAGAACAAGTGGAAGGGCTGATAACCTTAGCAGTGCCTTTACAGTAGAGTGAAGCTCTGTTTTTTCTCACGTGCAAGCACATGTTGGCTTGCAGCCAGCCCTAAATATGTTGACTTTTTCACATGCACAGACATAAATATCCAGTGACAATGACAGCAGTGAACTGAGATGGACTTTCAGAGTTTTTCATTCCATTTGGAGAGGGAACAGACAGGTCATCTAATTGTGATCCTATAGGTATTAAAAAGGCATTATAAGGCTTTTTATCATCTCTAAAATACTTCATTTATTATTCTCAGGAACATGAGAAGCTTGTTATTTTAGACAAATATATTCATCTTTTGTAGTTTGCCAAGTCTTTTCAATTTAGTTAGAGTGTTTGTAACTTATTTGCATGTTAATTATATTCTAAAATTCAGAAGCTTTAACCCTGAAGCAATCCAATTTACATGCTTTTCATTTAACACGAGACAGATTTCGTCTGTAGTGGACCAGCACCCCAAAGGAAGATAGAGATCCAACTCACCACGTGCTGTCGAGTGGAACTGCTTTGTAGAGACCTTTCTTCCTTTACCCGGGGCATGCTGAGAAGGCAGGGAACTGGCAGATGCTTTCTGATGTGCAGCACCATTGCCCACACATGGCATGTACTGTCAAGAACAGCATCAGTTCAGTGTGCGCCACAAATGAATTGGGAGGGTATCACAATTCTTAGTATATATCTAAAGCATGCAGCAGCAAGCAATAAGGAGTTACTTGTGCCATTGCAACAAAGCAACCTTTAGAGTTGGCACAGCAAGGTAGTGTCCTCATGGTCACTGTCCTGTCTGTTATTAGGCAGAGTTAATTGTCTCAGCTCGATAGCAAGCTTTATTTTGCCTTGCCACAATAAAACAGTAATGGTGCTTGTGGATCTGAGCTAGCATGTCCACTGAACTCTGTGCTGTACACCAGCATGCTCTGGTTGGGATTTATTCCACTGAAAGTTAGCCACTTACTTGCGGTGATTAAATTAAAAATGTAATAATCCTAAACTCTTTCTGTTTTTACTTATAAACTTTTTTCATTCTATGATAAGTTTCACAAAAAGAAGGTGGGTGCTGCAGAGCTCCTTTTGCCCACAGCTGTGGGGACCTTCCAGCTGCCTGTAGAACTATGGCATTATCTATCTCACAGGATACAAGATAAGGTGTAGAGGTACAGGATAAGGTGTTTCTTTATCCTTAGGTCAATATCTTTGTAGAAAGTTGCAACACTCCTTGGCTGAGTGGCGGAGGCAGAAGGAGACAGAAATGTGCCGTGACCTGCTCATATCCCTGTCCGGAGCTGCAGCTGCCAAAGACAGGAGAGCCACCAACTGAAGCAGCCAACCCGTGTTGCCACAGTCAGCCCCTGCCTCTCTCGCCAGGGATCTCCCAGCTTCACACCAAGGCTGTCTATTCCATGCTTCCCTGATGGCCAGGAGACATCTATTCTGGGCCAAACATGCTGGCCACCACCAGCATTCTGCCCACTGTGACATGGCCACTACATTGCTAAGGCTAGTGACAGGAGCTCAGCCCCAGTGAAAAAAAGGGTGCAGAGCTCCCCTGCTCCATGGCTTTGGGTAGCTTCCAGCTCCCTGTGAGACCACCATAGGGTACAGGTTGGTGCTATCTGTCCTGTAGACTGTTAGCAACTCTCCAGCTCAGTGGCAGAGGAGAGAGAGGACAGGACTGTGCCGTGGTCTGGTCACTTCCCTGTCTGGACGTCCCAACTGTAGTACAAAGCAGCCAACCTCCATCACCATGGGCAGCCCCTGCCCCCATGTCCTCCCCTCCTTGCCCTTGTTCACCTGGCTGCTCCTCTGCCAGCCTGGGCTGGCACATCCCTTTTTATACCCATACTGGGCTGGTGATGTTATCAACTGCCACTGCCAATGTTCACCTGCTGTGACACCACCATGACATCTGTACTGTTCTCTGGGTAAAAAACTGGTTGGAAGGCCAGGCCCAAAGAGTGGTGGTGAATGGAGTTAAATCTAGTTGGCAGCCAGTCACAAGTGGTGTTCCCCAGGGCTCAGTATTTGGGCCAGTTCTGTTTAATATCTTTATGAATAATCTGGACAAGGAGATCAAGTGCACCCTCAGTGCTTGCAGACACCAAGTTAGGCAGGAGTGTTGATCTGCTTGAAGGTAGGATGGCCCTACAGAGGGATCTGGACAGGCTGGATCGATGGACTGAGGCCAATAGTATGATGTTCAACAAGGCCAATTGCCGGGTCCTGCACTTGAGTCACAACAACTCCATGCAGACTTGGGGAACAGCGGCTGGAAAGCTGCCTGGCAGAAAAGGACTTGGGGGTGTTGGTCGACAGCTGGCTGAATATGAGCCAGCAGTGTGCCCAGGTGGCCAAGAAGGCCAACAGCATCCTGGGTTGTATCAGGAATAGTGTGGCCTGCAGGACTAGGGAAGTGATTGTCCCCCTGTACTCGGCACTGGTGAGGCTCAAATACTGTGTTCAGTTTTGTGCCCCTCACTACAAGAAAGACATTGAGGTGCTGGAGCATGTCCAAAGAAGAGCAACGAAGCTGGTGAAGTGTCTAAAGAACAAGTCTTATGAGGAGCGGCTGAGGGAACTGGGGTTGGAGATAAGGAGACTGAGGGAAGACCTTATTGCTCTCTACCACTACCTAAAAGCAGGTTGTAGCGAGGTGGGGGTCGGACTCCTTTCCCAAGTAACAAGTGATAGGACAAGAAGAAATGGCCTCAAGTTGTGCCAGGGGAGGTTTAGATTGGATATAGGAAAAAATTTCTTCACTGGAAGGGTTATCAATCATTGGAACAGGCTGCCCAGGGAAGTGGTGGAATCACCATCCCGGGAGGTATTTAAAAGGCATGTAGATGTGGTGCTTAGGGACATGGTTAGTGGTGGACTTGGCAATGTTAGGTTTACAGTTGGATTCAACGATCTTAGGGGTCTTTTCCAACCTCAATGGTTCTATGCTTCTAATATGTGCACGTTGTTCTACCCACAAGTATGAAGAAAGTGATGAACCAGGGGCAGATCCTATCTAGGGAGCCCAGTCTGAAGCACCAGAAGTCGGGGCCAGAGACAAGCTGCAACATACATATGATGGGCTGATCTAGGAGATGAGCTACATATAGCATAGGTGCAAGGTTCATCCATGAGACAAGAGCAGAGACAGGCACACCTGTGGAGCTCCTGTGGCAGTGGGCAGAGGGTGCAGGGATGGAGGTTCTGTGTGAGGCTGGACAGGGCAAGTGAGACCTGTTGGTGCCCTCAGGCTCTTGGCAGAAGCTGACAGATAACTTTTCTGAAGATTGCTTGAAGAAGCATCGAGCTTGCACTGTTGTATATGAAACAGGATGGCAAGAGGTGGGGGAATTTGTCTTCTTAAAGACCATGAACTGAGCCAGGCTTGCTCTACAAATCATTCCCTGGCTGCTAAGGGCCCTTGTGGCACCAGAGCCATGAGAAGACTGTCTCTTTTGCTCTTAGCTGAAAAGAAGCAGCAAAGCGACTAAAGTAGAAAGCAGCGAGGACTGAGAGGAGAGCAAGTATTGCCTGCAGGAGATAGAATAAAACTGTAGTATGGAAAGAGCAGAGATTTCCATCCTGTCTGGACAAGGGATGAAATGGAGCAAAATGTGGATGTGGTCGGAAGGGTCTCTAGCAAAAGGAGCCTGGAACTGATTCAGGATTCCTGAGCCTCTTCTATTGTCAGCATTAAACACTGCTGGCAAAACGTGTCTCTCCTCCTTCCTCTTGATTTATGCAGAAATTGACAAATGTGCTACTATTAACTCAAAAGGATCTAAAGAGCTAAACTCTGATGATGAACCGTATGGGTCACTATGCTGCTACATAATGGATTTCCTGACGGGGGTCAGTTTCCTTTTTAAAAAGCCTAAGATTTTCCATTAACATTCCCTCTCTCCTCCCTTTACTCCTTCTCCTGCTAGATTAATAGATGAATAAATCTGCAAAGTCAAACATTCACATGTAAGTAAATGCCAAGATGAAGGTTACTTCAGCAGGAGAGGAGAAGAAACTTCTGCTGATCTTGCCACCTGCCCATGTACTCAAAGGCAGATAGCTAACTTGTTCCCCTAACCAGTGGGAAACAGCTGCGGCCAGCCCCTATGTGGTCCATATGGAAGGCTGCCCTTACTCCCACAGAACATCCTTGTGTGCAGGCCAATCACGGATTCATCCAAGATAACAAGGGGAAATATATGAAATATTTACAGCCCAAGTTATCTCTCTGTTTCAGCAATTTTTCCTCTTTTCTTCCTTTTTCCTCAGAATGAATCCAATAACTCCAAAGGGCTACCACCGTGCTCTTTGATAGACGTGTTTCAATACTTCAAATATACTGCTCAAACTCCCCAACGTCACTTTATGAAAGTGATGGCAAACAAAGCCTCTTCTCTTTTATGTTAAGCATGTTTTGGCATCAGGTTATATATTTCTGAAAAGAGCAGAGTTAAAATACATCATAAGATGGATGGGATGCGTATCTGTGTGTGAGGGGGAACCTTTTTGTATCTTTGTGAATATACCAACTGCCTTTATAAATGTATGCTACAAATCTTGTCAAGCAGGACTGCAGGCTCAAATAAACTTTCTGGACTCTGATCTCAAATGGAATGTTTTAGCATGGCATTACGCGTTGTTAACTTGTGAATAAATATTTAACAAAGTCAGGAATTGGGAAGCCCAATTTCCTGGGCAGAAGGATGCTACTCCTGTCCAAAGTTTCCAAGTCACTGAAGCAAATTTGATTTAGCAGTTTGATATAACTGGCCTGTGGGTAGCTTGATGCTTTTAGTCTAGACTACAAGCATTTAAGTTAAATGTCTTCTGGGAAGGATTCAGCATGTACAGTCCTCACTGAAGAGACAGTGGGAAGTGCTGAGCCTCTCAGAAGTGGGAATTAACACTCTGAGGGATTGGATCTTTATCTTTCAATAAAACTAGAAATTATTTTTACTGGCTACTTTTGTGGAGTTCCTTATTTTAATCCCCAAATGAAATCATCGGTTCCCAGAAGTTTTTTCCCTGTTCACATCAACAAATTGTTAAATTACCTGAGAATCTGGAAACAGTTAATTGGTACTCAGAAATTAAGTGTTTTTATGGTATAGCAAATGTTCCTCTTCATTGTGGATGTTCTTATAAGTAACAAAAGTAAATGCATTAACACATTAAGTGTTTGATCTGTCCTGTTCAGTTGTCGATTTCCACAGCTCAAATAGCCACATCCAAACCAGTTGTGCAAGTTCCTTTGATGGTCAGAGGAAACTAAGCCAATTAATGAAGCTGAGGGTGAGATTCATCTCCTTTTAAAGCAGAAGCCTACATTTGGGTAGATGAACCTCATTTCAATGGTTAGATCTCCACTGACTGCATTAGGAATTTAAATGTGTCAGATACAGATAGCCATAATGAGTTAGATGTATGCTGTCTTTAAAACGTGGTCCTGCATAAGCAGTGGTATCCCAGGGCTTTCTCTTTCGCAGAAGACATTGCTGAGCCAAGGCTTTATGGATATGCAATCGTATACATTATTGATGGAATAGAAAAATGGAAGCTTCCTATGTTTAGGTGCATCTATAGACAGAAGGCAGGGTACATCTGGTCTGTTTTTAGCTAGCTAGAAATGAACACCTAGACAATATTAAACACCTTGCCTCCCTCAGTGGAAAGAGACACTAACAGAGGGTAATTTATCCTGCCTCCTTTAACACTTATTCTAGGGTAAGGTGAATCTAGGCAACGTGCCTAGATTGCACATACAACTGCTAGATGATCAACATCACATGGGATGTGTCCCACCTACAAATCCTGTTCTATCATCTATTTGCATGTGGTGGCATTTTAAAGTCACCACCTGTGCACATCTGTGGACGTTTTACAACTATTCTGGTCCCCACTGCAGCCTTTACAGCTTTCATTCCTAGTGTATTGTCTCTTGAATCCCTGGTTAGGACTTCCTCCTTTGTTCAGTTGCTCTTTGTTTGCAACCATACTCTCAAATCTACGATCCTATGTATACAAATCTGTCTGAATTTTGCTGTAAACCTTTCAGAGCATCTTTTTGCTACCTACAGGGATTCAGCTTTATAAATAATATACATTGCTGTTTCATTTTAATACGACTCTGGAGTTAAAAGGAATATGCACACTATAACAAATGCTGAGGAATATCATGCAATAGAAGTGCAAGTGAGAGAAAATAAACTGAGTGGTGGGAGGGGACCTCTTCTAGTAAATGGATGCATGAGAACAGAAGACCCTGAGGAGGAACAAATGATTGTATTCACAAAATTTAGAGATAAGCAAATGTAAAATGTAATGTTCTGAAACTTGGAGGTCTTATTTTGATCTTTATAATCGCTTTCTTTAGACTGGAGGGGCAGATAATATTGCTGCCCAACCTTAACGCAGCTCTTGCACACTTTAGAACTCTTCAGAAGCTCATAACATGATATGATTAGCAAACATTTTCTCAGCTGTCTTGCTGCATGTACCACACACACAGAACCTGTTCTTAGGCTCACAAGGTGATGGCAGAAATCAAACAAACTCCATCACAATCTTTCAAAAGACATTTGAATGATAAAATAAGATTACTCTCTGGCAAAACATTAGAAATGGCATTTTCTATGATCAGAGAAAGATGCAAAAAATGTCAGCTCTAAAGACCAAACCTCCCTCTCCCGATGGGCATATCAGGAATGGGACGGTCTACTGGGTTCTACATTGCCACCCCTCTTTCACGCTGATGTGGAAGAAGCTCATCCTGAATGGTCAGTAAGTCCTTGTTCTCTTAGTGGAAATATTTGTCAAGGATATCAGTGAACTCCAACATTGCTAATTCATGTAGAGGAGGCTCCTGCTAGCCATTGGCCAGCCAGTCAAATGTGAGTGGATGTAAACCAGTACCTAATGCTGAAGGAAAGGGAGCAATCACATTAGTCACTGCAGGATGGTATAAAAGACTTGAGGTGGTTTGAAACTAACTGGTCTGGTTTAAGTTTGTGTTTCTAAGTAAAATAAAAGGGTCCCTGAACTTGCACACTGTCATGCCTTGTCTTCTACACAGATGTTCACTCTCTGGCTCTGTGTTCTACTACTCGGAGTAGATGTCTCCAAGGTGTGGTTTGGGCCTGTTTTTGGAGGCAGTTCAGTGCCAGGAACCCTTCCAGTGAACACCTTTGCATGCCCTTCAGCCGCACTGCAGGCACCATAGCACTGTTATCGCAGATATTTTGAACAGGAAGTATGACAACGACCTTGTTCATTTGAGTGTGGACGCCTTAGGACCATAGAGGAAGCTGGTGGTGTGGCATATCCCAGGATAATCTGTTGTAGAGGGGGTTAGCCCTAAGTGGTGCGGACATGAGACATCTGAACCCAGCGGTCACTCCCCAGAACTGATGCCAAAGATGCAGCTTTGCGTGAGCGGTGCTGGTTACAGGGAGGTGAAAACGAAGGATGGATTCAGTCATCTGAGCTCTATGCTCTAGTGACAACTCTGTGTCCAGTATGTCAGGTGCTCAGCCAAAAGTGCAGACATGCCACTGGTATCACAGCCGGTGCCTGCTGAACAACAGAGTTCCCAGGACAGAGCAATGCCCCAGGCAAATTCTTCTTTAAGCAGTGCAGTGTAGCTACTGGTCCTACTAATTCTCAGCAAATAAGTTAACATTCCAAACACAACAGGTAAAAATAATGAACCTAAAGCTTGTCAGGTAAAATTTTGCTGTGGTTTTGCCACTTTTTAGAAAGGATGCTGCCTCATTCTGGAAGATAAGATCCTTTACTAAAATAAGAACATAAATATAAAAGCTAACAATTTCATTCTGATAGCTGCCTAGAGTGACATTGTGAGATCAAATGCAATTACAGCTCTTCTCATTTTAATGCGGCATGTACAGTTATTAGCTGGTCCTATGGCTACAAATTCTTAATGGGATGAAGATTAGATGCAACTACTTCACAGTAATATGCTCCGTGTGTGCTACTGAGTCTATTTGGCCTCATACCCAGGTGTCTAGTCTTCTTCGTGACACTTAAGACAAGCCTGAACTGAAAGGGCGATGCCAATAATAAAATTAATAAAGTTGCTCTGCAGTCCTGCAGAAAGAATTTAGAGAACAAAGATTTTCCTTCAGTTTATGTGGTGTGGACTTGTAGCATTACATTATTGCTTTTATTTCCTATCTCTTAAACGCTGAGTCATTAGCTCTGAAAGCTGGAACGGTCTTTTCACTTGACTGCACAATTCCAAAAAAATGAAACTGTTTCATGCAAATCTTAGCATGAAACAGAAAATTGTAATTTCAGTAAAGAAATGAAAAAAACCTTACCATACTTGCAGCCTGTATTTTGTTTGAACTATTTTTGTGTTAATTGTAGACCTCTATTTTATTTGGGAATAATAGTGATGTCCTTAAATACTTTGATTCATACAAATGTAGATAAGCTAATTTATCATGTAGAATAATTTATATGGCTGAAACATCACTTTTCAGATGTTAAAATTCATAAACTAATGCAATTCCTACTAGTTAGATGAATTAGATTCTATCAGTTTTATTCAGATGACATAAACATACGTATTCTGAGCACAACTGCTGTTTCTGTCTTACTGATAATTTCACCTTTTCCATTGCAGAAAAAACACTACTACTACAGTTTCTTTTATTTTACATATAATTAGAATAATTCAAAGCCTTCGTATTGTCCATAGGTACACTGACAAGCTCTTTATACTCACCTGTTTTTGCTTCTCTTGGCACGTTCCCACAATGACTAGACTCTAATTTACATTCATTCCTATCAACTTTCCTTTTTTCCCCCTCATTTTTACATTTCCATTTCTCTTTCTTATCTGTGTTCCATTTGCTTCCTGAGGCTAACTGTTGCTGTGTTTTCAGGTTTTTTTAAAGAATAGGATTGTCTCTTTCTTGCTTTTCCAAATCTTGGTTTTAGAATATCAAATAAAAAGTAAACATTTTTTTCCAAGTATTTTTTTCCCTCTCCTACGCCTCATTCATTCAGTTTGTGATCTTTCTTAACTCAGTAGTATTAATCATTGTGGCTTTATTGTTTTCACAGCTGAAAATAACCAAGCAATGCTCACTTTCACTGGCTGACTCTTAGCTCAGTACCTCCTTATCTGTCCTGAAGAGCTCTCACTCAGCAATTGCCCTTCCCAGGTCTAGGACTTTGCAATTAGGAGACTGTCATCTCTACAGTGTGAAAATTCCAAGGATGGTTTAATATTAGCAGCATAACGACCTTCAAACGTTTCCTTTCAGCTTGAAGTCCCTCACAGTGCCATGACAGATAGATGCTACTCTCCCCCCCCAAAAAAAAACCAAAGCCAAAACAAACACATCAAAAGATGAGTTGGATTGTTCTTCTGTCTGACTTGCATACACCTGATCGGGCTACAGACTTCTGTGCATTTGTTAGAACGGTAGTGTGTAAAGATTTGGGGTAACTTGGTCCTCAGTTATCTTTGCCTCAGAAAAGGTAATTCTACTTTTTACATGATGTGCTACCTCTGTTCCCACATTTTAATCTCTGGATCTTTTCCTAAACAGATCTTGGGCACTGACTGTAACATTCTAATCAACAGAAAAGCTTGCTATATTCTAGTATTGCTAACAAGATTTTTTTTAAAACTCAGCTATTCCAGTTCTTCATTTTCATCACCCAGATTCCTTAGCAAGCAGGAAACGGGAATTTTATTTTTATTTTTATTTTTACTTTTGTTTTATTTCTATTTTTTTAATTTTAATTTTAATTTTAATTTTTATCTTTAAAAGGATGTTTGTAACAGTTTTTCCAGTATTAGAAATTCTCGTTATATCTTCTGAAAAAAAAGAGTTGCATTCTGAATCTTGGATAGGTTATGTGGCCTCTGCTGTCAGAACAGCATGATGACAGCTGACCATCCCACTCCTTCCTCAGTGGAGACCTGCAAGCACACTCAATCACATTTTACTTATACATTTCTAGTAAAGCAATGAGATTTTCTGTGTAAGTACAGCATTTTGAAGCATCTGAATATGGTTAGTTTCAAGGCATTTGCTTGCTTAGGGCAAGAGTAGTTAGGCCTATATTTAAATTCTTCATCCGAATGCCAACTCATACCATGGATATGTTTTCACATTGCACCCCCACTGAACTCTACAGAAGAGTAAAGATGCTATCTGAGAAAGAAAAAGTGAGCCAGCTGCCCAAATGCTTTCACCTAAATAGAGAACCTGATGAGTGGTTTTGTCATATGCTATTTTGAGAATTACAACTCGAAATAAATGAAAAGATAAATAGAAGGGATACGACAGGACTGCAAGGAATGTCCGTCCTGGCAAGACGTGGCCCTAAGGTCTGTCATTATTGTTATCATTCTATATGAAATTCTGTAGCAGTAAACTACGATTTATCATTTTCAAAAGAAATTCCTATCAACTAAGAAACAAAAATATCCAGGTGTTTGCCAGTATGCTAACGTTACTTTTGTTTTAGTGACATACGATACCAGAAGCCTTAACTCCAGTTTGGCAGTGCCATTATTTCTCTGAGTAGCCTGGATCCAGTTACTATCTCTCTCAGCTCACCATATTAGTTTCCTTATCCATGAAAAAGCAAGTATTTCACCTCTTCCTTAATCTGGCTGAAGCATTAATGACACACTCTGGTGAACCGTGCTTTGAAAGTGCAAAATAGCTTCTTTTTTTGTTTGTTTTAGAAGAAGTAGTAAAGGCAACTAGTTGTCATCAACTCTTGACTAGCAGAGGAAAACGCCATCTGGCTCAGTGATTTCGTGGGGTGCCTGTGACCCACAAAGTCACAGTAAGACATCTGTAGCTGTTCCATGAGCCATAGCACACTTAATTAAGAGTTTGATGATAAGCACATGGAATCTTCTGAAGGTTGTCAATGTCTGAGATTCAAAATTCCCCAGGACAGGAAGGTTTCTGGAGACCGCAGAACACAGAGGCCATGCCTACATTTGCAATGTATAGCTTTGGAATTTGCCTAGAATTTGACTGTCTCTGATAGCACATGGGTGATGACACATACTCAATTTCTGAAGTGGAAAGTAAGAAAAAAATGAACAAGAACCATAAGGGAATATCTTGTATTTATAAGCACTGAGATTTATGGATGAAAAGAGATGTGCATGTAGAAGTTGCTTGTGGAAGTGACTCATCCCCTGAATCCGACATCTTAGCATGTCTTTCAGACCATTTGATAGTCACACAGTAAAATCATAGACATGCTTTTTTTTTTTACAGCAATTTTTTACAGGCTTTGGAGAACTCACAAAAGGAGGTGTAGTTTTCTAAAGAAATAGCTACCACATCATGTGAGAAACCGCATGGGTTCCCTAAAATATGAATAAACTAACACATTTGAAATAATTTCTGCACTGCAGTCAGAGGAAAGAAATCCAAATCCTGACTGAGGCCAACGATGAACTTTCCATGCTTCCAGTTTGAGATATCGCTAAAATAGAATAAACCAGAGAAGTACTTTGAAGATGTTAAAACACTCCATTTTTAACCCTCAGCAATGCTGCTATCTCAAACAGTGCCTTTGATATATCCCAAGCTTTGAGGAAAGTTTTTCTCTAGCATAAGTTCACACACAGAACTGGACTGAATAAGTGGACTGAATACTCACACCTAATTTTGCAAGCACCAAGAAAGCCTCATAATGAAAATTAATGTTATCTTTAATGGAAGGAAAAACACTTGTTCTATAATATGTAGTCTGTGTGTCATTCTCAAAGGAAAATACTCATCTTTGGTGTGTTTAAACAGATCAAGGACATAACCATGCAGAAAATAATATCTCATAAAAGACATTCTGCTTTTTCTGCCCTCCCCTTCCATTCCCCGCCTTCTGCTTCACTACCCTCCACCTGTAAAATTTAGATTTAGCCGTAACAGGTCTATCTCAGATCTTCTCTCCCACAATATAATTGGAGAAGAATTTCTCACAGTCCGTCTTTAACGTGAAGCATGACACAATCCGTCAATTTCTTGATTGCAGGACTGACCTGCATGGGTTCATCCCTCATGGAAGAAAGCCTGATTCCATCTCTGTCTGGTCCTTCAGTGTGGGTGAGGATTAAAAAGGCCACTGCCTGTATAGTTCTCCCAATTAATGCATCTTATTGAGAAGTGTGCAAACTGATGTAGTGTTTCTACAAGGGATTCTGCCTTTCTACACCCCTCAGGATGCCCAGAGCCCAAATGAAATTAAGAGGAGAAAACAGCGTGGCTCCTACACAAACTACCACCAAAATCAGCTGGCCAGACAGATGCCTGTTCAGACAGGCTATAGGTTTTAGCAGACAGTCAGCACTTGTGCAGAGGAGCAGCTTTTTCTGCTTCCCGTGGGTGACAGGGCCTTCACTTTAACTTAAGTGATTCGGTCCGGCCCAAGCTCTGCTCTGCTGAGATCCTACAAATTCGTTCTCCACACTGCCAGAGTAGATGATAGAAACAAAGATGACTTAGAGAAGTTTGTTTAGTCTAGGAAGAGAAGAATATAGGAAGCCATGATAACCATTTGCAAACATATAAGAGGATATCGCAAAAAAAGAAAGGAATAAATCATTCTCCCTATCCAATGGGAAGATAACAGTTAATGGACCTGTATTGCAGCTGTGGAGACATGGACAAAAGGGGAAAAAAATCTAACTGTTAGCATAGGGAAGCACAGAAATAGATTGCTAAAGGAGAAAGGGGGCTCTATCATGGTTTTAAAAGTAGTGTAGATAAATGTATGTCAGAAATGACACAGGCACATTCCCTGGGGCTGAGGCTGGGACTATAACACCTTTCAGTATCCCTTCCAGATCAGCTGTCTACAAGTCTACAAATAATTAAAAAGCAGCAATAAATATTCCAAAAAATAAGCTCTTTTACAAAGTTTCACACAGGTATCATCCACAGGCAAGGAAACATTTTCAAAGACAGTGAAACATGTTTGTCCTTAGCATGTCATGTACCCAGTGCTTGCACAGGACTGAATTCAGTCTTTCTTACGTCCATTGCACAAACAATGCTGCTATGAATTGAAGATTAGAAGGTAAACTTTTGGGCCAAATTCTCTGCTTGTATAAATTGGCCTGGCTCCAATTACTCTCTGTGGACTCATGCTGGGTTTTGTTTACTGTGCTAGGGTCTGGCCATTTGACTTAAAGTCTCCCCTTGACTCCCCTAGCCTTTGAATCTAGTCCTTGAGCAAGTCTGACTCTCTACTCAGAGTGTGCAGGATCCACACAAACATGCCAAAGTGCTTCAAGATGGCTTGAACTGTGGGAGCATTCATGGCTGTGTCTAATTAAGCAAATACAGGGAGCCAGAAAAAAATGGGCAAGAGCAGTTAAATCCAGGAAGAGGTCAACCCCGTTGGTAATTAGCAGGATAATGGATCAAAGAACTCCACTTAGCACAGGAAATATTGAGCACCTCGTCTTTATAGCTGAATCTGATAAAACTTGGGTTATACATTTTCTACTAAATGAACCGGAGGCAGCTACAAACAGGAGGCTATTGTTTAACCTCTGTGGGAATTTCAGTTGGGTTATTGCATGCTTGATGTGCTACAGAAGAGCAGCCCTTATACCACATACTGATGTAGGTCTAATGATCTCTTATCTTCACATCCACAGTGGTTACTCCAAAAGCAAAGAAAAATGAAAGCCTTACAAATGGCTTTGCTGCTAAAAAAACCTGCCTCTGGGTTTTTGCTTGTTTAGTGGGTTTTTTATGTTGCCTTTCTCTTTTTCTCTTCAGCTTACAACTAATTATATCCCGCTCTTTATTTTAATGGGTTTCTTGTTCCAAAGGAGTAATATATTGTTCTTGTGTTACATCCTTCAAAAACTTAATCAGAAAACTCTGTTCAGACAGAAGAGATCAGAAGTGAAAGTGAAAAGAGGAAAGGTCTTCAGTACCACTGTTACATTAATCCCTAAAAATTACCATTTAGTCAACACTGCACTACTCCAGGCCCGTCCTTACTGACACTGCAATTTCAGTTCTTTGCAACAGCTTAATTAAGGGAATAACACACGTCATATGTGCTGGAGTCAGTCTGAACTATGTGACCCTTTGGGTTTATGCATGGAAGTAATAAAGAAAAAAGTGACAACCAAATATCCAGTGCTCAAAAAAAAAAAAAAAAAATCCTTTTTTTTGCAGACAATTGCTGTTCAATAGATAGACCATTACATATTTTTTCACTGCTGATTGCAGATGAAAAAAAATTTGCTTTTACATTTCGCCCCGGAGACACTGCTGGGTGTGTCCTTACTGGTGACTGCAATGTAAACTCTCTGCACTGGTTTCAGTGAACAGACAGGGAGAGTTCTTCCCCAGGTAAGTAAGAACAACTGAAGTTAGGCTCCTCCTCTGACCTTTTCCAGGAGGAGACTGTCTCTATCCATAGATTATACAGACTAATGTTTTCTTTTTCCTTTTAGACACAAGCAACCTTTCATTATTATCTCCAGCACGTGACTGGGATCAGGAGTCATCTGAAGTGGATCAGCCACATTCAGAACAGAAATTGTCTCCATCAGTAACAAATTCACTGCAGAAGACATGATTTTCTTTCCTTCCTCCTTATAGGACATCTACCACCACTGAAAGCTGCCTTTCTGAGATTATAGTATACTGCATTCTGGATACTGGAAAAGGATATGGGGATTTAATCTCAGTCTCAGATAATTTCATGGAGTGTTTCTATTGCCTAACAAAGCTGGACCTGCCTTAGAAGAATCAGAGCAAAGGTAGTGCTGCACCACTGCTCTTACTATACAGGGCGTATTCACAAGCCCTTGTATTGCCCTAAAGCTCTGATTTTTCACTGTGAACTAAAGGCTTCCTATGTTTTGTGGGCAGTAAGACGGAGCGGAGCACAGTTTCTAATCAACGATTACAAAAAAGTGAAGGGAGGGGGGAAAAGGAAGGCTCAGGAAAGTCAATTACCAGCAAAAGCCTCCATAGCAACTAAACTGACTACTTCTTTTCTTTTAAGCCTCCTTATAATTGCCATAAGCACAAAGCATCCAGGCCTCCCTACAGCTCATTGGTGCCAAGTGGATTAGGCTGGCAGAGACTGTGCTGGTTTAATCCCCTTTAATGCCTTGCACCTTCAGTCTGATGAGCAGCCAGGCCCTTTCGCTCCAGCTCCACACTGAGCTCATCAGCGATAATGGCTTATCGTTACCATCATCAATAGGAAGCTGCTTTTCCCTATGCTCCAGGCCTTCATCCTGTTTAAAAGAGCTGAAGAAAAATACAAGTTTTCGTTGAAACGTTCCTACTCCTAACAGCTGAGCTGCAAGTTGCCTAGTGAAGGGTGGTAGCATTTCTGCACATTGCCCCTGAAAAGCGTAAACAAAAACTTGGCAATAAAAGGCCGATTCCTGGCAAGTCCTCGAAGAGTACTTTTCACACAGCAGTGAGATGGCATTCATTCACATCTGAAGTGTATCCCACTGGAATTCAACACCAAGTAGTTTTTCACAGGCTTTTCTGTACTCAGGACAGGTTGGATCATACTTGTGCTCTTGGAAGTACCAGGAGAGAAGGGGACATTCAGATTAGGAAGGGTGAGGGGTCCCTGGGCTCACCCGCCCAGCGTGGCCTGGCTACACACCACAAAAGGCAGTTCCATGGGACTTTTAATTCTTATTACTGGGGCAGAAGCAGGAATGGCAAATCACACGAAGGGCATAAGAAATACTGGTAAATATGGACGCCTATCCTCCACCCAGAGAGTTAGAGAGTGCAGAACCCTAAAACTAAGCCTGTTCTGGGGAAAGGGGCAAACCCTTTACCACTCAGCTGGACTCCTGCAAACCAGCATTTCTAAAGCAGTTCATGTCACGGTTTGTTTGTACTTTTGTATGCCAGGGTACGTATTGGTGTGTTGGAGTACGACATCCACCATAACGTGTGGTAATCACCATCCCTCCTGCTGGTCGCAAGGTCTTAAACCCTTAGCTAACTGTATTTTGGTGTAAGAACTGATGCCCAGGAGGACAGTTCAGGCTCCATAGATGGCAGCAAATGTAAAATAATTTCCACAGACAAGGCATTAGGAGCCCCTTTTCCCAAACTCTGGCTCATAGGACTTCTCTGAGGGAGCCCAGCCTGCAGTTGTCCTCCTACTGTCACTATCAGCTATGGAGAAGGCATGAAAGTGAAAGTGCAAAGCAGGAAGAAGTATCCAAGTAAAACTTGGCTGCACAGAGTGGGAATGGGGTGATTTTCGCCTCTATTTTAAGTTGTCCCATTATTAACTTTAAAAAAAGTCGCCTCTAACAAGATCCATATAAAATAACTATGGATAACCTGCAAAAGTTATGGATGAGTCAGAAGACAAAAAGAAAGACTTGTACATTTAATGAGAAAAGACTAACTTTTAAACAGATGAACCATTCCTCAAGCCATTGTAAAAGACATTTGAATGTCTTAATTCCTTAGTCCTTATTTTTCATTGTGACTGGTGTAACATCAACCTTTTCACACACAGCTATGAAAAGTAACGTCCCATCATGCTATGAAAAAGGAATTTTCTTCTTTGATATTTGTTGTCAGATATCCTTTGATATGAGTTATCAAAGGAAATGAGTAAATCTTTATTATTGTAAGAGGGACTGAGAACCTCTCCAAGATGTGTAAAATTTAGCAAGCCAAAATCCTGTTCTCTCTTACAACAGCAGCCTCACCACTCTGACAGCGCATGTTTGAGCACTATGGTTTTAAAGGGTGTTGGGATGACAGGGATATCTAGCAGATGAATATCAGGACTGGCTTCTGTACTTGCTCTCAAAGTTACTTACTTTCTTTAACAATACTTGAAATGACTTTGACAGCAAGCATAACACTCATTCCTAACGTTCACCTGCTGGATGTTTCTGTACCAGCAGTGTTTAGAATCCCAGACAATTCTTTGCTATCAGGAATATTACCGTGTTGTTTATATATTCCCATAAAATCTTTGATACATTATTTACTGATGAAGTAAAATATAAACCAGAAGTTATTTCTTGTCTTTGTTGCTTGTAGATCACATGTAACTTTGTCCAAACTTAGCCTAAAGTGCCAGAAATAGCACAGCATAGCAGCGTTGTGAATCAGACACAGTATTTTATAGAACGCAGCAGAAGAGAGGAAAGCTTCACTATTACAATACATGGAAATACTTTTTTTTTCTGTTTTACATTATAGAGTTGTCGTGGTTTGGGCCAGATAAACACCACAGACTCCACGAGAGAGAAAACAGATTGATAAATCAGTAACAAAAAACGTGTGCCAGTAACTGGGCTCCTGGATGCCAAGAGCAGCCAGCTCTGCCTGGGTGATCCCTGCTTGTGTGTGCTGTATGTGGCTGACCGCACACCACTAATCACAGCTGCTGCTAAAAGCAGCGTGGAAGAAGACGGCTGGCAGGGTACAAGTGGGAGGCGGTGGAGACCAGGCTCTTCCAAAGTGAGAAAATCTTAGAAGTGCCTTGCCGGGCTCTGGGGTGGGGCGATGTGGCAGCTGCCCTGCACACCAGCCTGACCCGTGCCAAAGCATTTTGTATTGCCCTGTGGCTCATTGACAGTAGGGAACAGAGCCTGAGTAAACTTGGCTTCACGCGAGAAGACAAGTTGATAGCTGACAGTGGAAATTACGCTAGTAACAGAACAGCCCTGTGGATTTACTGGGCTGTTGTTGTTAGGACATCATTTTCTTAGTTCTACCTGCCCCCAACCATCCAATTTCCAAAACTTCCATAAATATTTGGCATTAGGATTCAGTTCACCTAACTGTAGCTTTTAAAAAATCAGGTGTCAAGGCTAAGCCATGCTTGTTTCCTTTATAACCAGTAGAAGTACCTCTGTTTTGTTTTGTTTTATGTTTAAACCCTCTGGTTTTAAGAAAAAATGAGTTTACCCCAAGAGGATCTCCTCTATATTTATTTAGTAGGGAAAAAGCCAAGAAGACTAGCTAAGACTACAAATAGGATCAGCTCATGGGCCAAAACACCTGTATTTCAGTGTCTATATATCATTGCCCATGTGTGCCAGGAGGCTAAGGACTCATCATAATCAAGGACAATCTCATCAATACAGTCACTGAAGCCTTGGGAACATGTAGATTCATCCTGAAGTAGTGACTACTCAGCTAAATCACTCTCCAGGTTGCACTGGTGGTAACAGCTAGGTGTCCTGTACCTGTAAGGGGAGCTTTGACACATTAATCTCTTACAGGCACTTACATATCCTACCCTGTGAGCTCATTACCACCACAGAGGCTTAACTTGCAGATGGCCAAAGTCATATTAGATGAATCCCCTCTCAGACACTTGTACTGCACTAATCAAAGCATATGAAGAAAAATACAGAAGTCGATCTCCTCATGCGTATTCATTGACTTGAGTGAAGTTACTCTGATTCACTCAAGTGGAATTCATAAATTAAGTTGTACTGTCACTACGTGCTTGGGAGTGAGGGACGCTTGCCTGGTCACAGGATGATGTCCTTGATTCTCAGAATGAGAAACAGCAAGGCCAGTCAAGTTCCCCCAGTCTGAAATAACTTTCCCTCATGGAGACTTGGTGTCTTCTATAACATGGCCTGAGCAAACATCCAGTGGAGAAGAAATCCTATTAACTTCAAACTACTGTGGATGAGATTTCTAGTTTGTACGTGTGACCTATTGCAAACCAAAGCGTTTGTCGCCTCAGCAACTCAGATAAGTTTCTAAGAGAGGACTGAAGGAGGATGGCTGTCTGAAGGACGAATTATCTTGCATCAGCTTTATTTTTTTGGATGAAAAATTCCTGCCCACAGGACCTTTGGCCATAAAACAACAAGAAGGACATAAAACATGAAATGGATTTATTTCTGTCTATTGAAACATGATCACTTTGCTAATAAATCTCTCTTTTGAATGGGAATGAAGGCATGCTGTGTGGTCTGTAATTACCACGATCAGGCAGTTTTCCATCTTCCACAAAGCTAGGGGTTTATTTGTGGGGGCATTTTTTACAGATATCTCTGTGCATAGTTTGAAGGTCAAATTCAGCAGTGTAGGGTATGGGTACAACTACATTAGCTTCAGCTCAGTCTTTGGGCATTTGACGCTGAGCCTGTACAGCATAACACTGAACACTTTCCTCAGCTCAAAGTGGAAATAAAGTTCTTTATGGCTTCTTTGCAAATCACACACTTCTCCGCTCCATCGTTTGCTTGCTAAGAAAAGTTCTACCGTCATAAGAAATGAAGATTTTATTTTACTGAAAAAAGTTATGATTTGAAATCAATGTAAATTCCTTAAAATTGCTAAGGGTTAAAGAAAATGTGGACTTTATGTCCCTGAACTGATTTAAAATATTTGCCATAATTGTATCGTCTCTAACATTGTATGGATTGTATTAATGTGTTTCAATATGTTTGTGGGTTCGCAAAGATCTAAGCAGTCAGAGCGTGAGAAACAGACGCTGAGTTGCTTCTTTCTGATGAGCAGGACAGCACAGTTGTGGGTCAGAAAACACAGGGCACTTCAGGCATATTTCCTCATTTGACTAGAGACAGCAAAAGGCTGCAACAAATAAAGATAAAATAGGTCATTTAGAGTTGCTGTGAAACAAGATTTGACCAGCGCAAGGCACAGATCTCTCATTAAGGCCTTTCAATCAGCTTCATTCTGCATTTGTGGTCGTCATTAGGGCCCGTGGGGTGGGTGCCATTTTTGAAGAGCAGGACACTCTTAACTGACGGGGTCCTTTGAACGCGGGGCTAAGCAACGCCTCAGGGCTGCCAGCTCCAGCACAACGCTGAAGCTCCTTTCCCCTTCTCCGTACCCAGAATGTCAGACAGGGCTGCGGAGTAAGTCAAGTAACCTGCCACGCAGCCGCCGCTGCGGCCTGGGGGCACCGAGCAATGTTGAGGCTATGAACTAATGTCGAACTCCACAAAGATGGCGGATAGCCCAGGCTGTGGGGGAGGTGGAAATGGGAATTAATTGTGACTCTTGAGCCCAGTGTGCATGCATGAATGCTCAAACCTGAATGACTTCCACAACCGCATTTCAGAACATGTCAAGTGAGAAAGGAAAGACTTTTCCTCCCCAGTTTTCAATGTACTTTAATGTTTTCATTATCATCTGACAGCTCAGTTACAGTTTGCTATTGAAAAGCTTTGCATTGCATTGCAGAGAATTGGCACCTAAACGTAACAATTAGCCTTATTCAGTAAAATACCTACATTCCACAGAATCGCAGACAAGTCACAAACAAAACCTATCAGTAATTTTAATCACATAATTCATGTATCTGGGCTGTGTTTGCAGATAAATCTCTCCTGAAAAAATTCTTCTGCAAGAAAAGAGCATGTTTAAAGTGGAGGTAATAAATGGGAAGACATGTGTTGAAGCAGACCCACTGATTCATTTCTTTGTTGTCAGATTTTTACATGCTTTTTCCTCAAGTAAAATTTCAACGTTGCAGAAAAAAAGGTGTTTTAAGAAATATTACTTTTCCAGCATCCACAGAGAGAAAGAAAGAAAAATCTCCTGACTCTAGAATATTCACACATTTAATTTTTCCTTTGTCATCCCAAGCTGCTTATGATTATGCAGGCACCACAGTCTCTGAAGTACACATGATAAAATGCCCCTGGTTTTGGCAAAATTTTATATTTGGTTATGACTTCACACAGGCAGAAAGGTGAGGAAGGTGGTAAATGCTCTGGATGAAGTCTATTTCCAGACACTTAATGTAAAGACTAAATCTTAGAAAACTGGCTTTTCTGCTTCCCAAGCTGCCATTTATCAAGATACATTTTGAACAGAGCTCCCTGGACTGTGCTAAATATTAATTATTTGAAAAAAAGAAGCTCTTAACCACATAGGCTGTGCACTGAGCTGTGGGATATGGGACCATACTCGTGGGTACAGCAGTCAGGAGCTGTATCTATAAGGTACTAACTATGTGTCTTATGTATCTGCTGGTCCCCATTACTAGTAGCACTTGAGCAAACTAAATTTAATAGTCTTATATAAAAGCTAAAAATTCCCAGAGAACCATGAAATCCACTGTACTGCAGACAGACAGAGCGCATCATAGCCCTGAGAGCTTTACCTCAAGCTAACCTGCACAGTGGCATAGTCCATACAAATCCACTCAGTATCCTGGACCTTTCCTTGTGTAGTTACTCCAGGTTGAAGTCTGTGTGATTCCAAATTTTCACTGATTTAGCATAAGAGCTGAATGAAAGCAAGCTGAAGAATGTCTGCATGTGCCGCAAGCCCACCTCTGATTGTCATGCTTTCCATTGCTGCATTCACCTAAATCAAATGTAACATGGTGTACACATCAGCTCTTTAGACTCGTGAAAACCTTTGAAAGCAGACTTTCAGTATCTGAGTCCATCACTCACACAGGTCCTGCCCCTCATCCTCTCACCTCCCCCATGCAGGCACAGTGGAATACAGAAATAGAGATGGAAACAGGGAGAAAAATATAGATTCTTGGGAATACACAGAAAACCTGTTGGTTTAAGGCAGTTTTAGGTTTATGGACCTTGGCTTAAAGCCTCATTGATGATGACATATGAAGAGAGAGAGAAAACATTGGTTTTGTGTGGGAAACTTCCACAGGTGGGGTTTGAGGTAAGACAAAAGCACCACTTTCTCTCAAATAATCTGGAAATTAGGAAGTTCATGTAGCTATATTCTTTACCTAGCCAACCTTTGCTATCCCTTCCCTTTTTCTCCTTTTCACTTAAGCCTAATTCATTTACCTCCTTCTGCAATGGCCTTTTGCTCACCTATTCTAACCACTGAAGAGATTAGGGAAGCCAAAAAGCAATGCAAAATTTCAATTGTTTCTTTAGCCACAAAAGCGCTATTTTACCAGGGGGTAGAGGCATGACCAATGTATGCAAATAGCATCTACAAGAATTCAGAGACCTTTAGCTCTTGATGGGATGGGGGTGCCCTGCCTTGGCTCTGCTGGCTTGAACACTGTAGATCCAGGCTGCTGTTTGGAGGAACCAACCTGTAGACCGAAGTGCTTGGGCTTGGCACCTTTCTTTCCCAGGGTACTCAAGGCTCACGTAATAGAGAAACTTTCCCTTTTAGGCTAGACCAAGAATGTCTATGCTCTAAGGGGAAAACAAAGGATCAGTTTCCCAGCCATAGGCCATGGGCTGATACTCCCCAGGGTTGGGTCTGTATGCCATGTTTTTTAGCACAGAAGACAGCACAGGACCCAGCCTCTTGCGTACATGGGATTTCTGGAAACCAAGGCAAAGCACTGCTTTAGGTTGCCTCAATTATGAGTGCATGAGATAGAGAGAGACAGATTCATAATTTTGATAATAGCGGAACTCATGCCAATCCAGGCACTTTTGCAACACCAAATTAGATTCCGGCCTTAGCCATTTCATAGTAGCTGTGCAATCTGTTACCAGCTTAAGAGCAATCCTACGCAGTCCTGGCAACCCTAAGGAGTCGAACACGCTTTGAGGAGGCCCTCAACGGAAAAACACATTTAATACTCAACAGCTTTTTATTAAAACTTTTAAAATTTGCATTATCTGCTCACTGATTTTGAGGCCTTTAGGGTATTCTTCTCTCACATTGTCAAGATTTTCTCTCCGCCTACAAAGTTTAGCACCTTTTTGTTTTTAATTTGGATTTCGAACAGTAGAAGGAAAAGTTCTGAAACAGTAAAATCATTGACTAGCATTACATAGAAAACATCACAGAAGTGGGAAACAATCTGTATAAATATATTTATAACATCCTAATTAATACACAAGCCTTACCTTCATTCATCAACAAATGAATCTTTCCTTATTCTGGTCTATCCTGTTCTAGCTAATTTAAACCTTTCCCAGTTTTTAGATCACAGAGAGCAAAGGGAAAGCAAACTTATGAGGAAAGGCTGAGGGACTTGGGTCTTTTTAGTCTGGAGAAGAGAAGGCTGAGGGGGGATCTCAATGCTTACAAATACTTAAAGGGAGGGTGCTGGGAGGATGGCATCAGTCTTTTTGCAGTGGTGCCCAGTGACAGGACAAGAGGTAATGGGCACAAACTTGAACGTAGGAAGTTCCATCTGAACATGAGGAGGAACTTCTTTCCTTTGAGGGTGGCAGAGCACTGGAAGAGGCTGCCCAGAGAGGTGGTGGAGTCTCTGACTCTGGAGACATTCAAAACCTGCCTGGACACCATCCTGTGCAACCTGCTCTAGGTGAACCTGCTCTGGCAGGGAGGTTGGACTAGATGATCTCCAGAGGTCCCTTCCAATCCCTGTGGTTCTGTGATTCTGTGAAACTGGTGGCACATATGTCAGAACTTGCATGCATGCCAGAAAATGGTGTTTCATGTGACCTGAAAGGTTTTGCCACCCACTGGCTTAAAGGCTCATCCAATCCTACTGGTGTGCACCAGTGGCTGCTACTATTTTGTAATAGCGGAAGATAACACAGAAATGAGTAGAATATATGTATATAATAGAAACATTCTCACAAACTGAGAACATACCTGAGCTACTTACAGTTACCACACACTGGGAAGACAAAATTGTATAAAATTTCCTTGCTGATCTACTGCAAACATCGGCACAACAAAAGCCATTCCTCCCATAAAATTGGTGCCACTTTTGCCAACACATTTCTACAAGCAGAAATGTTATCATTACTTCTTAAGTCCATCATCCTTGTGCTGTGACTTATCTCTGAATCTTAGTTTCTTCAAGACTGCAAGTGTACTAATGCATTAGGTAATCATAATAGTTGCTTGTCTACTTATACCACCTCGAATCAAAGTAGAATTTATTTAGCAATAATGCAAAAATATTCTGAACACATGAAATTAAGTTGCTCCAAATGGTGATGCTTTTAAATGCTGAACATGATACTTTATTGAAGTAAGGAAATTTCCTAACAAACAGCTCTATTATTTCTTTTCTTCATTTCAGAGTTTCTGACTATTTCCTTCTCTGATTCCTGCTGCCTTTATTCTTCATATGGATTTTAAAACAAGACTTCACGTTAAATGTTTCATAATGAGCATGAAAAGACTTAAATTCTTGTTGCTCCGAGTACTTGGGAGTTTCCCCCAGAGTGGCTTTTGGCTACCCTTAATCTGCAGTTTTTAATTCTGGTGGAGCAACAGAATAAAGTAACAGGCTCAAATTCAGATGCTCTCTTTCATCAGGTAACAAATGGTCAGCCCTCTAAGAAAGCGTATGCCCAGTCCGTCTGTATCGCACTCCACTTGTGCCATGCATATAGGTAGGAAGAAGCAGTCTCCTATGTCCCAGGGTCTCAAACATTCAAGCAATAGAGAAGTCCATTGTGCTGTGGAAAAGCCTGTGGCTGCTAAAAAGATTTGTGTTTCTTTAGAGTGACAGCTGAGCTTCATAGTCCAAGATTTTTGTGCTAGAGCAGTACAAGTAATGCCTGTACAACAGAGCATCAGCTGACATTTGCTGGGGTGCCTGGAGAAGGAAGCAGCTGGAAAGAAATTAAAATCATTCATTCTTGTGCAATTTAAGATGCATTTATTACACCAGTGCATCAGTTCAGAACTTCATATAGTTGATTTTATTTTCCGGTCAAAACTTGGTTAATTTACACTTTCATCGTAATTCCTGGATTTTAACGGTATTCCAATTTTATATTTTTTTATCTCCCAGCAAGTTTCTAGGGGAAACTAGGTTTAATTCTTGGTTTTAAAGGATGTTTCCAGATTGTTTATGATTTTTTCATTTTTGTAAAAATCAAGATTGCAGAAGCAATTATTTTTAGATATTAGTCTTGACTGTATAAATTGTTTAAGGCTCTTGGGTTTTTTTATTTATTTGACCATGTAAGTCTGTTGCATCTGAATAACATCCAGATACAAGTCTATGCTAACCCAAAAGAAACCCTAACAAAACAGACTCACTGGGCGGATGGCAGTATGTTTTGTCCGGGTATCTGGTCTGGACGATCAAGGGATCATGCACGGTTGCACTTTCTCCTTTCGGTCCACACACAGATGAAGACACCACCAAGGTTTACCATGCTTCTTCCAACTCCCAAAATACCTTTGGCGTGTGATCAGGCAGAAGGATGCCCTAGTTACAAAAGAAACACTTTCTGTGATCTTCTATGTAATGAAAAAAATAGGAGACTTACATGAGCTCTGATATGGTTATAAAATCTCTTACAAACACTTAGCAATGTGTGTTGGCTACTCAGCTTGAAAACATGATGGTGTTTCAATCACAAAATTAATCTCTGGAAGCCCATATGAAATGAGATACCTCCCACCTTTTGGCCAGGGAAAAATATCCCATGGGACATAGTTTGACCTTACTTGAACTCCAGATAAGCAGTCGCAGAGTATGCAAGTATATAGTTTCCTCTTACGTGTACTTACAGGAATTACTGAACATTAGCTAGGCAAAGCATGCAGTCACTAAAGTGATACATGAATGACATTATTTAACCAAAAGAATGCTTGTCATGGTACAGTACCAGGAAAAAAAAAAAATGATCCCAACTTAAATCTTTGTAACAACTATAAAGGCCTGTTTAATGGCATCTTTCCTAAGACTGTCAGTGTTATAAAGACGAAAGTACCTTTGCTATAATTCTTTGTAAGTGCCTCATCCTTCAGTAGTAATGTTCTGCATGTTTGCTCAAAGGCAGCAGGCATACAGGTGACTAGCAGATGGATGACTCTTCTCAAAATTGCTTTCATGAAAGACAGGTGAAGGCAGAATTGTAATATTTCTTGCAGGATTAAAGTGTTCAGGAAAATGATCAATGGGCATAGTCACACCAATTCCAGTGAATTTGTCAACCCTGTGCAAAACTTAATTTGATGTTACTGTAGGGTTTGGGGCTTTATTAAAAGGACTTTCCAAATATAAGGGATTACTTTGTACATCTCAGCAGATGAAGTTGCTGACATAATTGTCCTAAAACTGCCAGATGGTATCAGCTATTCATCATTGCTCAGTTAGACAGAATCAGACCACAACATTTATATACAACCCAGAAAAATACCAGCATGCTTCACAGATACCAAGAAGGTTAATCCCAGCATCCCTGAAATGGCTGAAATAGTCCCGCTGTTACAGGAAAAAAATGTTCTTTTCCCTCAGGCTGCTCAAATTTGAGGGAGAGGAATTTCAAGGCCTGGGAAAAAAGCAAGTGGATGTATGTCAACAGCTTTGTTATAATCAATTATTTACACTTCAGACCCTATCACATTCTTTCACCTCTAGTAATTAATGTGCTGTAAGATCCATATCTCAAACTTTCTCCTCTGTCCATGGCTCTTGATGTCTCTGTTCATCTTGTAATAGGGTGCCATCACTTCACTTTGAAGATAAAATGATCGCATCAACAAACACTGGACAGAAGTGAACCATCTAATAAAAAGTTCCTGTATTGTCTAAAGTGGTTGTTTCAAGGTATAACCACTGAAAACAAAATGTAGGCCTGTTTCTGCATCTGATATACACTGGTTTGTAACATGTTATGCTCAGAAGGCAACATTTATTTCTTGGTCATCTTCTTGTTTGGTTTTGGGTTTGGTTTTCTTTTTCTTGCCCTGCTAATTCCCCCCTCTCTTCCCTTCTTTCCTATAGCTCTTGGTTGGTTTACACTGATCTCAGCTTTTCTTTGCACAGGTCCCAACAGTACAAATTCCTAGCACATAACTGGAGCTCCTACTTGTTTCAATAATACTGGTAAAGCTAATCTACTTAAATGGGTTAATCAACCTCAAGGAAGGTAATTCCACCTTTCTGAAGAATTATGTAAGTGATGAGATTACTTCTTAGAGTGTCAGCAATTTGAGGGCCTCCACCTTTGCTCTATTTCTTTATGTTAGAAATAAAGACCTTTTCTATGTGTATTCTTTTAAAAATAAAAAGACTCAAATATTTACAGGTGGTATTCAAATGACTTAAATTTGTCTGTCTAGAGGTCAAGTTCTTAGTCTAAACTAATTGTCCAAAAGTCAACGGAGAGATAGACCAGCTGCAAAGTGTTATTCTACTAATCTTAGATGTTTATCTTAAGATTGGATAAATGGCTCTATAGAGATATAAGTCTCTGTTAACTGCAGAGGCTACCTTAATGAGTAGTTTAGACTATATGGCTAATTTCAATTGATAAAGTTCAGAGAAATAACAGTGTGTCTGCCTATCTCCTGCCCCCTGCACACTTGACTGCATTATTAAAATCCATCATGGTATTTTTGGAGAAAAACTTTCAGAAATGGTATTGGGTTTACATGGCAAGGTTTTGCTAGTGGGAGAGCTGCAGAGGTGGCTTCTGTGAGAAGACACCAGAAGCCACCCCCATGTCCAATACAGCCAGTTCCAACCAGCTCCAAGAAGGACCCGCTGCTGGCAAAAGCTGAGCCCATCAGTGATGGTGGTAGCACCTCTGGGATAACATAGTTAAGAAGGGGAAAAAACTGCTGCACAGCAGCAGCTGGGAGAGAGGAATGAGAAAATGTCAGAGCAACAACCCTGCAGACACCAAAGTCAGTGAAGAAGGAGAGGGAGAAGGTGCTCCAGGCACAGGAGCAGAGATTGCCCTGCGGCCCGTGGTGAAGACCATGGTGAGGCAGGCTGTCCCCCTGCAGCCCATGGAGGTTAATGGTGGAGCAGATATCCACCTGCAGCCCATGGACAACCCCAAGCCAGAGCAGGTGGATGCGCCCTGAAGGAAGCTGCAGCCCATGGACAGCCTATGCTGGAGCAGGTTTTCTGGCAGGACCTGTGACCCCATGGGGGACCACACTGGATCAGTCTGTTCCTGAGGGACTGCACTCTGTGGAAAGTACCCACAGTGGAGCAGTTTGTAGAAAACTGCTGCCTGAGGGCAGTACCCACGTTGGAGAAGTTGGTGGAGAACTGTCTCCTGTGGGAGGACCCTATGCTGGAGCAGGGGAAGAGTGTGAGGAGGAAGGAGCGGCAGAGGCAATGTGTGATGAACTGACCACAACCGCCATTCCCCGTCCCATTGCATGGTTCGGGGGGAGGAGGTAGAGAAATTGGGAGTAAAGTTGAGCCTGGGGAGAAGGGAGGGATGGGGGAAAGGTGTTTTTTTATGTTTGTTCTTATTTCTGACTATCCCACTCTGTTATTAATTGGCATTAAATTAAATTAATTTCCCCAAGTTGAATCTGTTTTGCCTGTGATTGTAATTATTCAGTGACCTTCCTGTCTTTATTTCGACCCATAGGTTTTTAACTGTATTTTCTTGCCTGTCCTGTTGATGGAGCAGGAGTGGTAGAGTGGCTTTGTGGGCACGTGGTGGCCAGCCAAGGTCAACCCACCACAGTAACTCAGTTGATTTTCGTCCCTTGAGAGTGGCCATCATGAGTGAGCCAGCATTTATCATTGGTAGTCACACATTGGTATCTGATCTCAGAGGGACGACCTCATGTATGCAGAGAAGAAATATTCTTTCAGATATTCTAGTGTAGATCTGCAGGTGAAGAAAATATTGTTTCTTTACTGATGATACTTCTAAGCTCTTTGTGAAATCTAAGGAGAATTCAAAAAGTATCCAGTAAGGTCAGTGGGTTGCATTTTTTCTGACAAGGGATTTCAGAAAACTACAATACAATTGGAGAAAGCTGATAATCCAAGAGACCTGTTTGAAAAGAGCTGAACTGAATGTTTCTTTTAGACCGTATCACCAAACTCAGACTTTTAACACTAAAATTGACAATACCACTCCTTCAGTTTTTCTTGAAAGGCTTCCAAATAATTACTTCACAGACAATATTATATTTCACTACCTCATCATTTCATTCTTGTTCAGAAATAATTGCAAAAAGCATGCTTTACCATATATTATTATCTGATGATATACTTAATAACTGACATGCAAGTGTGGTGCCTAATGCAGGGTAAGCAGGTACTTGCCTGAACGAGCTTTCTCCACGTGCCTGCTGAAGAATGGAATGCAGATGGCCCTTTGCTTCCTTCCCGACAGGCTGCAGCTCTCTAATCCTTGCATTTCAACTCTTTACGTGGACGCACATGAGACAGAACAGGCAAAATACACTGCCCTAAGTAACTATGCACTAAATACCTCAAAATCCTAGCATTACAAGGCTCGGTTCTGAACACCACCTTGCTAGAAAGGTACCGAGTAGCTGAAGATTGGTCGGAAGAGCAATAGAAAGATGATGAAGAAAGAGACCTGTTTTATGGTGGAATGCTAGAAGAAATCTGAATAGTTTGGCTAAGGAATGACTAAGAGAAGGACATGAGAAACAGCTCAAAGTATCTAAATGTTCCTAATATCAAAAAAGGTAGAAGAATTAATATGGTGTTATAGAGGACAGCTGAAAGTAAAAGGATGAACTTAGAAAAAGGAGCAGGTAGGCAGCCAGCTTTAGTATTGCTGTCAATGAATCAGGCTCAGGTATGCCTCAGTTTTCAAAGGACACAAAAAAAGAGTGAAAAACACACCCTAGAAATTGTATTAAATTTGTAAATTTTTCAGTTAGTAAGATCCTCTAAGAAGAAAAATAAAATAAACTTGGAAATTGCAAAACTTAAATATGTATTATACCCCTTATACCCCACCCAGCTTTCTATTTAAATTTTATGAAATGATGTTAGTATAATTTCAAAAATTCAAGACAGTAAATCAGGCAGCAGATGAACACAGCGTGGAGATATGGGATAGATCTGAGGGCAGAATTGAAGATTTGAATTTCAGAGAAGGTATAATATGATGGATGATGCTTCAGGATAATCATAGATGAGTTGGGTTATTTATCTTCTGAATTTGTGTAGAGAATGAAGAAGCAAATGCTGTAGCTTTGAAGTCCACAATAATCAAAAGCAGAAGTAGAGGAGAAGAAATAAGTAACTATCGCTGGATTATTTAAGGTGATACATGAGGTGTAAATTTAAATTAATTTATATTATATTTGAGTTTAGTGAGGTGACGAGACAAGTCTACACAAGACTACAAAGATGAAAAGGAAATTTTGTCCATAAAGGCAGATTTAGGATTCATTGTGACCGGTAGCACAATGCTGAGGAAATGGATGGGTTACTGCACCTCAAAGAAAAATCAGAGGAAGAACTTCAATAGTAGTTTAACTAATTTTGCTGAACATATTTGAGTACTTTTATTGGCTAGTAGAAAATCATCTGGTCTGCCAGAATGAGGAAGCTGGCAGTATAAATACTATGAATGAAACACCAAATGTTATTTGCCAACACTGCAGTAAAGTTTACTAGTCGAGAATATTATTTCAGTAGTTAGATGACATGAACAAAACATCTGGATACAGAAGGCAGCTGAATATTAAAAATGTGTATTCTACTGTATTCTTAAAAAATTAACATAATTTTTTTTACTATGCAGACCATTACTTTTGGAAACGTTGTTTTTATATAAGAAGTTATTTAGACCCTAAACATTGTATGCATTTTAGTAGACATGTCATAATATGCAACTATCTTAACTATACCTTCTGCCAGCACGCTAACAACACTGTTCTTCACAAACAAAATTCACCAGTTTTCACCTGGCTGCCTTCACCTCTGTCCTGACTTTGTGACATGTGCAAACAAGTCATCCCGCCAGTACTCCTCACTCTGTGTGCTTCTCTTCCTTCACAGTTCTCTGAACTTTGGCAGCATGAGGAACATCATCATTGCTCTCCACAAACCCAATCCATTAAGTTTGCTTCTAGTACAGCCTGCCATAATCAAGGATAGGTTAACTTGGTCCTACTATAGAGAAGGCACTTTGCCCTTCCGTACTATCCAGGAGTAAAGACAGAGAAGAAAATCCATCTGAGAAGCGGTAAAACCCTGTTAGCCAAGATGGACAACATCAGTGAAAGATAATGTACATAGATAGTGTCTATATTGTTATGTTTGCCAAGATGACTAACTGAACTCTTACAGGTAATAAATACCCATATATGATATTATTATGCATTTACTAATCCCAAACAAGCTGATTTATTCATAATGATTCATAAAAAATTATTTGAGTTGAGTGAGTCATAATACTTTAGATCCTATCTCAGGACAGTTTTCCAAAAATCTGCCTAACCCAAATTCCTAACACTAATAAAGGGGCAGTGACTCCCCACACTTACATTATTTTATCTGTCAGCAAATAATAAAGGTTTTCAACAGTGTGCTTTCAGGCCTTTCTATTGCGAATGTTAGAGAGAGTCTTTAATGCCACCTTCTGGTTTTAGTAAATATGTGTAGCTCCACACCAGCAGAGCCACACACTTTAGCTGTCAAGCTGACATATATACAAATCTTACCAAATTTCCATGTTTGTTGTGCATATAGTGCAGCAGTAGATTTCTGAATATTCCCTTTGTTTTGGTCATCCCTTGTCCACAGGATAAAAAGTGTCCTTTTCACATAGCAAACACAGACAATGAGAGCCATGATTTTAAATACTAGCGGTCAACTCAAAACAGAATATATGAAGAGTTTAATCTTTACTAACTAAGCTCTGAAATGCATCTGCATGACAAAAATCTGTGGTGGTTCTTGCAGACAAGCATTTACATGTATTAGAAACAAATAAACATGCTCTTTTTGCATGTCTGTATCTAAGCAGGGTTTTCTTAATTTGAAACTTAATTGTGAAGATAATATTTAAAAAGATAAGCTAAAAATGTTGTATTTAATCAACTGTAGCTGTCAGAGGCTGTGACCTCTAACTGTTATATGAAGGAGAAGAACATATTACAGGAGCATCTCGCAACTTTGTAATTCACTGATCTGGACACTAGGCAGTTGCTACATCTGTAGTTCCTGCTACATTAATAAATTTAGTATGTAACACATGCATTTTAAAGGTTTTTTTTTTAAGGCTCTTGTTTTGCTTTATGCCAAAATACTAATTTCTAGTAAAAAAACCCACAGCTCCTGTTCCTAGCTGAAGAATACATTTTTGCAGTATCAGATGGTGCATTTTGCTAATTTAAACTGTCCGTGATCTGAGCAGCAATCCATGCCCAAAGCACTTGAAGTCTGGGCTCCTGACCTTGATGCTGTGGCTCAAGCTGTGCTTCTGGAGGACTGGAAGCAGAGCACTACTCCCTGTCCTGCACTATGCAGATGTGGCGTATGCCAAATCTATCAATTGCCTAACTTGTTTGTCTACTGACGAGAGAAATTAATACAGTTGTGATTCAGCTTGCAGGACAATCCAGGCTCGATTCAATCAATGGTGCGTTGCTGTTGATTATGACTGTTCTGCCAGCTAGTCACTAGAGTGCTTCCACAGTCCAGAGACAAGCTACTATAAAGTTCGCCTGACAGACTACAAAGCAAGTTATTACTGGTGTCCACCTGGCCTTTCTTCAAACAATATAGCTAATACTTCTAATTCTTAGAGATCACAGAATCACAGAATCACGGGGGTTGGAAGGGATCTCTGGAGATAATCTAGTCCAACCCCCCTGCCAGAGCAGGGTCACCTACAGCAGGTTGCACAGGACGGCATCCAGGCGGGTTTTGAATGTCTCCAGATGTTGTGGAATATTCAGTGTTATAACACTACGGTATATTATCTAAAAAAATGTGTTTATTTATTGCTGGTTTTGGAGGATTGCTTCTTATGCACAGCATAAATACAGAACAAATTCTCCATGCCTCACACAGTATGAGTGAAAATAACAGTTTCATAGAGATAAGGGTATGGGATTCAAGGAACATAGGACAGATCTATAAAACAAAGTAGGTAAGGGTTTTAAAATTCCTGCACTTCACTAGAATTTGTGTACACTTAGAATGGAGTTTATCTCATCTAACCCTAACAATCTTAAAGTTAGGTATCTGGTCAAAGTTGAATGCCTGATCTTTAGTTCAGTGTGAGACAGACATCTCCAGAGGGCAGTTTACTTCATTGTAAAATATATGTTCAGAGAAAAAGGTATCCCACATGTTTACGTCAACAAGCTAGTGCAGAAGCCTATATAGCAAGCCTACACTAGGCACCTAGTTTTTATATGGCTGGAGGAAGAGGATATGGAACCTGTGCTGAAATTTATTGTATTTTTCATTCAAGAGCTGATGTTATTTCTTTATAAATAAAGATTTCTTTACTTTGTGCCCTTAAGCTGTACAAACTTTATTTTTTAATGGAGAATACATGTTACTTTCTTTGTCAGGATTATATATAATATTGTTGCTACAGGATAGCCTATTTACTTACGTTTTAAGTTTCCTTATATGTGGTGAGAAAATATATGTGTGGTGAGTCAGAATACAGCCACAGTCCAAGACCCATCAGATGTCTGTCTTCTTTGATGCTTTCACAGAGTTGTGCCTTAGTCTCGTTGTATTCCTGACAGAGAGGTTCATTCCTAATACCATGAGGATTAGATCAGCCATTTTAAACTGTTCTGTTACCGTATAGCATTTTGTCATCATATGAAAAATCATGAAATTAATTTCCTCTCTTACTTTCCTTTTAGAAGCTATGCTCAGGTACAGTGCGTTGATCACAGCTATGAAGAGAGGCAGTCACAGAAAAGGTAAATAATATGGCCACAGCGTTACTGCCAAGATGTAGTACTATAATGCAGTAAGGGGGCCTCTGCATTTTTCAGTTCAGTCCTACAGGAGTTTTTTTGCCTTCCTTCATTACTCCTATTGCCACATTTCTACTCAGCATCCCCCATCTCCCAAATGTCACTGTGGTTTCCTGTGTCCTCTACAAGCAGCACCTCCAATGTTGATGTTATTGGGAAGTGTTACATCAACCGGGCGCTTGGATGTAGGATGTTCATAACACCATTAGTTTTATCATGCGTGAACTGCTCACCGTGGGCAGAGCATCCCTGTGCTGCTTCCCTAATGTTTAGTTTCTATTGCACAAGCCCCATGGAGCTAACGTGAGTGTGAAAAGTGGATGTGTCCAGGACCTCAGGCTGACTGGCTGACCAGTCTGAACTGAAATTTTGACTGGGTTGCAGTATGACAGAAAGACTAAGAAAATGTCCTCAAATACCATCTAGATGGAGGAGAAAAAGTGTCACTGGAGAAGCTGACTCTTAAATTAGCCTAGACTTGGTTTGTGGTATTCATTAGAATACAGGACTGGAAGAAGGAATGAAAAAGATAAAATACTACTTCTGCAAATGATGTGGGAGTTCCTTTTATCCCATGGATTTCCAAAACTCAGATGTTTGAAAGCTGTAGTTTATTTGATTCAACCTCTGCACCTAATGAGATATTTCTGTTTCAGAAGAAAATAGTTTGGCACTATGTAACTTTCCAAAGTTGCCAGAGAAATCTGTAAAGAAAAAGTTCTTAAATTGCCTTTCTTTATGTTCAGTCATGTCATATTAAAAACACCTCTCACATTACTAAGAAGCTTCATATAACATAGAACTCCTTGTGTTTGTTTCTGCATACTTTTTCCAGGACTGTCAAACTGAATTTCTCTTTTTTTGTATACCACAGCCTAACCCTTGAGAGGAGAAGGCTTTGAGAGCTGCCTAGGTCTCATGCTGTTCTTTCTCTATTACAGCACACTCTTTTTCCAGCATCACGAGTCAAAAAATGACCCCACAGAGCCATCATGTAGTATAATACATTCTATATGTGCTATTGTTAGATGACTTGGGTTATGACCGATGATGCTGATACCCTCATGAAAAACAAGAACTTGAAATCCAGACAGCAGCATCTCAGGAAATTCTTGTCTGGGAACTTCATGTCTGAACACACTGAGCTGGAAGAAATTGGTTGTGAGCGGCCACAAATGAGCCTCACTTACCTACAGGGAAAGTGTATAAAAAACACTGCTTACTAGCTTTGGGGTTAAGACATGACTCAGGAAATAAAGGGATGTCAGAAATAAGGATGGTACATAGGAGATAGGTGGCTCATTTCACTAGCCAGATCCACCATTCAATTGACTTCTTGGGACAGAAGTGAAACCGACTCAACAGCAGGCTCCAGCTAAAGAATTTCCACAGCAGGAGAGATTTCATTAACACAGGCAGAGGCTGAAAAGCTGTTTCAATTGCAGAACAGTGTCTCCATTGCTTTTTTTCCTTTTCCTTTGGGGCCCAGAGAAGCCTCCATGCCAGTCTTTTGAAAGGAGGGAGATAAATCACATGCCTGTGGTCCAAGAAATGGAAAGGTGAGGTGAGCTTTTGCAGTCTTGCCACACCAGGCGTGGAATGTGGCCTAAAACTTTGAAATTATTTTCTAATATTAATATTTTTGTTAGCAAGGCATGTGTTTACATCCATTATTTGGGGAGAAGAAAGTTGAAGTGAAAAGCTGTAAGAACATTTCTCTTTTTGAAAGGAAAACTTTTTCCCATAATTTTGGCTCCTACTTTATAATTAAATAATTTTACCCCAATTTAAGCTAACTGCTTATCCATCCTTCCATTATATCCCTAGATGAGTCAGTTTCTAACTTGTTCAAAAGGAACAAAGTGATGCCACATGATTTTTGGAAAATACATATCCTTAAGGGTATAACTCTAGTGTGCTTTTCACCTTGTGAAACCAACCCTAAGCCTACAGAGGCAGTGTAAAAGGCTACTCAAATGCAAATAGCTTTTTAGGACCATATGCAAGAAACAGGTAGCCAGAGAAACGGGCTCTGGAAATGTTGTCCTAAAGAGCAGACGTGCAGAGATGTACTGCTGACACCTACAAAATGAAACGTACAAAGCATTAAGAAATAAAACTAGAAAAATGAAAAGGTATTTCACTGTTGATCCTAAGTCCTTCTTCAAAAACACCTGCTTAATAACAAAACACCAAAGAAACTGTAGCATTACGGGAGTCACCAGCTACACATCAAATTGCCAAATGTTTCACTTACTGGCTCTCAGTCCCTTTGATTTTCCCAAGCATTCTGTGGGAGAGCAGGGGAGTACTTCCAGAAGGCTGAATTCTTGGCTGAATGTGGCTGAAGAGAGGTCAGACCACGATAATGGAAATGTAAATCGTTAGTGTCACTTTTTCCTTGCTTTTCACCAATAAAATTTTGGGCTTTAAAAACTAGAGATAAAATATAATATACCCTTACCCAGACAAAAAAAATGAGATCAAGAAATCTAACAGTTAACAGAGGAAGTTAACGTATTAAGGCAAAAAGCTTGGTAACTAGCATAAGAAATTATTATTCTTTATCTCAGAGCAATGTCATTAGTGGAAATGTATTGTTTAATTTTTTCTGTTAAATTTTTGAGTCAGGACTACCATGAAATGTACACCTTTCTTTGATGAGACTGTTATAAAAGGCATGTGGTTTTTAAATTATGTTATTTTGCATATAGTTACTTTAAAAATACCCGCACTACAAATACCAACTTCTTTAAGGGGTTAGTGAGAGCAAGGATACCTTGACAAAAACCTATGAGCCGAAATTCGAATATAAATTTCATGACCCCATTTCTGTACTGTTGAAAGGGTCAAAAATAAATATCCTTGGAACCAATGGTGTTGAGCCAACTTGCACCAGCAGTAACTGGATACCATTCTTCTAGTGAGGCAGAGAGACATGTTAGGTTTGTTAATGAGCAGCAATGTGGAAAGAGGGAGTATGATACTGTAGGCTTTTGTTTTAATTGTCTGCTACAGCTAATGCTGTTCTGCTGCAGAATTGTGTCTCAACACAGGGCTTGTACCAGGTTATGGCAAAATACAGCTTGAACATGGTCTAACTGCTCTCCTATCACTGCAGCATATGAAACTGCAGTTTGCCTCACATTTTTCAAGTATCTTTGTAAGATTAAACCCGAACACTTTAATCCTTCTTCTGCTGTATTACAGCTCAGGTTGACTGTCAAGCTTGAATGCTGTGGTGTGGGCAGACATGAACTCCACCGCCTATCCTCCATGCTGGATGGATGACAGACAGTTTTGATACTGCTGTCCAAATTAGCAAGTAGAAGGATCCAGGAAAACCACACTAAGCAAGACATTTGAGACAGTGGATTGTTTTGGGTAACCTATGGAGATCGCTTTCCTGACTATTCTGAGAGTGCCAGAGCCTTGGGATTTTGGGCTGGGTGCTCCCAAGAGCGTGGCTGTAACATCTGGGACAAGTGATGTGCTACATGTGGGACAGACACTGTTCAGTGGGGAGTGCGCACTCTCAGCTACCGGCTGTTACCATTTCCTTTATCCTTCCAAGGAGCAGCAGACTCAGTGTTCTCCAGTCTATCTTCAACCTTTCTGCTTCTGTAAATCCTCTTTCCTCTTCCCCTTAATTCTTCCTTTCCATTGATGGGCCCAGCCTTTTATTCTTGAGGAAGCAAAATTTGTTTCTCCCTATCTTACGCAAAGTGAACCTTGCAGAGGAGCTGAGATTACTGCTGCATGCCCAGTGCTGAATGAATCCTGGTGCGTGGCCTTCAGAGAAGAATTGGATTTTATTTAGTCAGCTAAGAGCATGGGCAGAACAACCTCCCTTCTCTGCCCAACTGTGTAGACAACCTCAAGTTCTAGCTCTCTGATGGAAAGGAATATTCAAATGAAGGGTAGGGTGGAGGTAGAAGAGAAAATGGCAAAGGATTGCAATGCTGGAGGATGAGGAATTCTTTTGGAGGAGCTAAAATAGGAAGTAAGACATGAGAGAAATCAGGAGAGGTTTTTTTCAGAGATTTAAAGACAAAATCCAATCTAGAGGATAACAGACATTTGAAATTTAACTTGCATCTGAGGCAGACACTGCTGAAGAAGGAACAAGTGGATGGAAGAAAGAGGACATAAAAGAAGTAGGTTGGAACAATCTCTTGTAGAAAGAGAATTGTGTAGATGGGAGTGTTGTTTCTCGTATATCCTAGAAAAAAGCGCAGCATTTAACTGTGCTGTCTACAATTTAGATATTTTTTTTTTACATAATTATCTAATATATTGGGTTTTTATACACCTGAACTCACACATGAGATCAATGTGAATTTAGGTACCTAAGTATCCCTGCATCTGGCCTTACATGCCTATTGGAAAGGATTGATTACTATTTTACTATAAACCAAGGGCTACAATCTGATTTGGCAAATCTCTAGAAATTATTGCTTTGCAGATGGAAGAGAAAGTGTCTTGAAACCCTTGGAAAATATATTGCTCATACTGATAGACTGGTGAGGAAATAACACCCTAAAAGTGGATAATGGTAGCATAGGGCTGGGATAGAATCTCAAGAACAATTATTAGTTATACAGACAGAACAGATCATATTAAAACCTTACACCCAGTTTCAGATCCCAATTTGAAGTGCTCCTACATTTCCAAAACTTTAAACGTCAAGTGGAGTGTAAGGACAAATGAAGCAAGTCTTGATTACAGAGGAGCAAACCTTTCATAACTGAGTTTAACCAAGGATCAAACAGGCTTTACCTTGCACCTGAATATGGCATTAGAAGAGTAACGAGTCATGCCAAGGCATATTTCAGTCTACAAATCCAGTGTTCGCAGTGGAAACGTTCCGTCCCTTATTTCTCTGCATCCAATAAATCTGAGGAATGTGCGGTGATGTCTCAGAAGTTACATTCTTCCTGGAGGAAGCAATAACTTTAAAAGAAGTGGTATATGCCTTGACAGAAAAAGGAATTTAAACATATGGAAAATGGATTCTACAAAATTGGAAATACTTGCAACTATTGCCCCTCTCTTCTAACAGTCTTTGCCCAAAAATAGAATGGGTTACAGTAAAGGGTTATGGCAGTGCTTGACAGCTACAGCGGTGATAAAGGATCTCACCTATTTTCTGTCAAATAATGAACATTTTTGTCAATTTAATGTGGTAACAGAATAATTCCACTGGAAACATCAGTAATCAAAGAGTAACTCATTTTGACAATACCTCTAAAACAATAAATGGCTCGGACACTATTGTGTATGGAAAGTATGAATAATTGCAACAAAGTCACACATCTAGTGTAACACAATGTATATCTTGAAATAAATGTAGGGTGAAATGAAAATACAATCTCGGCACCTTGGCAAGACATTAATTTACTCTAAGTGACACATAAAGTTCTGTAAAGAATTTGTTTTACAGTTTTGTTCATTTTACAATGAAATCTCCGACGTGTCCATCTTTATGTAACTCTACCTTTTAAAAAACGTTTTTGTGAATTTAGATGAAAGGAAAAGCATTAAATGCTCTAAGTGGCTTTTAGTGGCAATTCAATATGTGCTATTATGCTGAACTGATTCAAAGACTAAATATGCCTTGCAGTAGTATGAACTGATCTCGCCTCAACAATTTCAGGGAACTTGTACTGCCATACTAAGTTAAACAAGGTGCTTTTGAAAAAGGCCATGCTTTTCTTCAAGTCCTGAAAAGGACTGAGTATAGGGAACCTATATATGATTAAGAGGAACTGTTGTATCCACCTATTCAGCAACAGGTCAGTAATCTTGGTAACAAAATTGTGACCTTACTTCTAATCCCCATGTCATATTTGGATTTAGTCACTGGGTGTCTTAGTGTTGAGAAGGAGACTATGATGTGATCATTTATGGAAATAACTGCAGTGCCCTGCAGCGTTTTCTTGTTGCTGCAATTGACATTAAGACATCATTGGCAAGGATTTGCCTCATACTGGTGTAAAGAAATCAAAGCATTACAATATCTTCTTTCCAATTAGGTCTATGGTGGTGATTAACAAGCAGACCTTCCTTTTATCTGTTGGAAGAAAGTCCAGTTCAGAGCTGGACTACAGACATGTATGTTCAGACTCAGGATGCAGGTTCATGACCAATGTAAACCAGTCGAAGACTACAAGGCAACTGTCGTCTTTCCTCTCCCTCTTCTGTTTTGTGTTTCTGCACCTCTTCACCCCAGATGTAGCAGTGCCTGGCTGCAGAGCCAACGAATCAGCTCATTTTCCTCTCCAGGTCCTTTTAAACCAGATCAGCGATCTGGTCCAGCTCACCACGTGGCAGCACCATCATTAATGCTAACACAAAGGAGTCAACAGGGATATGTAGTCTAGGGTAGGACAGCTTCCTGCAGCAACAGCATGGTTTCCATCTCCAGACGTACAAAGTCTGACATTGTCAGACATGTAGTCTGACATTTCCAAACTTACCAGGGCTTCATTCTTAAGATCTAGACTTAGAAAAGCACTGAAGACTCAGGTAGCAACGAATATACATGTATAAAATGTCAGAGAGGTGTGCTACACATCAGAGAAATGGCATAAACTGTAACTTACGATGAACTTCCTCCACACTGCTGGCTGCCAATGCCTGTCACTGATACAAGTATCCCAGCGTGACTGAGACAGAAAAATACCATATCTGCTTCCAGTGGCCTAGCCAAACCCTATGATCTCATCTCCACTAAACTGTTTGCAAAAGTACAACTAAATCCAGGTCTGCAAAGCCCCCCATCCCCTTCTGATACAGGTGTACATGAAAGGAAGTTACATGGAGACATCTTATAACAAAGCCAAAACACAAATATTATCTTTTGTTTCAGAGAAGAGCAGTTCTTTATAGCACAGATACACATTGTAGAAAACGTCTGGATTACTGAAAAAAAGTCTAATACGAGAGACATTCTTTCTTCTTGTTATATAATGTAAAAGAGCAGATTTCATGGCTCATGTACCTGGCCTCATTCCCAGACCCTGGAAGAGCTCTGAAATATGGCTTGCTGCCCTCTCCTGTTAAACTTTTTCTGCCCAGAATGTGTAAGATGCAGAAAACACCGTGTTATCCCAACTTGTAGCAGGCTCTATCTACTGCAGTGGGGAAAGAGACAATGAAACCAAATGCTTTCCCCTGGACATTAATGGTGTCAGATTCAGCTTCCACAACCTGACTAGATGGGTCTCTTCCTTTGCTGTGGAAATGTCTGTGTCCTGGATCACACAGTGCCCAGGGCTGCAGACCAACTCAGCCTCCTCTTTCTTCCTGCACATGAATGCCCCAGTTCTCCCTGCAAAGAGCACCTTCACTAATTCCATTTCAAAACTGAAACGCTTCTCCAAACTAGTTCAATGAAGGATAAGCTACAAATCTCAGGAACACAAACAGCACTTAAAATAGAGGGGAACAACATTTTGAGGATATATTTAATGATAGAGCCTGTCAGCTGTCTAGCAATTTCCCAGTAAGCCTCACAGCAGGGAAATTTTTAAAGAAGAATTCAAGAGAAAATAATATTGTGTTTGATACAGTGTCTTCAGAATCGATAATCATTTTCCCAGCATGAGATTTGCTTCAGATGAAAGTTGTTTCTCTCTATTCTGTTCTGGTAAGGTCACTTGTGTGAAATTAGGCTTTCTGGTGAGCACACACACCAGCTGCACTCTGTCACAGGGCTTCTCATGAAGAAAATTTCTGACATTTCACCTCTGCAGCAACCAGCTGGGGTATGCCTTATGGTCTCATGTTTGGCATGGACTAAAAGAGCAAAAGCTATTGTCCACGCTCTGTATTTTGCTTTACTGGAAATATCTTTCTAGAAAATAGAGACTATATTGTGCATAGTCTCAAACATGAATGGAAGACTTGCAGTCACTAGAGCTTTAAGCAAGTTTTAAAATATGATTTTTCCATTGCAAAATATTTTTTGTTATAGACATTGGAGAAATGTGTGCTATATTAATTTATCTGGCTGAATTTGGTGGGGAAAAATAATCAAACCACCTAGATGTGATGGCTTTTTCTTTGTAGGAAGGAGATTTCTTAAGAGCAGGAATGCTGCAGCCTGTCTCTAGTACGATGATTAAAATCATTGTCCATGACAAAGTTAATGCTGTGCAGGCATACAGCAGGGAGAGATCATTCTGTGTAATGCTCCTATTTGCCCTGGCAGTAAAATTTTGGACCATGACTGTACAGAGGCAAACAAGTGCCAGTATTTCAGAATACCTTTGCTGCCAGTTATCCCTAACTACTTAAATGGTCTGTATTTTTTTCTCTAATGTCTTTAATTATGGCTGTTCAGTGCATTCCCCTTTGTGCAGATACACACACTAATTTTGCTGTAGTTCCCTCAGGTGCAGTGCCCGTACCCATGTAGGTCTGGTTTAGTTATAGCACCCTAGGTACAGCCTTGTGAAAAGGCTTTGTTTAAATCACAAACAGAAGAGTTGAGTTACTCCAAGGGAGATACCTTGACTTCTCTCTGAAACACAGAGAGGGCCACTTTAGAAGCTCTTATCTATTAATCTCCAATCTTTGGATCTCGTCTTCTCTGATGGTCCTTTTCCCTGAGACATGACCTCCTTTGTGACCTAGTAAAACTCTCCATAAATCAGAGGTGTAGCGAAGCATTTGAAACTGCTGCAAACCAACTCTGAAGATGGAAAAGCACACATTCGATCAAAAGAAATGGAACAGTTAGATCTAGCTGCGATAAACCATCACAACCCAGTTTTCAGATACAGACTGTGTAAATAACCCTCATCTACAGAACAAAGACAGTGTTAGTGATAGTAATATGTGGCTGAAATCCAACACTGTCAAGTTTTTTTTCTCCTTATTCTCCCCAGCACTGATTAGTCAGTGTGCATTCCTCTACAATCTACTTGGAAGATTTAAATTGCACAGTGTTTGCTAAACCTGACACTTGGCCATAGAAGTACTTAGCAGAACTACTACAAGGACTAGTGATCAAATGACAGAGTCTTGCCAAAGTGTCATTATCTATTTGATGAGTGACAATTTAAGCCTTAGTTTGCTGCTGGTCCCTTTTGAAGAACTGAGGCTCCAAAAAACATAGTTCATAACTTGACCGTATCCTAAAGACCTGTTAATTAATTGTTCATATAGGCATGGGATTGTTAAATATCACTCTCCTTCAAGTTAAGTGCAAAAAAAGGCTCCGTTCCTTTGATGCAAGGAAGTGTGTGGCTCACAGAGAAAGATAATGTTGCAATTACATGGCGATAAGGAAAGGTCACCAGTGCAGACTCCATGTAATTTGTAGGAATCTTTACTGGAAGTAAACATTTTGATCCTGAAGAAAAGATTGGCTATGGGTGGCAAATGTGGCACTATAATACTGCCCTTTATTATCTCTTTAAGAACTGAAAAAGGATTAATTTATGATCAGTCAAGGTATAGGAAAAATCTGTAATTCCCTGTCATTCCATGTCAGTAATTAGCGCCTGCCTTTGGCAGCTGACTTCTAGTCATAGGATATTGTTGTGTGTATGGAAGCAAGGAGTATCCTTCTGTAAACTCCAGCCATTCAAATGTTTTCTAACCTAAAAACACATGCAACACTAGAACTAAGCCCAAGCAAACGGAGTAGGTTTCCTGCTAAACTGCAGCCGGAACAAAACCTTGCTGTTCAATAAGCGGTACCCTCCCTTCTGACTCACTATTAAAACTAACACTGGAGTTGTGGTTAAAAGGTTATTTGGTAGCCTGACTGTCATTTCAAAATAGCAATTAGGAGTCTTGGAAAAACATTTGTCAAGTTAGAGATAATATTCTGGCCAAATTCCAGCTACTTCCTCTTTTGTTTGGAGGTCCAAGAACAGTGAGCTAGGAGAAGAGGTAGAGAAAAGCTCCAATTAAAATCCACATACATCTTTCTTAAGGCTCTACAAATGCTGACATGACAGATTTGCAGTGTGAGGAGCCTCCTATATCTGCAGTACTACTTCTGTGCCCTTCTTTATCTCAGTTGCTGAAATTTGCCATTGCTCTGATCCTCCTGGAACTGTTGAAAACAGGCTGAGGGATTGCCTCCACCACCTCCTGTCATCAGCATTGTTTGGTTGACTCCCATCTACCTATTGAGGAGCTGTTTACATTTTATATTCTGTCGTTACGCTCCTGCAGTGCCAAACCTAACTAGATCCCAGTCTACAAGCAGTGCTTCCAAGTAATGCCAGCAGTAGAGAGGAAGAGAGGCCTTACCCCTCCAAACCCAAGCCAGAGCAAAGTTTCCATTCCTTTGAACAGAACTCTGCAGACAGTCCATGAAGTTCATGCCCAACTTGCCTGAGAAAGGCAAAAGCCACTGCCAAGGCTAAGAAGACACAACCACATGAATGTATCACCTCAGCCTGAGGAACAGTTTTGCCTTCTCCTCTGTCACTCTTCCAGCGTCTCTCCCATCCAAAGAATGCTATGGCACAAGCCAGATGCATTTTTCTTTTTCTTCTCATTGTCTCATGCAGCTATTTAGGTGAGCTGCTCAAAACACAAGGTAGCCATCAGGTTTACTATTTGATTTTATAACCTTCTTTTTTCCCCTCTAGAAAGTATTTTCACTGTGCTATTTTGTGCCATTTAAAGATGGCACATATGAACCTAAAATAATACGATGTCCTAAAATAATACGATGTCCTGTCTCCAAAGTGCCCCATTGCATAAGTAAACACCACTGAAGCTCGCTCAGCTTGTTTTCTTAAACTAATTTCACTTCAGCGATGCAGCACCTTTCTTAAAAGCATGAGCTCATGCTATCCCTACTTGGTCAGAGGCCAAGGGTTCAAAACATAGAGAGCTACTTCCCTCTGCTGGCCATGTTTATAAAACACTGTCCTCCAGCAAAACAGATGTTAAAAACTAAACAAGTGGTCTTCTTCTGTGTTTGACACTGCAAGGTTCAGGTAAATAATCACAGAATTTATCTTTGTGCACCTAAATTTAGATGCTCTCAAGTGCCACTGGAACCATCTACCTTTCTCCAGTGGAAGGAACCAGGCTCCCTAACATTAGCTATTGTAGTTGGATGCCTCATGTTGGTAGTGCAAGCGCCACCCTATAGCTCCCAAATACTTTAGCTGGTAGTCAGCTTCATCAGATATTTAATATCTGATGTTCATATACATATCACTAAACAATTTTTATTGGTTTATGTCATTATTTGCAAGCGTAAGGTGGCCATTGATTTTACCTCAGAAACATAATCCTCTGTGCTCAAGATTATTGAGGGAAATACTGGGAAACTGGGCCATGATTTCTAGGATGTGTCACCAAATTATGAGGAAGATGTGCTGCTAGGTTGTGTTTTGGACTATTTGCAACTCATTCTTGGGAAACTATACCAAAGTGGTTTTTTCTGGACCTCCAGTTTATGTAGTAAGCAATTGTGTCACAGATATATTAGGAAGGGCTAGATCAGCATTTTAGTCAAGTGTTAAATATAGACATTTTCTTGAATGGCAGTTATTCTCTTGCTGAGGCAAAACAGTTGTATTGGGTTTGCATGGTAAGGTTTTGGTAGTGTGCAGACTCCAGGGGTGGCTTCTGCGAGAAGCTGCTAGAAGCTCCCCCTGTGTTCCATAGAGCCACTGCCAGCTGGCTCCAAGATGGACCCGTTGCTGGGTTTCCAAGGCTGAGCAAATCAGCGCCGGTGGTAGCACCTCTGGGATAACACAGTTAAGAAGGAAGGGAGAAGGAAAACTGGGCAACTGCAGCTGAAGAGAGGAGTCAGAATATGTGAGAGAAACAAGTCTGAAGACACCAAGGTCAGTGAAGGAAGGGAAGGAGGTGCTCCTGGCACTGGAGCAGAGATTCCCCTGTGGCCTGTGGTGAAGACCATGGTGAGGCAGGCTGTCCCCCTGCAGCCCATGGAGGTTAACAGCGGAGCAGGTGTCTGCCTGCAGCCCACGGACGACCCCACTCCAGAGCAGGTGAATGCCCAAAGGAGGCTGTAGCCCCATAAGAAGCCCCTGCTGGAGCAGGATTTGTGACCCCGGAGGCAACCCACGGTGGATCAGTCTGCTCCTGAATGACTACACCCCATGGAAGGGACCCACGCTGGAGCAGTTTGTGAAGAACTGTGCCCCATGTGAAGGACTCACTTTGGAGAATTTCATGGAGAACTGTCTCCTGTGGGAGGGACCCCATGCTGGAGCAGGGGTAGAGTGTGAGGAGAAAGGAGTGGCAGAGACAATGTGTGATGAGCTGACCACAACCGCCATTCTCTGTCCCCCTTGTGCCGCTCGGGGGGAGGAGGTAGAGAAATTGGGAGTGAAGTTGAGCCTGGGGAGAAGGGAGGGGTCAGAGAAAGGTGTTTTTAAAGTTTGTTCTTATTTCCCACAATCCCACTCTGATCTGATTGTTAATAAATTAAATTATTTTTTTCCCCAAGTCAAATCTGTTTTACCTGTGATGGTAATTGCTGAGTGATCTCTCCCTGTCCTTATCTCAACCCATGAGCCTTTTGTTGTATTTTCTTTCCCCTGTGCAGCTGAGGAGGGGGAGTGATAGAACAGCTTTGGTGGGCACCTGGCATGCAGCCAGGATCAACCCACCACAACAGTGAAGACAGACAAAAATGTTTGCCAACAAGCAACTGGTTAAGAACTGAAAGAGGTTTCAAACTGCTGTATAATATTGGCATATTTTTTCAGTAGAATAATTTGCATTGCTGTTCATATAAGAAGAGTTCAGATGATCTAGCAGTTCAGCAGCTAGGATTCACTGTGTTTCTCCATACTCAATGCATATTTTTCAAATTTTTTTGTTCGTGTTGTCAGTTTATCTCATAAAGGTTGTATTAATCTAGGCTGACTGGGGATTTTGATTTAGTATAAGGATTTACATTTTTATGAGTGCTCAAGAACTTTTATTGCTAAACATTTTGTAGAGAATCCGAGTTTACGGTATGATTCAGCAGTTTATATTATGGTCCACAGATGGAAGAAATATTCAGGCAATAGAAGAAAATCAGACTCCCTGTTTGTTGTTGATTATCCAGATAGTCCTCTGTCCCAACAACCTTCTGCTCCAGGCTGATTAATTTATGATCATTGTTTCACAAATTAAAGCACTATCCTACATACTACAGCACTAGCATAGCTGTTTATCACCTCTATTCCTTTTACATTTATTGCAATATCATCTAGGGATTCTGCCAAGGAAAAATTGTGCTTCTGTTTTATTGTGTTACATCTACAATTCAGGCTTTGTTACATTATGCTCTAACCAGAAAAAACATTATCCCCACTGTTTTAGAAAGCTACTTCTCATTTCAGTATCGATCCCCTTTCTCAGTTCCTAAAAAGAATGAACTGTAGTTCTGCTAGATTGTTGTTGGTTTTCTTCCCCACAGATTGCTTCAGTCCATGAACCTCAATTCTTTAGCATAATCTCATTAAAAATCAGGTTTCCTCTTTATCTTGGACACTAGTACATTGACCTTGTTCTTTTGTGTCTGTTTCTTGACAAATGTAGAGTTTCTCGTCTTTGACTTTGAGAATCAAAATCAAATTGAAATTAATTTATAAATTTATCTTAACTTATAAACTCTTAATCATTCTTATTTGCTTGTTGTATAATAACATCAGATAGCAACAAGGTGGCTAGAAGTCTTATTTACTGGAATGCTACTTAAGTAGAGTGAACAATTAATAGTCTAGTTGGCTTACCTCGGAGCTCTTGTATGGTCTTGACATATGCTCTATGAATATCCAAAGATTTAAGATATATGATACCTTAGCTATTTGAAAAAAATGTGTCCCCTGAGCACATGACCAGGTAGAAGAAGAGATCCATTTACAGAAAGTATCTTCACAACACATGAAAGAAGCTTGTGGGATAATGTTTGGAGTTAGCTTTAGAAGAAAAACTGCTACAGATTAAGGAATTGTGACTACAAGTTGCTATTAATTCTTTCTCATTTTATCCCCAACCAAACCTCTTAGCAATCCCCACTTGTCCAGCTAATCTTTTTATTCCTGTATATTATCTTCGTAATAGACTATCTGGCCATAAGACTGTTCAGCATTATATACAACTAAACACTACACCAAAATAAAATCAAATCTACCTGCTAATGCTTGAGTTGTTAGTTTCAACATCCTAACACATCCTTTAAATTTTATTAGCTAGTAATGTTGGATTTTGTATTAATTATAAACAGCTTGTCATGTGTTTTTAAGGTGCCTTCACTCAGTTGCAATCTTCCACTTTTCACCTCTTGCTGTTTTCAGTTGAGTCACGGTGGGGCCATTTAATTCTGACTAGACTCTGCTCAGCACGTTAGAAACAAGCACAGGAAAGCAATCTCTTCTAAATCCTCCTCTGCTTCCCCATATCCTTGAACATAACAGATCCTCATCATAAACTTTTTAAAGATACTCTCTATTAATGCACTGTATTGAGACCTAGGAGTGTGTAAAATATAAAAAGACAAAAAGTGAAGTTTTACTGAGAGGTATCCAAAACTATTGTAATTTTCATTTCACCAATAGCTTCAAACTGCAGTGAGTACAAGTCAGAAATTATCTACCATCATACACTGCAAAAAAGGTGGATTCTGTCTCTTGCTGAACAGTAATAATCTCCCTCTGCTCTTGCAAAGTTTATCAAATAAGATTCAGTTAAAGTCCTTACCTTCACTTTCCAAACGGTTCAGAAGGATAATTACTTTAGCTAAAGTACAAATTAAGTGCCCAGGAACAAATACAAAGCAGTAGAAAGAATGAATTGAATTAGCCGTTAGAGTTCAGGTATACTCTATGGCATTCTATAAAAGACCTTATAGAAGACCTATCGAGACCTTAATGGAAATTAGAGATGTTCAAAGCATTTTGCACCAGTAATGAACTAAATCCACACTTTAGAACTCTGTACAAAAATTGCAAGACTTGCAGAACGTTCATCTCTGTGAGGTTTTGCAAATGAATTTTTCAGTAACATGATAAAATCCCTGTGGTTTATTCTACTGATTAACTCCTGGTCAGTCTGGCAGATCTTTCCTAAGAAGGCAAAGTTTTGGTTGCACCCCTTGAATGATGTCAGCACACAAGATTAGATTAGAATTTAGATGCCAGCACCCTATTCTTACAACATGGAGAGCTGCATTAAGCAGATTTCAGTTCACAGGGTCATCTAGTACGTCTCATGTCAGCATACAATGCATATACACGTGTTCTGGTCCTCTCCATAGATACAAACCAGTTTCACAGTGGTAAGCACATTAAGCAGAACACCAGACTTTTAATAAACCACAACTAAATTAAATATCTAGAAAGAGACTAAGACATTACTTGAAATAATATCTTTAAGATGAGACATGGATACTAGTTAAAATTGAGCGGTAACAATGCAGGCAGATACGCTTGCTCAGATTTGTTGCTTGTTCAGTAACTTTAGCTCAGCTCAGCCAGACTAATGTTTGCTGTCTGATGAATAACAACACTAGAATATTCATACATATCTGTCACTTTTCAAGAAAGGGAAACTTATTTTTAATATAAGTAAAGATATAACTGAGAGGTCTCCAGGTAGTGAAATTCCAGATGGGGAAAAAGTAAAAAAGATTTTTGTTTTAAACACACTAATACCTAATAAAATTTTGTTTCCTGGCACAAAACCCTAGCGTGGAACTTGAGGATTGCTGATCCAGTCCACATGGGTTCAGGATAGCACCAAAAACATGTCAGAAATACTAATTCTGTGGTAAGTCCTAACCCACTGTACACAGCCAGAGCCTGCCCAGCACACCTTAAAAAGATAAAACCTTTTCACAAAAATGGCAGCTGAAGGACTTCCCACACCTTCCTGTTCAACCTCCTCTTACTGTTGGCAGTAGTCTACAGGATTTTGGGGTGTCTTCAGATCCCCTACAAATAACAAATGCATCCACACAGAGACATTTTCATCCTTATGCAAGGGGTATTGGAGACAGAAAATCAGGGGTCGTCATCACTTTTTTCTTTAACATTGAGTTGGCTGCTTTGCAGTGCACTCTGGAGGCACTTATAAGTCTCAAAAGACTTCAGAGCTCTTTCAAAAGGTTGAGATTTATGGAGTTATGTGTTGTGGAGTCATCTTACTGACTGACATAGAAAACCGAGAACATAAACCAAAAGTAAGTCCTATGGTACAGAATCATTGAGGTTGGAAAAGACCCTTAAGATCATCAAGTCCAACCATAAAACCTAACACTGCCAAGTCCACCACTAAACCATGTCCCTAAGCACCACATCTACACGCCTTTTAAATACCTCCAGGATGGTGATTCCACCACTTCCCTGGGCAGCCTGTTCCAATCCTTGATGACCCTTTCAGTGAAGAAAATTTTCCTAATATCCATCCTAAACCTTCCCTGGCACAACTTGAGGCCATTTCCTCATCCTATTGCTTGTTATTTGGGAGAAGAGACTGTCCCCCACCTCGCTACAACCTCCTTTCTGGTAGTTGTAGAGAGCGAGAAGGTCTCTCCTCAGCCTCCTTTTCTTCAGGCTAAACAACCTCAGTTCCCTCAGCCACTCCTCATAAGACTTGTTCTTTAGACACTTCACCAGCTTGGTTGTTCTTCTTTGGACGTGCTCCACCACCTCAATGTCTTTGTTGTAGTGAGGGGCCCAAAACTGAACACAGTATTTGAGGTGGGGTCTCACTGGTGTCGAGTACAGGGGACAATCACTTCCCTCATCCTGCAGGCTACACTATTCCTGATACAACCCAGGATGCTGTTGGCCTTCTTGGCCACCTGGGCACACTGCCTTTATGTCACAACTGAAATTAATACAACTCTGTCAATATTAACTGTGGATTGGTAAGGCAATTTAGCTGCCAGATTCAGCAAGCTTGTTGCTAATTGATCTCAATTCATTCCTATTACTACTGAGACAATCATTCTGAGATATTATGTTGTGCTGGAGAAATATCCAACTCTCATAGAGGAAAAGAAATATTCCTCTTTGTTTGACTGAAAATAAATATAATATGCCAGCAGACAGATATCTATTGATTGCTTTTGTTTTACACACTGAATAATAACTTGCTTCATTTTTAAAAATCATACCTAATTCAAACTGAGGAGACTAATATGATTTCAGTAAAAGTGTTTGTCCTCAGAAGGCAAATGGAAGTAATTTACTACCTGTTATTAAAGATTATTTTGATTCCTAACATACAGAATAAAATTTTCACTTTTGAAAATGCTTAGGTTCATGTTTTACATGTTATTTGTAATCTTTTGGATAAAGGTCCAGGTCTGCAATTTGCTAGAATGTAGCTTTGCTTTTATTTCTTTAAAACACAAGACTCCCATCTTAAAAAACATACTGAAATTTCAGTTTCAGGAAATTTTTTTGGTTAATGAAAGCACAAAGACATCACAGAACAAGACAAGGCAGTGTTCAAAATAAATAAAGGTTACACATGACAAGAACAATGCTGGAAAACGAATTTGCAAATTAACTAGCACATACTATCACACTTCATTAAAACATATCGAGACCACTCTGTGTCTTTGCTCTTTTAATGTCTTGGGAAGAATATAAAAAGAAAGCAAAGATCAGATTTAATTATCATCTTTTCATGTTAGAACTGAGTAGTATTTACACATTTCTGCATAGATTCTGTTTTGTAACAGAAACATTTGAGCTATGATAACACCATAGAGGTGGAAGTGCCTTTAAACAAGTCCAAATGAAAAGTAAATCGTACTTGCCCTTATTCTGATTTAAGCTGTTGACAGTAATAGACTTGGAAATTGGTATTGAATATTCAAATTATTAAAGCACATCTATGTTTTTATTAATTTACAGTTTAACACTTCAAAAATACTACTGAGTAGTAATTGTGGGTGAATGATGAGAGCTTTTAAAGAATTTTATTTCTCAATAGTGAAGAAGGAGTCCTGAATTCCCTGTAGAGCCTGTCAGGCAGCTGCAGTTGAGGGACTGCTCTGCAAGTGTAGGTGAGCCTGGAGTCAAGGGGCAGACAGGGCAAGGGCCCTGTCCCATGGTGCTTAAGCAAGTGGAGCAAAGCAGGTCTGGGGATCACAACCAGGAACAATCAATGGCCCTGACTGCTAGACAAGTCCATGGTGAAGAGACAGGTCCAAGACCAAGCCAGGAAGGCAAGTCAGCAGGTCAGCATGGCACAAAACTGGGCACAGAAATCCCTACAGCACAGCTCAGACAAGGACCATGGGCCAGGACTGAGCCCAAATGCAGGTCCTGAGCCGAGGGGAGGCCCCAATGAGGCTTCTCTCAGCTCTTTCTTACACAGCTCTTTCCCAGCAGCTGGACCCAGGGTTACAGCCACACAGTGCCAGAGCTGGTCTTAAGCACCCACAGCCAAAGCTGGAGGAGGGAAGAGGCTGCAGAACATGTTAGTGCACTCAGGACCCTGACAAAACTCTCCTCAGCCCCACTAGCCCCACAAGCGTGCTTGTGTGAAATTTCTGAAATATCTGTAAAAAGGAACAGATAGGATCTCTTGTATTACTTAGTCCTATGTTCTGGTATCACAAGTAACATTCAAACTATTTGTAAAAGGGGTTCAATCCCCTTTCATAGATCAGAATCAAGCTTCATTTCAGTAGAACACTACTAGTTCGTACTTTTCATAACAGACGGAATACAAGTGACCAAGTCCAGGCCCTGAGATGGTACAACTTCCATGGAAGTGATGAAGTGACATTCACAGCTGAAGGTAGCTCTATCCTTAGTATTTTCTCATGGTGCATTATAGACATAAGTTCTTGTCACAAATCAGGAGGTGAAACTGGACATGTCCACCTTCTTGATTTTTTGGAAGAGACTGATCAGGTCCCATAGCCACATATCCATTTAGGTAAGGGTCCAGTGCTAAGAATGGCTGAGAATCTCAAGAGAAAGCCAGTGCCTTCCTCTATCTAAGGGTTAGGAGTCCCTTTCAGGATTTCACAGTGGCTAGTTAAGGTACCTCCCTGAACAAAAATGTTTTTGTGAACCCTATGATCAGCTCTCCTGAGCAAATAGTCAAATATGGTATATAGGGCAAACAAATTGCCCTGCAGTGGCTGAATTGTATGTGACTTGGCATCAATGCATGCAGAAGATGTTCAGCATTAAAGGGTGGGGAAGAAGTTTCTGCATTTATCTGTTCTGCTCTCCCAGAAGTAGATGTTACAATGCTCAGTCAGAATCATCTTTGTAGATTTATATTCCAGTTTATCAGTTCATAGAAAATTAGTATAAACTCATTCTGGTTTTGAATGGCAATCTCTATCTTCCACTGATCCAATACCATTTGATTTGAGGAAATATCTTCATGTTGAGTATGAACATAATTTTTCAAACATTAATAAAGACAAACATGAACTCCTAATCCTTGAATATCTATCTAGGGAGTATCTTTCAGAATTGGAATGTTTCATCCCCTGAAGCTTCATTCTGTCTGCAAATCCAAATCCTGCTAATTGTATCTGGGGATACATGCTCCCCAGGTAGTGGCAATTTCACGGCGTTACTGATTAGAGAAGTCATTAGCTCATGCAGATACTCCATGGCCTGTGAATGTGCATTAATGCTTTGGGCCTTGATTTCATCCCAGGAGCAGCTTTTCTCTGTTGAAGAGTGGCTTTATGAAAATGGTCATGGATCCACAGAACACTTGTACAAGCAATCTCCTTGTTAGCGTAAGGGCCTGACTACAGTGAGCCAGGTGCTGATAAGGAAAATATAAGCAATCTCCTTGTTAGAGTAAGGGCCTGATTACAGTGAGCCAGGTGCTGACAAGGAATTTATGAAGGTCAGGGTGACCTCAGAATTTAGTGGTAAACAACTTTGAGAAAGTATGGACTGTGGAGACAAGGAAGAACCCTTGGCTTGAAACCGCAAGTAGGAGGACCATGTAAATGTAATCTTTAGAGCTCAGCCAATTAAGTCTTGATAAGTATGCATAATTATAATGAAACACATAAAAGAGCTGTATTATCGTAATAAAGTAGAAGCTTGCTTTATCACTCATATTGAGTCGGCTGCTTGTCTTCCCTCCCCGTCACATTTCTCCTATTAAAATTTGTGATTGGGGTTCAATTCTATGTCAATTCCAGATGCAGAATCCTAATCTATGTATATAGAGACTCAGTGATGACATCTTATCATAGTAAGATATGGGAACAGTTTCATTAAGGAAATTGTTATAAGGGCAAAGGTTTTCTAACGTGAATCATAATTTTATGATCTGCTTTTTAGATGCTTTTTACAAGGTTTAACCAAAGGGGCTTGATTTTCAAAGGGGAGGAAAGAAGACTGCTGAAGTCCTCTTGAAAGAAGTCTCTGAACACCTTGGCAGACTTCTAAGTATGAGGAGTAAAAAGGAAGGCATGTTAAAACTGCGTAGACAAATGTATCAGCAGTCAGTCAATACATTCCTTTTTCCTTACAATTGCTTCTACTGGCATAGGAAATTTAAACCAGAATCACATAAAAATGAGTCTAAATACAAACAGAATGAAAGGTTTACTGTTAGATGAATATTGCAGTAGGCACATGTTTTAAAACTACTTTCTAAAAAGAAAAAAAAAATTAATTTTCATTTAAACAGAGTATGAGAAATCCTGAAAGATAATAGCATGAAAAAGGAGCATCAACAGATCTCTGTACCTTCCAGATTAACAATATACCTTTAAAGATTAGTCCCACAGAATTCAGGATATTCAGCATTATTGACTGTTGCACATATTTTCTCACATTATCTTTTGTGAGTCCCAGCTATGCTTTCTACTTCTATCAAATATTTGCATTCTTATTCAGGAATACTCAGCCTCACCTGCCACCCAGTTTTACTCTGACTTTTAAAATGCTTCCCAGAATTATCCTGCTTTATTATTTATTCTTCTGGTCAAGCCATACATTACTGTTTGCTCTCTGCATGTATTCCTAAGGGCCCCTTCCCTACAAGGCTTAAATCTCACATCCACAAAGTCTCAAAACTCTGGATTGTGCTACAGTTGAATATTAAACATTTTTTTGGCACACTGCTATAATTTAGGTCAACTTTCGAACTATAGTAACTCATCCATTCTTTGCTGTATCATGTCTTGTTTATTTGATGGTCTTTTATCATCTCACTCTACACCACCAGAACACGTTGATGCCTCAGTCAAATCGTATTTTATTACAGTATTGGGCAATAGCCCTTGCCATCGTAAGTGGTGAATAAAAACATTCATTATTAAAATGAAAAGAATTCTCAGGGTGACATTTCCTGCACTGAATAAAGACACAAAGCTTTTGTCAGTGCTGCAGGTAAAGCGAGCCTGTGTGCATAAGCGTACAGACAGGTTAGATGAATACCCTGTCATGGTGATTTCCCAGAAAAGTTATGCAAGCTTCACCCACAACACTGTCCTCTTGGCACTTCCTTATTTGTATGCATAGGAGGCACTGTGAGGCAAAAATTTAGCCCCATTTGAAGGTTACACTACTCTCTCACAGTTTTTCACTGAACAGGAAAGGCTAATTTCCCTTAACAAACATTTTTGATTCTAGCCGACACTTCTATTTTCTTCTTGAAAACATCTTTTTAAAAGTGTTTTGAGGTATTTCCAAGTCAATATACTTCCTCCCGTGTGTTATGAATTTCCAAAGAGGCATACTGTATAAATCGAAATGAATTTAAAAATGTTCCCATGGCACTGTGCTTTCATGTAGCCTATGGCTATTCAATAATTTTTACAAAGCTTAGAATATTTTATAATAAGAATCTTACCACTGAATGCAAACAATAACTTTTTAAACTTTGTAAGTCTTTGTACTTGTTTTACTGATTTTGTACCTTTTCATGGAAATATATAACACTATAAGCCCACATGTAAATAAAAACTCAATATGTAAATAAGAAGCTGTGTAATTTCTGGAAAATGTAAGTTATTTAGTAGACTTTTCCCATTATGTTTCAATAAAAACATCATTTTTAATCTTGAAAGATTTCACCTCATGAATGGATAAATTCAGAAAACTCCATCAATGCTTATGAACGAGAGGTAATTATGAGCTGCAAATTTCATTTCTGACTTTCAAGAGTGCTCAGATATAAGACTGACTTCAGTCAGACTATAGTAGCTACAATGTTTGAGACAGTCACATTGTCTTCCTTGGCTAAAGAGGTGAAGAAGGGCAACATTTATCAGTATTGGATTTTATGGTCAGCCAGTCTCTGAAAAGGATGAGAATAAGGTTTGCCACATCTGTGGTGAATAAAACAGAGCCATGAGCTTCAATTGCTGTAAGAAAGGCTCAGGTTAGACTATCATAATGGACACTGCGATGAAGCATTATGCTAGCTTCCCAGGGACGTTATGGAATGTTAGTCACAAGAGGTCTGAAAAGCAGGTGGGAGATATATTGCCAGGTACAATACAAGTATGGTTATTCTTGTTTTGGTATAGAAGATTGGACTAAATCATTTTTGATATTCACTCTAGCCTGATTTTTCTAAAATGTTATCAAGTTAGACATTAATGCTCATTATTTTTTACTGTTACATCAAAGCGTTTTTTTCCATAATCTCCATCCAGCTTCACTTAGATAATCATACTCTTGAATTAAAGAAAAATTAGATGTTTTGCTTACTGTAATTAAAAAGTCAAATTATTACTGCATTATTGCACTAGGACTATGTCCATACAAAACAATAACATACATACACATTACAGGAGTGAGAAATAAGAGATAAATATCAAGGTTTGAAAGCAGACTTCCCTCCTGCATCAGTCAAATTCACTCACAATTCATCCCAGAATGAATGTGAGCAAAAGCACTTGCTTATCAAAATCTAGCATTGTTAAAATCTAAAACCGTGATCAAAACTGTGCTGACATGACTTGGTGTCGATAAATCTCCTGAAAAGTCCCACTCAGTTGCTAGATCCCTAAAGCTGCCCACACTTCAGAGCATCTTGTTCTCCCTCCTTAAATTACTCAGGAATATGGGAAGTCTGCTTTTGATCATACTTAGAAACGACACACCCTGAGCTGAGCTGAGCAGCTCAGCACCTATCCAGCACCATAATCCACAAATGGTAGGATCCCTCAGTCCAAATTTAGAGATTTTTCAAGCAAACATCTACAACTTCATCTCAATATTGGGGCACATCCAAAAGCAGATTTGCAAAAGATGAGGAGCACCCTAGAAATGTCCTGTTTCTCCTCCTTTAGTACAGAAGCCTGAGCTGATCAGTTCAGATGCAAGAATGCCTCTCCAGCCTTTCCCTCTACATGTGGAGAGCTTCAAGCTTATAAGCCAAAGTCCACGCAGAATGGAGCAGCAACTACTGCTTCCAACAACCCCACCCCAATGAACACACTCCTCTACTTCATTAGTAGAGAATTCACTCAGGATGTGGGAAAACCTGATTCAGTGCTCTGCAATATGCCTGTGCGCTTTTCTCCAGTGAGTACCCATGTCACCAGGCTGTGGACTATGCTGTGATATCACTTTGAGGTTGTGTGTCAATGATTACAATGGCAAGGGTGCTCCTCTTTTAAGGCCACAATAATATGTAAAAAAACAAAAAAACCCCAACCCAATATTTATTGAGTCAACAGATGAGAGGAACAACAAAAGAGGCTCTAGGCCATTGTTAGGAGAAAAGAATCCTCGACTTTCAGTCCTCAAGGGGTTTTTTCTTACATGAATACCTAAAAATCCCTTCAACTGGAACTAGAAACCATTACTTCCTTTCCCTAGTCGGTGCCTTAAGAATTAGGAGTCATCTTTTAACCATGCTCCTTCTCCCTCTGCAGCCTCATAAAGTCTTCATCAATGGAGAAGACCTTGACTCTGTATTCCAGGTAGGCTGGGGCCACCTGACGGGTTGAACTCTTTCACAAGACAAGAGAGATGCATTTTAACAGTATTCAGTGGAAAAAGGCATTAAACTGAGGTTCCCTTTGAGTGGTGAGTAGTTGAAAGGAGAGTCATGAGCTGCTCTGCTTGTGAAAGAAAAGTCAAAGGCACCTTCAGAGCTTCTAGGCTGAATCTCAGAAAGAAGGAGAAATTTCTTTAAACCACTGAGAAAATGTAGAGGTTTAAAGACGTTTGCCATCATCAGTTCCCTGTTGGCTAGTAATAGGCAGCTGCTTGCTCAGTATGCTGATGTTTCTCATCCCACACAGAGGGACTAGCCCCTCTCACTATGTCAAAATTCCCTTTATCTGAGGTATCTAACACAAGGTCTTCTTGATTCAAAGAACAAGAGTACTATTCACCTAGCTTTAGATACTGGCAGTTAAATGCATACACCTTAACTAGGTATCTCAGAGTCCCCTTCTAGTCAAAGAATGAGATACGTGTCATTTTATGGTACAGATGCTAGCTCAGATGCAGCTCAAACGAACTCATGAGCGTGGCTGGATGAAAACAGACATCCCAAATACACTTCCTGCATTCTGCTGCTGGCTGGAGATAAGGCATGAAGAGGATATTCCCCTCTTGGCCTAAAAATCCCAACTGACTTTAAAACAAGTAGATCTATGTTGCTTTGGTCTTTTGAAAGTCCCCAATTCCTGTTGATAATTTATCAAGGTCAGGCATAGGCAAAGATGTTTTTTTATTTTTACTGGCAGATTTCCCATCCCCGGGAAAAGAATGAATGTTACTAATTTTAGTTTTTCCAAGACACACTATATTTAGCTTTAATCCATCCACTCAGGTGAATAAGTGAAATGGGGTTTTTTTGCAAGCCCATGAAAATCTTACTTGTCACTAATTTTGTCAGCAGTGAGAATTCACCCGGCTGTGGTTAGATGAGTCAAATTTCTTCCTTAGTACATAGAATATATGAATTAAAGATCAGCCTGCAGTAGTGGATCTTAAATAAACAATATGCATAATTATAATTGTTTTGTTATGATTAGTCAAAGAAAAGGTACTCATAATGAAGTAGTTATTATTTAAAAAGGACTGAATTTAACAAGAACCTTAATTCCACTACTGTCAAATGAAATTGGAATGACGGATGTCTGTCAGAACTGGCTGATACATTCGCCAACATTGCAGAAGGGAAGCCGAATGACATACTGCGAGGCTATGGCAGACAAGTGCATGATTAGGAAAGACAGACATCTCAAACATCTTTTTTAATGTATTTGTGTCTTATAAAGATTAATATGTGATTGATTATTTGCTGTTTAAAATTAAAAAAGACCACAAAACAATGACAGTTCAGATTTCTGCGTTGTCCGCTTAGGAGTGGGTCCAATTCCTCCTGAACTAAGTGGTGAAAACATTTACTGAGTGAACTGAGAGGTGAATCTGTGCCTTTTAAGGAACAGTTTGAGCTGTTGTACATCTCTCCTAAGATGCTAAGCTTAGCACTAACAGTAATTTCCATAACGATTTCTCTATCAGAAGAAAAATGTGAATCCTTCTTTTCAGTTTTTATTTAAAAGAAAATGACCACCACTATGAATGTGCATATATAATCCACATTAAGAATGAAAATGTTAATTTTCCAAAGAAAGAGATAATAAAAATTCTTAACCAGTATGTTATGACTTTGAAAAACACTGATACATTTCAAGTAAAAATCTATTTCTCTTCGACCTGAATAGAAAGTGTGTTTTTTTAAAAATAAAGACAGAATTGTTGGAGATCACAAATCTTTATTTAAATATATATGTGGTTGTACAAGCTTATAAAATAAGTATGTTTTGAATGCTATCTGAAGGAGCTTTCTTGTGTTTGTCCCTGGAACTATATATTTTCAGCCAAAATTACTGGTTTTGTAGATTAAGGGAAATAAACCAAAGTGTTCATGGCAGGGAGATAGAGATAATAGCACATTCTGACTCACAGCATCACAGAGAAGCAGACTCTGCAGACATTTTAAAATGAAGTGAGCCTATAAGAAAACTTTACCAGCCCCTCTGTGTAACAAGAGTCTCAATCTCAGAAAAAGCAATACAGCACTAATTTCCCACCTTGTAAAAATCCCTGTTTGTAAAACTGGATTTGTTACTCTCTATCAAGACACAGTTCACAGGGACAGCTCTAGTTTGCCTGTCTCAGGGGCAGGATCATAAAAGAGTTGGGAGTTCATATGTGACAGAGGATAAGCTAGTTTTAAATTACATTCAGTACTAGTTTAAAACATGTAAGAAGACCTTTAATTATTGACTTTGTTTTTAAATGTGCAGTAGTGACATAGTAATTGACCCCACTGAACATCTGCTAGAATAGGAATAAGCACCTCTAGACTAAATCAAAATAAAAGTTACTGACCACTGGTTCCTCTTCACTCTCTTTCAGCCTAAAAGTACATCACAGTCTAACCAGTCATCACATCTTCCATTATGTTCTTCTGCATCTTCTTTCTATGTCTCTTCTTACTGTTCTCAATTTTTTTAATCTGAGATGTTTTCTGCAAAGGCAGTCCTGCCTGAACCTCGGGAAGAAGAGGGAGATGTCCCTCTGCTATGTGCCATCTCTGCTGAGATGCATGTTGACCTCTATATCCATGACACAAAAAGACAAAAATGCCCTTTTGAGTTTGTTTTCTGTGCTTTCCCTCAGGAGTCTGAGTTGAGGTTTTTGCCTTTCCTGGAAAACAAAGAAGTTTGGATGTCTATTCCTACCTAGCATCCTGACTGGAGCACAAGCATGCACTCACATGAGATGCTGGGTCTCACGCCATCCCTCATTATGGGTCAAATCTCACAGCTGACTTTGACAGTGCACAGTGTACTCCCTTAACTGTTTATCATCTGAAGGCTGGACAAGGTCAGGGTACTTGAAGCTGGGGAAGCCCTTTCTTTATGATAGGGAGTAGACGAGCCAGCTTTGTGAAATAAAATATAGTGTAGGAGTTACAAATAAACCAGGAGAGAATAAATTAAGTTTGAAATGAACTACCAATAAACATTTATTCTTACCAGCTGTTATAAGATCAGGGAGTAGCTGAGTGATACTCAAGTCCTGTCTGGCCCATGCAGTCTGGATTTGATTCTCTCATTCCAGGTCCACAAAAATACATGAACTAATCACTAATACAGAAAATGTTTATGAATTCTCTCAGCAGAGATGCAAATGAGCATAGGTCTATTACAGCAGGGCTGTGCTGGGTCATATTGGTTACAGTCCTGGCTGACAATCGTATATCATATGCAATACAGTATTCAAATTTAATTAGATATATTGGATTTGCCCTTAAATTAATTAAATAATCCTAATTTAAATATTTGTAGAAAAAACTAAAAAGAAAAAATATAGGTCTCTACTCATCGATGGTTTCTAACTGTATTAATTACTGAGGCTAAAGCACTTAAGAAAAATGCATCTTGGAAATCTTTCCCCAACTAGATTACACTTGATTCAAGTAAACATAGTGATCATCAAAGGCACTGCAATTACACTGTCTGAAGTACATTCAAAACTACACTGTATTGCAATATCAATGTCTAAATGAATATGATTCTAAGTGTTGCTTGCTGTCTATTGTTCTACTAAGGCCCTCAAAGTGCTTAAGCACATGATGAACGTTAATCCTACCATTATTCAGCAAAACATTTGCATTTGCAATGATATAGATGCTAACCAAGAGGGGCTGTTCTCTGAAGTCTGAATGGTCCCATAGAACCAGTCTTGAAATGCATTCAAAGGAATCATGTGAAACCTGAAAAGCTGGGCATGACCTCACTGGGATCACTTGTAAATTCACCAGGATGAACTGGGATTTCACAGTCTGGCCTTTTATATCTGAATATTCCATGTTCCCATTTCACTCTATCAGGGAAAGATAAGGCAGCTGCTAGGATGAATTAGCTCAGTGGTCTGCTTCTGTAACGTACACATTTCCACAGGTCTCATCCCTCCAGAAAGAGGAAATGTTTGTTATAGCAAACCTTCTTTTTCACCAGCTTAGAGCATCTATTGTGAAAACCATTTGCCATTATATAGAAACTAACAGAGAATTTGAAATGAAACACTCATTCGTGCTCTTTTTTTTGACGTTCATGGCAATATGACTTTTGGCTACCATTGAAAATGTTCTTTTTTTATGTCTTTGCTGCAAATAGTAATCCACGTATCATTTCTGCATTTATTATTTTAAGAGTTTGGATTCAGAAACTTATATCTTGGAATATATTTCATTTGAGGACTAGTCTAGACTGGGCTGAAGAAGATTGCTTGATTTTTCTTTTTAACGTGTTTCAAGTGTTTTAAACGATATGACCATTTCATGTGCACAGTCACTACCAGAGCAGTCCAACAGAGTGCGCTCATGTACTGTGCGAGCTGAAGCTGTGCCTAGTTAAAGGATGGGTTTTGTATCTGAAGTTGTTCTTCCTCTTTAAAAATAATTCACTGTAAAAGCTCCGTTCCCTGTCAAGTTTTACAATTACATATAATATGTCCAGAAAACACAAGCGTCATCTTACATAATTAAGGAGGAAGAGAGGGAATTCTAGAGAACAATGGCAGTAAAACATGGCACTATATTTGTAAGAAAGCCATCTGGCATGAAGCTGGAGGGACTGTGAGTTTTGGGGAAAGGAAGAGCTGAAATGGATTTTCCTGCTGGGGGACGCTTGCAAAAAGTTCTGCTGGATAAATGTTGTGATGTTCAGATATGCAGAAATTGTTGTAGCATTGATAATGTCTTTGCCAATAAAAACTGTATTTGTGTAAATGTGGGATGGATCCCCAAAGACCACAGCCAATATTCAGCACTGGAGATAACGCAAGAACTGGGTGCAGATGTATAGTCTTCCTCATAATGAATCTGCTTCTGACAAAGTTGGAGCCATTTCACATCATTAGAAAATCCTGTTCTGTTTATAGAAACACTTCAAAACCCTGACACTGAAATGTGTTCTCTGAATAAAAACCATAAAATAAAGATCTGCTCAATATAGGCAGGAATATGGCATGTTTTGATGTGATGCATCATATGCCTGGATCCACTAAGCCTGAATATTTTATACAGGAAAATGCAGACACTGGTATTTGAAAGCTAGTGTTTCACAGCAGGGAAGAGGGACCCTGTAATGGTAAGGTCACAGATTATGGACTTTCTTTGCTGTCTCACTTGCCTAGTGTGAAATTATAACTCAGAACAACAAAGAAGATACCATTGGATGGCAAGTGAGTTCACATTTTCAAAGTTTGTTGCCTTAGCCCACAGCAAATGCAAGGGGCTTAGATGAATCTGAAGTGAGTGAAACAGCTGAGAGAGCTGATTTTGTGAAGGGCTGTCATACAGTTACTCCCTCAGGGAAGTAATTTATTCTGTGCCTCAAAGCCCAGACTCTAAACTAAGAGTATTACTGTTGCTCTGAAGGTTGCCAATAGATAAAGTTCATTACTGATTAAAATTAGCAGTCATGTCATTACTGTCATTAATATTGTAATGATACCTACTTAGTTACCTGGATGAACACTATCTACTTCACAGTAACACAGCAGTACTGTTTAAGAAAAGCACATTTGAGAGGAATTGGGTATCTAGATCTGAAAAGGTAATCCCAAAATCTCCCCAGCTGGTAGCTGCTCAGTTCTGCCTAAAACATAGACAGACTCATTCTGTTTCATCTGAAGAATCCCCAAACAAATAAATTTGTTCCTGCAAAAGCATTCTGCATACCAAGCTCCTGCCAATGCTCTCTTGCAATATGATTACACTGTGCTACCTCCCTACAGGTGAGGTCTTTCTCTGGCAAAATGCTTGCAGCATTCTGGGACCCTTCTTGTGCACAGACCACGTAAGGCTCAGCCCTGAGGATTAGCCTGCGTTGCCTTTCTCTTCTTTTCCACAGTCACAATCTTTCTTCCCTGCTATAGGCTTTAGGCCACTTTACTGGATTTCAGTTTGGTAAAACTGAGCAATTTTTAATAACTGAAAATGACAATCAAGAGTTTAGAAATGTGTTCTAGTGCAAGGACTAGAGATCTTGCAAGACCTTAGTACCTGATGTGGTTAATTTTGGAATCCATCAGCATTAAAATCGAATTCCTGCTATAAATATTGCCATTCTGCATCAATTATAATCAAATATCTTTAGACATTCCTTACTATAAATCAGATAAGACATGTCTAGTGCAGTACTAGTATAAATAGCTTTGCAAAAAAATTAAAGTCTGTGAACACGGAAAGATTTAATCAAACTTTATTTGAGAGTCCCCCATCGTTCCCATATTAGCATGATTATAAGAATGTAGTGGATGGGTTACATTCCTCACTTTGTGAGTCTTCAATTCTTTGCCAGCACAGCTTCCAATTCAGCTTACCTTCTTAAAATGAATTGTGATTTGACGTGTTTGCCTAGTTGTAGATATCTTCGAAAAGCAGGCCACTTAGAAGGCTGTTGCCTCCCTTAGGAAAAACTAGCTCAAAACCTGAAAAGACATTGCAAAAGCCCTGTGACTTGTGAGGATGCAGGCTTTTCACTGTTACATTTCACTCAAGTCTCATTCTCCATGATAAGGAAATTCTTTAATATTTTGAACTAAGGTTTAAAAAATATATGGGAGCTGATTTGCTAGAAGAATTAATGGTGTCCTGTACCTATGCACATATTTAGGAATGAAATAGAAATAAGCAAACCCCATGAAGCACAAATTCCTGGGATTCGCATCTTAAGGTTGCATTACTGTGTGGCTTCCCTAACAGCAGGAGCTCAGCAAGTGCCACATTCATGCAGTCTGATGTTTAATTCCCCGAGTTGTCTTTTTTCTTCTTTATGACTTCTATATTTAAGCATGTACAGACTCAACAAACAGGAAAAAAACTGTGTAACAGTAACATTCAGTTAGTCATAAGCTTTTTGAATGTGGAAGCTTCTTTAGTTCTGTAACCAGACAGAGAGTGAGTTGGCGTGTTAGCATTGTTGTCACCGCTACCAAATAATAGCTGTAACGGTTTCTGCTGTAACAGGTTATGTCTCAAGGATCAACTTGTAATGCAGGCTGCAAACCTGTCTGATTTATGCAGCAGCTGCTATCTTCAGGAGCAGATCCTGTCAGACACATTCATCTGGCCATACTGTGAAAAAAAGAGCAGATTGTGCCTTTTAGACCAACAATCAAATATGAAACTCTATCCAGTTTCTCACCAGAAATGACGATGCAAAGGAAAGGGAGACCATTTGCTTTCACTGGTCTCACAAATGACAGCTCATATTTAGACATCTGGGACAATTGTTTCCAAAATTAAGACACTCAAAATAGCACTTGTTTGTCTAAAATCATCTCTTTCTTCACTATTTCATTCAATACTGGGAGTATTTCTGGTATTCTTAGTTCAAATGGTGAGAAAATTCGGTTCTCACAAAAATGTTCCAAAGTTATTATTGCCAAAAAAAGCTTAGAATTCATTTTCAGGCAGATTTAAAGAAAAATATGGCATGAAGCTGAAAATGAATACAAGACATTGTAGCTAAAAGGGATGGGTTCTTCAAAGAGACAGGATACAGAAAAATGAGAGAGTGACTTATTTTCCCACTGGATGTTGAATAAAACTGAACTGAACTAAGAGAAATGAGGTCTGCAGAAAGCTTGGCAAACACGCAGGAAGTATCTTTTTGCCTGTACGATCATACAAAATGTATCAAAGAGCAACTATTACTCCCTGAGAGAGACTGGCAGTCTGAATTGGTAGTAATTATCGATTAAGAATCTCAGTCTTACTAATCAGTAATCAGTAAGACTTCAGAAATGATAAAATGTACAGTATCTTCTTTTATCTAATCGTACTAAAATTATTAGATCCAATCCTCTGAGCACTGCAGAAGTTCTCATCTACACAAGTTGTACAGGGAAGTTCTACTTAAAATGAGATAAACTGAAAAGCTTTTTAATTTCAATTTCCTTTTGCAAAGGCTGGTTGCCAAAAAGCTCTTCTCACTATTGCTCAGTCATTGGTGGACAATTTGTTCCAGGCTCTTCTATCTTCTGTGGAAGGCATCTTCATGCCAGCTGTTTCCCCAGCCAGTTTTAAATCTTCCCATTTCTGTGGGGGGAAAAAAAAAAAGAAAAAGAAAAGTTATCAAGAAATGCTTCCTGTTAGTGAAAAGGCCCATATAATTTTCTAAGGCACAGAAGATCTCACATGTTCAGGATGGGCAAACACGTTAGAAGAGGCAGATGCATGGCAGTCTCTCCCAACGGAGTTGCTCATATCTTCTCTGTGACTGAATTATGCATGTGTGGGTCCACATAAATAGAAGAGAAACAGAGTAGAGGAATAACCTCTTATTTCACACTTTTTCAATATCTAGGACTCAGAAGGTATAAATACCATAAGCTACTGCTGCTGTCCTCATTAGTATCTCTACCTGCAAAGTTAAGTATTTGAGGAGATGGCTAGTAGCCTGTCTTGCCAGAACTCTGGACCAAACTTTCTGTCCATGTCGGAGATCTAGCCGGGTTACTGACACATGTCTTTATTTGTGATGATGAAAACAGAAATGTACCTTGCCAGTTTCATGGGATACTGAAAACTCGCCCTCATCAAATATGGATTGCTTCTTCACCACCAGCCTTTGAAAAAAATCAACATTAGGGTCTCGGCTAGACACCACCCTGTTCTCCCAGTCTCAGTCATACAGCACTGCTGTACCAGCCGTTGAGGTAGACCTTGTCTTCCACACTTGGCTGGTTAGTGCCCTTGAATGCTCACCAAAAGTACAAAACCACACCAAGACCTACGAGCCCAGCTCCCTGGCAGTACAGTCAGCAGGTCTCTCTGATGACAGTGAGCAAAAATAGCCTGGCCAACAGCGCAGCAGCAATTTTAACTGCATAAAAATATCATAGCAGAAGTTCATAAAAATATATAGAGTGCTTCCCAGCCACACTCAGGAAAACGAACTAAAGGAACTGAAAAATAATCAACAACTACTGTCAGATAGCCTGCAGCCTGCAGCCCCCCCCTGGATCTGGACCCCCCTTGCCCCTGTCTGAGAAACGCTGCTTCACCCTGCAGCTCCACTGGCCGTGATGGCTGGTTCGACCCACAGTAAGAGCCAAGCAAGGTTCCCAGCATGGGTTAAATGCCTTCACAAGTTCAATGTGGATAAGCCTGCACCGGTGTCAGGGCCCTGAGGGCACCACTGGCCCTGCCTCCCCCTGCCCAGCCACTCGTCTCCCCCCACCCTGGCCCCACATCAGCCCTTTGGAGCCGCCAGCCGCAGCAGAGCCCATCTCCAGCTCCTCGTGGCTCTACCCCGCCCAGTCGCGGGCCCCAGTGGGCCAGGCCCATGTCCCAGCCTGGCCTCATCCCCAGGGAGGTGCCCGATGCCTGGGGTAGCCCCCAGTGCCCCCCCGCCCTGCCCTGCTCCTGGCTGGGGCAGTGGGACAGGCCCTGGCTGCCAGCCCCATGGGGAGCCACCAGCCCTCGCTGTGCCCTGCAACCAGGCCAGGTCCTCCTTGGCCAGCAGAGCGTGCCCAGACTGCCCTGTGAGTCCTGGCCTCACACGCTGGGATGGCGCACACCTCAGGGCAGGTGCCATAAATCATACGCTTTGTGCTATAAAAGTGCCACTTTGGTGAGCTGCAGCACACCACGCATATGTCAGGAGATGTTCTGAACAAAACATATGTGCATAACCAGTTAGAGCTTCAGGACACGGGAGCACCAGCTGGCACCCAGAGGAGACCCAAAGCCAAGTCCTTTGTAAAGCGGGCATGGACAGTCTACTCCAGAAGGGGCACAGCCATCCCCAGCACTTATGCCCAGTAATCCCTTATTAAAGCGGATTAATTAATTTAGCATCATGGATGCAGCTATAAAGTCTGGGGTCCTACTCCCTCCCTTGGCTTTGGATATTGCAGTCAGCAGGTAGGCAGACCATGGCCCTCCTCTCCTGGCACTGCGTGAGCAGTCAGCTAGGACACTCCGAGGTCCTTGTCACCGGCCACCATAAGTATTTGGCAGGAGGAGGTAAAATGCCAGCTGCTCCTCTCCAGGGCCTGCAGAAGCCTAGCTCCCTGCAGCAAAAGGAGCATGTGAGATGGAGGTACGTGGCCCAAGCTGCACTTCACCAGACAAGGATAAAAAGCGCAATTCAGATTTAAATACTTCTTAGGAACTCTGCTCTGCATTTGTTAGACAGGCACAATTCTTCAGCTGGTCGGTAACAAGCTACACCCGAGCAATGCATAAGCAGTGGTCCAAAATAGCTGTGTCACTGTGCCCTGCCATTATCCAGTTCTGCAGCCCAGGCCTGATACCTATTTTCTACCCTCCCAGGTGCTGATAGTTTCTGAACTCTGAACTGGTATTTGCTGGGGCAGAACGAATGCCTGTGGTTTTGTTTTCAGGCTCAATGCCAGGCACAAATCTCTAATCATATTAAATCCTGCTACTCACTCTGCAGAGAAACTCAGACACCAGCAACACATTTAAAAGCCCTCTGTTTGTTTAGCAGCAATGCTCTGCCCACAGTCTCATCAATAACAACATTAAAGCCCATTTATATGCACAGCTGGACACCCTGAAATACTGATTGGGTCTAATAGTCAATAGATGAGCGCTCCAATCATTTAGCATTATTAGATATTAGAGACCATCGGGGGTTTTAATCCATAAAACAACCTTTCCTATGTTCAAATCTCATCTCTTTATAGAATATACATTTTACACTAATACTGCTCCTTGGAGGAAAAAAAGACAGCTTTTTTTTTTTTTCCTTAGGTAGGCAGAGTCCCATTTCTTGAGACTGTAAATTATTGCTGAGACAGGGGACAGATGAAGTATAAATGGTCAAGACCAATGTTGGTTTGTGTTGTAAAATGCTTAGAAGAACATCATGCAAGACCAGAGAAACCAATTAACTCATGGAAAGAACGCGTTCCTAGGTGCACGGTACAACAGGTGCATAATTTGCTGATGAAGAACAAAAAAACGGGGTGATATATGTCTAATTTAAAAGTAGCTCTTTCAGAGATATGGGGAAAAAAGCAATTATATGAAAAAGCCAATAAGAAACCAACCAACCAACCAACCAACTAACCAGTGATACTAAAAATCAAGTAAAACTGTACTTCATGGGGAACTGTCTTTGTGTCATTCTGGCACCCAAAGGTCCCAGTCCGAATCAGGATATTTGCCATCCTACAGAAAGATACACCTTTTGGGAGTCTTAAATTCAATGTGTTTAAGGAATTAAAATATACCAATCTGCTGAAAACCATGCTTATACAGCAGTCTGCTTAGACTGTGTTCACTGCAAATAAAAATCTCCGACAACATTTATGTGTAACTAACAAGTAATCATAACAAAGGACCAGGACAGGTTGCACTGGAGTGTTATCAGACAGTTGAATGACTCAGAATGAAATTTCTGACATGTTTTGGAAACCTTAGAGTTTTCACTGTAATGATTGTATTCTCTAGCAAGAATATAGAAATATTTTATATGATGAACTGACAGTTACATTTCTTTGGCGATAAACAAATTCTTAATAAACAGACAGACAGATACACAAACAGGTAGGTATTGTAGAGTGATGCAAGCGTGAACTGTAGTCAGCAACTGGTTTTCAGATGTAATCTGTCAGCATCCAGAACATGAATACTGTAAAGACATTTATTTGAACAGTTTCTAAATGCTTCCAACCTCAGTTATATAAAATACACAGTAAAGAAAAGATATGTTAAGAGACCTAGCAAATGTAATGCTGAACCAGTCTGTTTAAAGATTCTTGATGGTGTTAGGAAACAATACCTGTTAGAAGGCAGCTGTTCGTAGGCATGCCAGCTTCATCACTGTGTAGTATCACAGACTGTCACTTACCTGCATGTAAACCGTACAGCCCAGTGTTTGGAACTGGAAATAATGATCTCAATTTCTTAATATTTTACAACCACTTCAAACACATATAAATGACTATTCAAGCTGCAAGATAGAAGAGAAACAGGCTCAGATTCTGTTTTATAAATAAAATATCTAATGCGTCAGATTGACTTTTACATTCCTATAACTTCACTATACCCATGGGGCTTTTTGTTACCTGTTAAAGTAGAAATTGGCTCCACATGTGTGATAGATGGTACATCTATAAGAAGGAATCTGGCAGAAAAAATGTATTTACTTTTAGTATCATCATAACAGCTTGGGATATTATAATTTGTTGTATACATTAATTTAACAGAATATATGGAATGTATAAACACTAGATTGTATTTCATAGCTTTAGATGTTACAGATTTTCAGCATCTTGTCAGAAAAGGAGTCTAACAAGTTAAACAGTATAATAAAAATTTAATCCATATGTGGAACTGCTATAAAATATACTCCAATAGTTTTTATACATTAGAAGTACTTTGCTTTGCTTCAGTTAGTTTTCTTTCTCTTGTCTTCCCCATACCACATTTCTTCTTTATCTCATACAGTTCCATAGAGTTATAATACAGATTAAATTTATCATTTATTTTAGAGTCACATTTGACCTTTATATTCTAACATAATAAAAGAGAATTTAACAGTCTTAAGATTTAGTACTAGTCTGTTATACTTTGATGGCTAGGCCCCTTCCCCCCAATCTGTCACAGACATAAATAATGAAACGTTCCTACAGTGATTTTCACTGGAATCATATGTAATGTTTAATTTCAACCAGAAGATATTAAATATTTGCCAAGAGAGACTGGGTAACTGATTTTCTAAATGTGCAGCATTTTGTAAAGATAATAGTATCATTCTACCATTCTTTCTATTCAAGAGTACAATCTTACTGTTTTAAATTAAACAAGACATCATTTTATTAAAAAGAACCCCAAAATGTAAATATCTGTAATAAGGAAAAGGATCTGGAGGTCCAGCAGATCGGACACGACTTTACATGTGGTTTAATCACAATGATACACATTTCCAAATATTTTGTCATGCAACAGTTTGAATTTCTGCATAGGGTTTCACTTTGAGGCATTCTCCCTCTCGTAATGTAATTTTAAATAAAATTTGCAAGGGTTTTGTCCTTAATTTCTATTAGGATCTGATTTTGATAATTGGTGAAAACTGAGGCCTTATGATTCACCAGCATAAGAAAGCATAGATGCCCCAAAATCAAGGTTAATTAATGTCAGCTGATGTTCTGAGTAGTTGTTTTCATTCTTAGCATTGACAAAGTACTTGGATTTCAGGCAGTGAAGGGGAAAATAAAGTGTCAAGTGCAGGTAGCTAAGATAAACAGTAACTATGGGATAAATATTTGAAGTGCAGTCATGAAAAGGAAAGGAAGTATCTTCCTTGCACAGTGCTACAACCAAGAGCAAAAAGAAAAATTCAGAAAATACAGTTTTTTAAAAAATAGGAAAAATGACCTGTCAGGTCTTGAAGGATATGGAATACAGTCAATAAATATATTTTCACCTCACGGTTTTAAAATTAACTTGATAAATAATGAGATTAGAAAGTATACTCTAAGAAAATATTGAGGCTATAGGGCACATTTTTTGACTTAAGAGATTCTCTATTCTTCCAGTGTCTGTGAATGATGTCCCATCTCCTTTGAAGTCAAGGGGAAACCACCTACAGAGATGAAGAATTCATCCCATATTCCTAGGATTTAAAACACTCATCTGCAGAGCTGTTAGAAAATCTACTTCTGAAGCCTTTTAATTGATATAGAAAAACATATAAGATAACTAAATCGCTTTATCTTTATGAAAACTGACTCTCCTGATTGAAATCCCACTGTTTTTTTCTTCAAAAAGGGCAAGAAGGAGGATCCAGGGAACTACAGGCTGGCTAGTCTCACTTCTGTCCCTGGGAAGCTTATGGAACGACTTGTTCTGGATGTCATCTCCAAACACATTGAAGAACAGGAAGTTATTGGAAGCGGTCAACACGGATTTACCAAGGGTAAATCATGCTGGACGAATGTGATAGCCTTCTGTGATGTTATAACTGGTTGGCTGGATGAGGGGAGAGCAGTAGATGTCATCTACCTTGACTTCAGCAAGGCTTTTGACACTATCTCCTGTAACATCCTCATTAGGAAGCTGAGGAAGTGTGGGCTAGATGAGGAGACAGCGAGGTGGATTGAGAGCTGGCTGTGTGACAGAACTCAGAGGGTTGTGATTAATGGAGCAGTGTCAAGCTGGAGGCCTGTAACCAGTGGTGTTCCCCAGGGGTCAATACTCGGTCCAATCTTGTTCAATATATTCATCAATGACCTGGATGAGGGCACAGAGTGTATCCTCAGCAAGTTTGCTGATGATACCAAACTGGGAGGGGTGGCTGACACTCCAGAGGGCCATGCTGCCATCCAGAGTGACCTGGACAGGCTGGAGTGCTGGGCAGAGAAGAACCTCATGAGGTTCAACAAGAGCAAGTGTAGGGTCCTGCACCTGGGGAGGAAGAATGCTAGGCACCAATATAGGTTAGGGGTGGACCTGCTGGAAAGCAGCTCTGAGGAGAAGGATCTGGGGGTCCTGGTAGATAGTAAATTATCCATCAGCCAGCAATGTGCCCTTGTTGCCAGGAAGACCAATGGAATCCTGGGCTGCATAGGGAAGAGTGTGGCCAGTAGGTTGAGGGAGGTCATTCTCCCCCTCTACTCGGCACTGGTGAGGCCACAACTGGAATACTGTGTCCAGTTCTGGGCTCCCCAGCTCAAGCGGGACAGGGAACTACTGGAGAGAGTCCAGCGTAGGGCAACAAAGATGATGGGGGGGATTGAAGCACCTCCCTTATGAGGAAAGGCTGAGAGAGCTGGGGCTCTTTAGCCTGGAGAAGAGAAGGCTGAGGGGAGACCTTCTTCTTGCTTCTAAGTATCTAAAGGGTGGGTTGAAGGAGGATGGAGGCAGACTCTTTTTAGTGGTTCCCAGTGACAGGACGAGGGGCAACAGGCACAAGTTGAAACACAAGAAGTTCCCTTCAAACCTAAGCAAAAACTTCTTTACGGTGAGGGTGACGGAGCACTGGAACAGGCTGCCCAGGGAGGTTGTGGAGTCCCCTTCTCTGGAGATTTTCAAGACCTGCCTGGATGCAGTCCTGAGTAATGTGCTGTAGGCATTCCTGCGTCAGCAGGGGAGTTGATGTCTAGAGGTCCCTTCCGACTCTGAAAATTCTGTGATTCCATGATTCTGTGAATGCCCTTGCACACGCATACACATACTTAAACACTTTTTCTTTCAAAAGCTTCATTAATCTAGTCTATCAGATTTTATATGTATTTTTAGGTGATTCAGCCTATATGGGCCGTATGTAAGACTATTCTCTTAAAGCAGGCCTCAACGAAAATGTCACTGGCTTTATCAAATGCAAATAGATCCATATTCCACATCGGTTGTTACAGTTCTCCACTTAGTTGGAGGGAAAACTGCAACAAAAGCACTAGGTTTATGGGTAGTACTGGAGTAACACTGCGTGTAACAAAGCCCAGGCCACCTCTTACAGAAATCCAGACTTTTTTGCTTTTGTGTCAGCAGTCTTGGTGTCAGGCAGCCACCCGGTGAGGGGATGGTGCTTGTGGTGGCATGTCACAGTCTGAGCACTGCCAAACAGTGAGAGAAAGGTAAATGTGCCATCCCCAAGGAATGGGTGACAGAAGATGGATAGACACTCCTCTCATGCCTGTTTTTCTGGAATGCTGGAGAAGTTTCTGAGAATGGGCTGCTTTTCCCAGAGTTATCCAGAATGTATGTGGTCTCACCTTCTCTCCAGAAGGATAAAGTCCTGAAATTTGGCCTCCTTTTTCATAGGCCCTACAGCACTGTAAATTTTGCTGGTTTTCCTCAGAGTACAAAACAAGTTAGGGTAGTTTTATTTGCTGGGGTCCTCGCACCAAAACAAAATGGAACACATATAAGAACAGAGCAGCAGAGAACACAATGAATATTTCTGTTGCTCATGGAAACCAGGGGTCTGTGAAGGACATATGTATGTATTGCTTTGTTTGATTTGTCTGGATTATGACAGCCCGTGGGAAAGAAGTGCCAAGATACAGACAGTTTTGCCTATACAGGACAGAAAAACAGTGTAATACTTTTGCTTCCAAGATGAAAAAGCGTGCATCAGACCTGACAGTTACCATGAGATAGTGACAGGTAAGGTCTTGCCTTTCTCTAATTTATCTGGCCACAGTCCTTTAGCTGACAAAGCACCGATCAGATTACTACTCAGCCAGTCTCCAATCTGGCACTCAAGGAATGCAGCTGCAAAATCTGCGAAGAGCTCATTCCCAGCAAATACCACCCAGATACGCCAAAACCAATTATGGCTGACAGATATTAATGCACTTTAACATGAAAGAAGTTTTACTGGTGTATGATTATATAATGCATAATATATGCCCAAACATACGTCCACAGACCAGTCATGATGTATTTCAGTTTGGGCAAAAGCCTGTAGTTGTTTGAATTAAGTAATAAAAGGGGTTTTAAACCTCTATGGAAACCACAGAGAATGCTAAACAGATGGAACTGAAAGTCCTTCTTTGTTCACAGCACATTTGCGATAAATTCTATCAATTTTGCAGAATTCACCCGGTCTCTTACAGCTACCCCAAGTATCATCTCGTGCATTTTCTGCTCTGTGGCATAAGAAATGTGCGTAACATATTTCCATGAGCATTGGTTTAAGGAAGCAAATTGCTTGACCAGGAATACAAGGTATCAACCTATTATTAAAAAAAGTATTACTACTAAAATGAGAAAAAAATTGAGGATGTTAAAATGAAGACAATTTCAACCTAATATTAGGAAATCCATCCCAGTAAATTCCACTGAATTTAGTAAGAGCAACTGAAAATATCTGATTGCTAGCAGTTCACATAACTTGTGAGGGAAATAAAATTCGTAACTTGGATCTTAGATGCCACAATGTAAAAATGCATATTCTAGAGCAGTGTTATTCTAGCTAAGACATGTAAGATTAAAAAAAAAAAATAAATTTTTTTAAAAAAGTGTGTGCATATGATTCTGTTATGGAAACACCTAAGTACACATCAGCTTTCATTGTCAAATCCCATATTCAATGATTTTTCTACTGTGCTGTACTGCAGAATGCTAATGGCAGTTGTTGTCATTGTTCAGTTGCTGGATATAGTGCTAAGGATCATAGAATCATAGAATAGTTTGGGTTGGAGGGGACCTTTAAAGGTCACCTTGTCCAACTCCCCCTGCAACGAGCAGGGACATCTTCAACTAGATCAGGTTGCTCAGAGCCCCGTCGAACCTGACCTTGAATGTTTCCTGGGATGGGGCATCTACCACCTCTCTGGGCAACTTGTTCCAGTGTTTCATCACCCTCATCATAAAAATTTTCTGCCTTATATCTAGTCTGAATCTACCCTTTTTTAGTTTGAAGCCATTACCCCTTGTCCTATCAGAACAGGACCTACTAAAAAGTTTGTCCCCATCTTTCCAGTAAGCCCTCTTTAAGTACTGATGTCCAGGAGATTAAAAGATTTATCCATGAAAGACAACTGAAGTGTCACAGGGTGGTCCTGCACATTAAGCTAAGTGGAATAAAGTGTCTGTCCTTCTCGTTTCTATTTATCCCTCAGCCTGCATAAAGTACCTAATGGAAGAATTGCCAAGTAAGAAATCATGTTTTGGTGATGTAATCATAAAATAGATTTTTAAAAGAAGTATTTTAGTTATGATTTAAACTATTCCAGTCCAAGACTAGACAGAATCACTGTTGCATCCTGTTACTATTGTTACATTGTGGTATGCTGATGGTGGAATCCAGATTTGATTTGCTAATTTCTTATAATGTATGTTGCTACTACTGCAAATGTAACAACTAGCCTACTTTTTGGAAGAGAAAGTTTATTCTTCTGGTCATGAGTGTGCTGTGCTACTCTCCTGGAAGGCCAAAAAAGCAGCCCTGTTAGTAGTGCAGACAAAGCTAAAAATAAGGACCTTGGGTGCAACTAATACCAGAATTACAGTACCACAGCGCTTTTGAGGTGACCCTTGCAGCTATGCTGTGCTGCTCAGGGAACACAGGCAAACATAATTTTGCATGGCTGGCAGGTGAAGGCACTCAAAATAGGCAGGAGGGGAGCAATACCTCTTATCTCAGCCTGGTGGAAAATAGGGGGGGTCCTGTATTTTTCTAACCGTGTTTTCTTGGCTACAGGACAGAAGGGAAAAAAATAGATATGCGGAAAAATTATTTATTAATTCAAATTTATGTAGTATTCCCTCATCAGAAGAACTTTATAAATACGAATTTAAAACTCGATGGCATAATGAAGAGTGAGGAAATTGTCTGTGGTCTTCATAGGAGCGTTACAGACTCACCAGGGAAATGAGCGGTCCATTGCCCAGTCCTCCAGAAACAAAAGCAATGGTTTATAGAGGGTTACATTGGGGTGGTGAGTATCACTTCCAATGATAGTGGGTGAGGGCTCACTTACAGCCAATTTGATCAATGGGAGTCTTACTGGGCCAAGGCCCAAAAAGGAGCATAACCCCGGTCCTCTCTCAGGGCACACAGACATGAGACAACGAAGCTTCACATCATCTTGGGGATGCCATATGGACATGTCCCCAGAGGGCAGGGAGACTTCGGTCACAGCACATTGCTCTCCTATTTATCAGCAGAAAAACGCAATTCTTTCTCCTCCTTTCTCTGGCATGTTTGAAATCACTCTACTCTTCTAGTTCAGAGCTGATCTCTCTCTTTTAATGGGGAAAGGTTACACAGGTTTTCAAAGATTTTTGCCCCTATTAATACTTGTGTTCCCTGAACAACGGCAAATGAGAACCTTAGTCCTATAATGCCACAGTACAAAGGTACACAGATCTCTTTGTGCTTTGGAAAGGGTTATTGTGTTCACAAGAGAGGCTTTTGTGTTTGAAACAGCAATGAACGCAGTTTGGGAATTGGTTTTCCACCCCGAAGATAAGTGAGGAAGTGCTATTGCAGTCATTGAAACCCCGGCCTGTATTACAGGAGTACTCTCAAATGTCGCCCTTTCCACAAGATTCAAAAGTGCATTTCAGCTCACTTGTAATGAGCCTTTGCTGCTTGTTCTAGGCTGTGTTTTATATTCCTACAGTAATTTTAACAGCACAAAGGTACAGAGCAGCAGAAGCTTGGCTGTCTCCTGAACTATATTTGTGTGATCTCACAGATCTTTCAATCTATTGATTTCACAAGCCACAAGGACTATTTCAGTTAGCGTACATGTTTTCATTTTATCTCCTATCTAAAGTCTCTACAGATCTTCCCAAACACAAATGTGACAACCTAAGCGAATGGAACCAAAAAGATCTTGTAAAATCCATCTTTTGTTTTAAAAGTATATATAGCTTATTAAAAGATACTGTATTACTACAAGGGGCAATGGAACATTTCTTTAAAGACAAGATTTTACACTGAAGAGAGAAAGTCACGATGCTGCTCTTGAGTATAATGCAAGAAACATCTTTAGATTTTAAGCCAGATCCTCTGCTAATAAAAAGCAGAATGATTCCAGTGAAGGCAGTGGAGTTCTGCAGATTTATGCCTGCTAAGGTTCTGTCTCACAGTGGCAAGCGATTGAAGAGACAGCCATCTCTCAGCAAAAAGAAAATGCGAGGATCAAAAAGCATCTAATATGTATTCAAGAGGGATTGCTCAAAAGTAAAAGGGCAATAATAAATGCCCTGTACTGGAAACAGGGAAGAATGATGCAAGCAAGAGAGAGGAAGAAGAGAAAAATTACAGTCAATCAGAAGTTGCAGAGAAAAGATGATAAGGGCAGCAAAATGTCAAGCTGGGCTGAAGCCAGCTGAACAATGCAAGAAGAATAAGAATGTAACCCACTGATAAAGCGGGGAAAAATTACAATAGTGAGAATAAATTCATTAATCGAAGCCTGTTGTGTGAGGCTCCAAATACCTCACATGCAATTTTGAGACCCACTTTGTCCTCAGACAAAGATGCTTTGAACAACTCCTCTGTCAGGACCAATTTTTTACTGCAGTTGACTGACATTTGTAGCTAGTCAGAAGTACTGACCTTAATAAAAATCATTTCCCATAGGAATATTTTTTCTTCTTTTTGTAATATTCTATTTCTGTAGAGTTTTTCAATTTAAAAACATGGAAAAAATAATCCATGGAAGTTAATATCTTTCTGTTTTTTTCCCAGTGAGAACTCTGAAGATTTTTACATTTCGTATCACACCTAACCTAATAAGTACCTATACCTAGAACATCCAAGGGAAGACAGAAAGAAAAAAAAGAGTTTCTGAATGAACCAAGAAATGGGAAAATAAACATTTTTTTTCAGAATCAGCCCTAACATGGAGTACAGAATTCAAGACAAGGAGATATTAGTACCATTAAGTGTATTGCAGAACTTATTCTCGTTACCTACTAGCTTTGCTTAAATCACTAGCAATAGTCATATTGGCAGCAAAAGTGAGTTACTCAGATGAGCTCATAGCCTGACCTGTAAGTAAATACCAGACATAGGACTGGACCTAAAATGCCTCAGCATAAATGGAATATGTGTCAATACGGAAGCCTTGAGCCAAAGTGACGTAATTTCTCTCACTGTTGAAGAATAAGCCTATAAAGTTCCTAATGTCAGACCTTTGCTGACATCACAGCAAATGCAAGACTTGTCAAAAGAAATGATTGTGTATATTACTATTTTCCCAAGGGTAAGAGGGTTTACCAGTGCAGCCTGCGTATTACAGATCAGGTGTGGTTCTGGGGGGCTTAGGTAGAGTGACTTCTGTTGTGGTCCTCATCTTTCCCCCAGGTTTATGAAGGGATTAATTTTCTTATTCCAGCTCAGTCTTTGTCTTTATCACACTTCATATTTTGAAAAGTAGAGTGAAAATCCCCCTCTATTCCTGATTTCCCCTCTTTGAAACACTGATTACAAACTCAGCTCTCCAAGGGTTCTTGTTGTCATCGCTCTCGCAGTTTCTGTCTTGCCTCTCGGCTCTGATTCTTTGACGTACTCTGAAGTCAGCCTGTTATTTCTATATGTTGCTGTATACTGAACTGAAACCTCTGTGTGATGATCTTTATCAATCCATTTCACTGGTTTTGCTATTTTTATCTTGTAGGCCGGTTGCTTTTCTTTTGGGTTTTGTTTAATATCGTGAACATTACAGGAACATGTATAAAGGGTACAGATAGTAGATAGATTTAAATATAGCACAAGAAAGTGGAGCCTACCTAACATGTTGCAGTTCTGACCTGGGCTCTCAGCCTCAGAGCTTTCATATATGTGTGTGTGTGTGTGTGTGTGTGTGTGTGTGTGTGTGTGTGTGTGTGTATGCTTTTAATTAGTCCCATAAACTGAGAAAACTGATGGAGGGGGATTTGTTCTAGTCCTGATCCTCAGAGAACACACACAGAATCTGTATGTTCCTATGGAACTGGCCTGAATGCAAAAGTATTTTATTAGAATTTTTGTCCTTTAAACCAGCATTGGTGTCAGGACCTACATTTTAATTCAATATTAGACTGTGAATTACAATGACTAATGAATTTTATTTTTGCAAGTTCTGAGTGAAATGTGAATATTTCAAGGTTTTTTGTGTTTCTTCTTGAATGTAAGAAAAGATGGTTTTTTTCTAAGAGTTTTCTAGAAGAGTTTTCTAAAAGATCTATCTCAAACTTCCTCATTCAGTTGGTACAAGGAAAAACAGTTATGTATATGTAACCTGAGCTGGTCCATAGCATGTACATGGAATATGCTGGGTTATTCAAGTCTGCTCTTTTCAAAGTCTGATAAAATACAGTTAACTGGAGAGTTTCTTTGTAATACTACACCTATTATCTGTCCTGACACACCATATTTGTTTCAGTTTGTTAAATCAACCTATTTTGCCATGTTTGGACTCTTTCCACTGCACGTGCACTCTGACATGGGACCTGGAGAATCCTGTGTCTTTCTGATAGCCATCTTTTGGGGAAGCCACCTTTGTAATCCATGGAAAAATATACCTTTTTAGAGGAGTTGTAAGCTGCAGATTTTCAAACCAGGACAATACCATTATTTTAAATCCATAGAATATTCTTTGAAACATCATTTTTTTTTCCTTGTTTATGCCTTTTTTATTTTATATAACTCTGCTGAACTAGTAAAGTAACAAGACCATCAAACTTGAGTCAAGCAGCACAGAATAAAACTTGCAAAATCTGTATTTGAACCAGGCTAGTTAAAAAAGGTTTTAAATTTCATGCAGAGTTGGAACCAGCCCTGAGAAAACCTGGGCAGATGGTACTTATTTGCTGAAACCAGCTCTGCAGCCATCTATTGGAGCTGGCTGGGAAACTTGAAAAGCAAACCCATTGAAAATAAAATTCTTCCCAGGGATGTATCCATCACAGTGAAAGATAGTGATTCTGCACTAGATTGGTTGAGTGGGACACTGTGATAGGAAGTTAGAGACCCAGGGTAAAATCCCCCTGCCTAAATTTGGACTAAAGGTTTAACCTTTTCACTTCCATATTCCATGTGAACAATTGACCTTAGTGGTTGCCAGCCACAGTTAGTGAGGTCTCAGTGCTTCTGCCTCCTCCTACTTTCCTCTAACCCGTGCCACATTCTCCTCCTTTACCCCATGCTGCTGTCTGACATTGAGCTCCCTGCAGTCTCTGGTAAGCCTGCTGCCATGCTTTGCTCAAACCATGGTACTGCCTTCCTGCGCTGATGTTCCCACATCCCAAGTTCTGCTTCCTCTCAGTGCTGCCTCCTCACCTTCCTCTGACCTCTGCCACTTTTGCATCTCCCTGAGCTACACCGTGGGCCACCAGTGCTGCCTTCTCGCAGGAACCCTGGCTTTGGTTGGGGTGAAATTAAGGAGCCTGGCAAAGCTGGGTAAGCTGAGCTTTGCTCCTTATCTCTGCTTCATCACTGATGTGACTCCTTAGCAGAGTGTGACCTACAGGTTGGCAAACAGTGCTTTAACCAGCAGCCCAGCAAAAATATCTTTCTCTCTTTCTCTGTGAAGTGAAAACAAATGCTGAAGCTGTTTGAGATGATGTCAGGAGGAAGACGAGAGGAATGAACTCCACTCAAGTTTTGGGTTCATTTCAATTGACAGTGAAATGCAGAACTGACGCATCTAGCTCCAGGCAGTCAGTGGCATCAATCTCTGCAGAATCAAAGCCTTCACATTTTCAACAGGTTTTTCCATAAACTTTCTGCTGTGCAATATTTAAAAGGTATCTGGACAGGTATTCACTTTTGCTAAACCAAAGCACAGTGCTGCCATTAATAACACACACACACTGAGTCTGGAAGCCAAGAAAGTTCAGGATTTTTTCATGCTTCCAACTTGAAAGTTGGATGGAACCTTGTCCTATTTTACCTATTCAGACAAGGATCGGTGACATTAAGGAACTGACGACTTTAAATATGGGAAAAAATGCTCACATGATGTAAATGGTCACTGTCTGGTGATATCCAGAATGTTACAACAGTTTACATTTAATCTAGGTATATCTTTCCCTGGAATAATAACAATTAAATGGTGTCAGTAACAACACTCATAAAGCTCAAGGAGGGAAGGTGAAACAATATAAGAATCACTTGTTTGTCTCTCCTCTGATATTAATTCTCTGAACTAAAAGTTCTTGTATATACTTGTCAAAGGGAAAGCTGCAAAAAGAAAACAAAGCAGCTGGAAATTGTTGCGATGTGTACATGTTTCTTTCCCTGGTCATTTTAAAGAATTTGATTGTGTAAGTCAGAACAATTCCATCAGTATAAGAAGAAAACATAATAATATTTACAACTATCTAGCATAAATGGATAACTCTATATGACTTTGTCAAGTTTGCTTTTGCTCAGTATTTAATAGTGTCTCAGTCATCAGAAGTTTGGCCTACGGATCCATGGGTCACACAAACCAAAACTGCATTAAAAAAAAATTCCCTGTTTTTTAAGACTGCATGCTAAGATGAAGAAAACAATTATATTGCATTTGGGAATAGGAAGTAGTTATTTTTTCCTTTCTAGTCAAAAATTCACATTTAGCAGGAAAGAAATAGCACTTCATAGAAGAGTCTATAAATAAAGAGAACTTTACTTTTAAAAAGAAATTCTGATGTTGTGGGAAAGACATGATTTTTGATAGTCTTTCAAGATTCCTTCCTATGACTCTTTAAAGACTGTACTGAAGACAAATTTCTGCACAGCTTAATTGTATGTATGATACAATTCCTGCAGGGGAAGTGTCTGAAAGTGGTACAGAACCTCACCTCCCCTTTACTCCAGCGAAAGAGTTGACTGATTGCTCTCCTGTGCAATGCTCTGCTGGTCTTAGGAAGACATGAAATGCTGCTGGCATTGTGAAGATTTATAACAAAATTCAGTAATCACTGTGGATAATCACACTGTTCATGCAGCCTTGAGCATTTGAAGTCTCTTGCTCACCAATATTTTATTTTCTTGTTTAGTATTATTCATCATTATTTTCTGCCCTTCAGACTTACATTTTTTGTTACTCTAGCACAGCACATTTTTTTCTGTGGATTTTATGTTCTTGCCCCACTGTCACCACATTATTCTTTTTACTTATTAAATGTAACTCTTCTGTTATTATATTTATAAATATTCTTGGGCAAATATGGCTATTTTTGTGCGTTTGTTATTTTCTGTCTCATGCATGTTTAATTACTGTAACAGCAAGGGTATCTTTTAAATATTTTTAGCAGACACAGCACATGGCTTAAATTGGACACTTGTTTATAAATCATTATGGGAATGGCGCCTTGAGAAGCATTCTCATAGTACATTTATTTGTTTTTATTTTTGGTTTAGAGTAAAAGGAAATTTTTTAAGTTGGGTTATGTTTGCCCATCTTTGCACAGAAATGAATTTCACTGAAATGAAGGAGAGCCAGCAGCAGGTTCTGGGCCCCACCGACACTCTTGGAAAAGATCTGAAGTGGAACATGGATTGTGCATGGGTCTGCACATATCTGTTCCCATCAGTAAGTCAAGGTATGCCTTTTAGCAGCAAATGTGAAATCCTCACCCAGACAAACCAGGCACTGAAAAGTGAATGGATCTCAAAGGTCTCTCTTGCCTTCTCCTTCAGTCACAATAGGGTTTTACTTTATTATTTTTCCTACTCAGAAATAGAAGTGCCTTTGTTCACCTTGACCACAATGGACCACCATGGACCACCATGGACATGTACATCTCTAACAAGAAGGGAATTTGTGCACAAATGAGGCACTAGTGAGTAAAAGAAGAAAGCAAAGAAACCTTGGAGAGCCATTTAAAATCTCCATGTTTCACTCTAGCTGCACCTTTGCTTTTTATAATACCTTCCAGTGAGTGTGACTATCTCATTCTTTCCTAATTTCAATACGATCTTGAAATAATCCCCTGGTTTTCAAGTAAAATATCAATTTTCTTTGCAGGTAGCAGTTGCAATGTTTTGAGTATGTGGGCAAGCCACTTATTATCAACTCCTGTATTGCACAGAGGCTCATATTCTGTAGAGTTGGTCAGCTCTAAATGAACATTGCAAGCCTTTATCAGATAGTAGATCTGGAAAGATCTTCATAGTCCTTTCTAGCATGTCTATGCTGGAATTGCCTATAGAATTGTCTAATGGAATTGCCTATACTCATGTGAACTAACATTAGTCTCTGAGTTTGTCTGCTCTTGATCTTATCTTCCTCCATTACCTATTAAGATCTGAACTGTGAATCTAATATTCATATTAAGGAGCACTTAATTTTTTCCCAAGAGGGATGCTCAGGCTGTCCTTAATGACCTGAAACACAGGCTACAGGAAAGACTAGGCTCTGCACATTTGTATTGCCCTGTGAGCAGTCTGAACTCTAAATCCCATCTGCTTCTGCAGCAGTTAACAGTGAGGAGCTGCTAGGCAGCACTCTGCCCCCATAATCATGGATGCCCAGTGCCCAGAGCATTTTGTTAGCCCAGAGAGGCTAAAGAGAGGTTCCTTGCCCAGCAGCAGGGTGCAACATGTAGCCTGTGGTGATGAGATGCACCTTTCCTTGTGTACTGTGGCACAATAAGCATTGGAGGTTTCCTCACAGTGCTTCCCCAGAGCCAGCCCCAAGGCTGCTGCTACAGCCAGAGATAAACCAGAAAATTTGTCCCTGGTCCCTGGTCAGGGTCACTCCATAACAGCATTGTAGGCACAATCAGTGAAGCCTGTTTTTCTACCAGTGGGGAGTAGCAGCTGTCTGAAATGAGCATTTCACAGCCTGAACCTCTTTCACTGGGCACCTACATGCATTGTCTACTTGTAATGAGATGCTATTGTTCTCACTATAATTCTGTGCTACATTTCAGTTTGCTTTCTGCAAAACAGACCAACTATTTTTCTTCAAACCCAGTTGTTAGAGCTGTAGCCACAGATCACCAGTCATACCTTTTTAAAAAATTTACCCTACGAGAGATGTCAGAGAAAAAGCTTAAAAAATTCCACCTCAGATTGAGTTGTTAATCATGAATACAGGAGGCTGTTTTAGAAGGAACAGGTTTGCTAATGCAAACAGCATGAAAGACCAGCATAAATGCCGTGTGAACAGCAGCAAACTCAAAGTAATTGAATGCAATATTCAGGATTGATGCAGTTATTTATAGATTTGAGATCCATTTAAATTCAATGAGAAATGCAGATTTAGAGAGGCAGAGAATTCCAAAGTTGTCATTTACAACTGAGATTAAATGACGGAGAAATTGCATGTGCGTGATAAAGCTACATGTGGGTCTAATTTGTGTCAATATGGATGCACACCAGTAATTGTTTGCATGCAGCCAGGAAAATATAAGCTGTTATGGCAGTGCTAAGTATTGCTATTATGAAAATGTATGAGGAGCTGGACAATACACTGAAATAGAATTCTGAAAAGCAAAGTGGAAAATTCACCATTTTCAAAAGCTTTAAAAAAATATACACAAGGATTTTTTTTTTCTATTAATTTTATTAATTCAGATGTTTGGCAACAAGTTGTTAAAGCTTGCTATATAGACCCATCATTCCAATTCAACCTCATGGGCTAGTAATGACCAGATCTTACCTTTTGCTTTCTGTTGATATGCATCTCTTTAGATTAATACAGAGAGTAAATCATAGTGTGAAATGCAGGACTTCCTTAGTATGCCCATGAAAGCTGGGAAACCCTGGTTTTGCTAAATGTGTTTTACCTGGAAATCTGTTATGCAAACATGCCAAAAACATATTCCTTGTTTAGGGACTGGAATTAGGCAGACCACACCTGTCCTATTTTAATAAATGCATTCCTGCCCACCCCCCCAGTCGCCTTTCGTTTTACAGCTAAAACTGCATATCCAAATTGAGCCTACATATCCTATAATTTAGGAAGGAATCTGGCTTTGTCATCACGAAATGCAGATTCTACAATTGAAGTTGAGGTCTTGCTTCTGCAGAATATTTAAGTATCTGGTTAGCAATGAAATGTCATTAAATTGCAATGAAGCCAGTACAAGAGGACTTGGGACAAGCCAGTAAGTGGGGCTGAATATTCACAAGTGTGCCTTTAAATTTGCTTCTAATTAACTCTGATGGTATAGCGAAGTAGCATTTTCTTTAATGCCTTAGCAGTAAGCCCAAATTTAAGATTGAGAGCTAATTTTAAAAATAAATTCTCTATGATCTCCTAGTTAAATTTTACTCTTTTTACATTGGAGCAGGAAGAAGTATTTTATTTAGGCACGGTCTAGTTGTATGTTGTATAAGACAAATGAGGATGACCAGGAAGAGATACAGTCTAAGATTGTGACTTCAGGACATAGGAAGGCACAGCCAGCTGGCCGGTGATGGGAAGGCTGAAGTCCTCCGACTCTTCTGAGAAACCTTAGCCAAAGTAATTGTTGCATTAAAAAATAAAAAAATGAGAGTTTAGTTTTATAAAGAGTAACAGATTTCAAGTAAAAGACCCAACCATAGACTTAGTGTGTTTCTCTTAGCCTTTCCAAACACGGGTCCTTAGTATATTCATACTTTGTGTGATGAGGAGCCATGGACACTTCCCAAAGCCCAGCTGAATTCCAGGCCAGTAACTTCCCCAGCACTGTCAGAGTGAAGGCCTGAGGTCCTCAGATATCTCTTATTTAGCAGCTTGGTACAAATTCCTATCAGCTGAGAATTTTAGTAAATCTGATCTGTACTAACAGCAAAGATGTGAATAAGCCTCAAACTAGGTTGTAAAAATCTGCATGTTACCTGCTTCTGCTAATGATCCACATCTTTTCCCTGTCAAGCTGGAGAAACATATCTTTAAACAAAACCCTCCAGTTAGCACAAGGATACACAGACTTTTGGGCACAGAGTCAAGGAAGGGTCTGTATACCTGAGAGCTTATCTTTTCTTCCTATTGTGTTAAGTTTGAAAAAGATATTGCAGCTCCTGCTAAATCTTGCCTTAGGCAAATATCAGTAAAGCCTCTCTGGAAAGACAGGTAAGAGCAAGGAAAGGGAAGGGAAAGGATGGAGAGATGATGCTTCACAAGGATGGTTGTGGAGATTACAGATGATCAGTTCTTACATACGTACCCATTGCCCTTGCTTTTGCACAGTTTTTTTCTGAACATATTATTGTCTTATTCGAAAGAGGATACACTATGCCTTCTAAGCAGAAATTGCAAGTACATTTTGTCTGTGTTTTTATTCTTTCTCTCTGTCCTGCTGTATAGCCTATGTGGCACAGCAGGCAGTGTCCTGCAGAACCCCAATATGTTGGAATATCTCCCACTGTCTTCTAACTCCTGATTCTTCTGCACAGCTCTAGGAAATACCAGTGGTTGTGATATTTAGAACAGTAATGGAGTTCTAATTTCTTAAGTATAACGAGGACTGTAATTTGGGGAACTATCAAGTGGTTTTTTTAAGGACTTTCTTTTCCTGATTTCTAGTAACCTGTAGCCCAAAACACTAAGGGGAGGATGATGCTTTGATGAACTGAGCTGAGTGTTTTTTCTAAAACTGTTGGATGGAATACAACTGCCTGAAATTCCAACGTGGGGATTAACACAGCCTCTTTGAAAAGTGGGAGGGGAGGTTTCAGCCCTGAGTTTTCATCTCCCTGAAGCCACTAGGGTTGTAAATATGTAATTTAGGGCAGGAGTTGACTGAAGAGTGTAAGAACATTGAGCATCTTGAAGACAGCTGATAGAGTGCACATAAATGATGCTTGGGCTCTGGTGTGGTGCACAGCAGCACTGCATACATTTCCAAATATAATGAAGAAATCGCTTGTTTATTCAGGAAACCTATACCCTATAGAAGCAAAGCTGATATGGCTTGTAAACTGCAGGGAGACTATCTCCGTGGCACTTCTTAAAAGAGTATCTCTATAATGTTCTATTTATAGAACAGTAAATTCTAATGTGACTTAAAATGAAAGACTTTTTTGCTACCTACTTGTAGATTGAGCTATGTCGATCTGCAGGAATACAGTTGGATACTGATTATCTGTTAAAGAACATTTGAGGCCAAGGAAGCCCAAAGTGGGCACATGTGAATGTCATGAGGCTCAACAAGGCCGAGTGCAAAATCCTGCACCTGGGTTAGGGCAACACCCAATATCAATACAGGCTGAGGGATGAAGGGATTGAGAGCAGCCCTGTGGAGAAGGACTTGGGGGCTCTGGTGAATGAAAAGCCTGACATGAGCCAGCAATGTGTGGTTGCAGCTCAGAAAGCCAACTGTATGCTGGGCCACATCAAAAGAAGTGTGTTCAGCAGGTTGAGGGAGGTGATTCTGCCCCTCTGCTCTGGTGAGACCCCACCTAGAGTACGGTATCCAGCTCTGGAGTCCTCAGCACAGGAAAGACATAGACCTGTTGGAGCAGGTCCAGAGGAAGGCTGCAAACATGATCAGAGGGATGGAACACCTCTTGTATGACAACAGGCTGAGAGAGTTGGGGTTGTTAAACCTGGAGAAGAGAAGGCTCTGAGGAGACCTTATAGCAACCTTCCAGTACTTAAAGAGGGCTTATTAGAAAGATGAGGACAGGCTTTCCAGCGATAGGACAAGGGGTAATGGTTTTAAACTAAAAGAGGGTAGATTCAGACTAGATATAAGAAAGAAATTTTTTGCTCTGAGGATGGTGAAACACTGGAACAGGTCGCTCAGATAGGTTTTAGATGCCCCATCCCTGGAAAACATTCAAGGTCAGGTTGGATGAGGCTCTGAGCAACCTGATCTAGTTGAAGAGGTCCCTGCTCATTGCAGGAGGGTTGGATGAGATGACCTTTAAAGGTCCCTTCCAACCCAAACGATTCTATGATCCATACTGACCTTCACTGTGCATAGAAATATACGCAATGAATAACTTATTCCAAAGTTCTCAAGCCTTTCTTTGCAGTATGTATGAGCAATTATTTGTAAGAAACACTGAATTCCTCATCAGCCTCCACACTTTGGAGTCAAAAGACTTTACAGTAATTAAGTAGCGCATTTGTATTATGTGGCTTGAGCAAACGAAGCAGGCACCCTAAGTAGAAAACAACTTTCAACTCAGGTTTCTCGCGTCTCAAAACAGTAATTTAACTACTTGACCATCTTTTTCTCAAAGATGATTGCTGGGTTAAAATTAAAATCTTCTGCAATACCTCATAGTAGTCATGCAAAATCAAAATTTCCAATTGTTTTGTAGCCCACAGCCAAATATCGATCTCTTTGATTGTTATAATAATAATAATAGAGTAGAAAAGCAGCTGGTCCAAAGAATTTTAGTTGACTTTAGATCTTGCCCTAAAATTGTGTGAAAGTTACTGAATCTAAATGAAGATAAATGGTAAGGCTCTGACGCTGTGCTAAGCAATGGTTATACTTGGGAAGTATTTGTGTTTGTTATTTTTTTCCTCTTTAAATACTGCAGTGTTCTGGGAGATTTCAGATTTCAGTGGAGTAATGCTTCTTTTTCTCCATCAGTTGCATTTATAATTCTGTTGTTTGAGCCAAAATAGGCAGCCAAACTTACTCTTGTTACTATTATTGTAACAACAATACAAAAGTTAGGGCATTTTTTCAAAATGAAGTCCATTGGAAACAATCCATTTTTGCAAGCAGGGAAAGATAACAGGATCGGGCTGGCTGCAACCATGTAGTCAATTCACAGTCCTTAGAAAGCTCCCAGAACATGCAGCAGTTGTCAATCAACTTCTTTCTTAGAAGTCAGTCAGTCTTCTTTTAGGGTATGGTTAATAAATAGAGTGGTCTGATTAAAAAACTTTAACAACTAGAACCCATGGTATTCCCACCATCTCCAGTAGACAGATTAATCTGTCCCAAAGTCCCTTTGCTGATAACTTTCTCTGTATTGAAGACAGTGATGTGTTCAGCAAAATACACAGTATTTCTTCTTGAAACAGAACACAATTTTAGGAAAACTGAATTCAAATTTCCAGCTAAGTAGGTGCCTACAGACACAGGCATCTGTCAAATTTTTCAGACACATCCACGTATTTATGCGTATCTTTTGAATATCTTGCCCCAAGTTTGGGGTTTCTTTTGTGATTTTTTTTCAACATGGAAGTTGGTAGCTACTGAAAGAGCATGTAATGAGTCAAACAAGGAGCATTTACCCCAGACCTTCTTTGTACTCGACTAAGTGCTGCTTTATCATTGTGCTGTTTATGAGAGTTTTAAACAGAGAAAGGCACAGGGAAAGAAGGAGTTTGAAGGTGCATTCACAGAGCCTAATATTAGCCTCCAGAAGCTAATCTACCTATATTTCTTTGAAAGTGAAGAAACAGGAAAGAGAGAAGAGGGAAAGAGGTTTATGAGAGCACAGGTCAGAAATCGAGTTGAAATTCTGTTGTTTTGACTTACCCTCTGGACTAAGTGTATCTTACTACAGTAATCATAAGAGGAATTTAAGGAGATTAGCTCCAGCCTCTGAATCCAGTTACATATGAATTTAAAGCAAAGTAGGAAGACATAAGCTTAAATCCATGCCTCTCTGTAATTTTTGCTTAGCTTGGGCAATTCATACCTAGTATCACTTACTAACAAAAAATCATACAAACACCTTTGAACATTGTTACCTGCCAGATCCTGAGACACTGCTCAGTATTTATGAGCAAAACTTGTGCATGTCCTACACTGGTTGAACTGTGGGCAGAATTAGTCATGCTGGTTGACACTTAATTGAAATTCAGTCTTTTTCTGTGAGTTACTGATTGACTTTCTTTTACAAGTCCAAATTATTCATTGAAGATCCTATGCAAACGAATTTCAGCCTCTTGGTTATTTATGAAATGTCCACTGTGACAGTGTGCAGATTGTGATTAATTACTGGAATAGGTTTTGTTACTTCTTTTCTCAAAATGACCATTGCAAACTTTTCAAGCAGGAGGATAATGCCAAGCACACTGCATTTTCAAACATCACTTGTGGCTGAGGGAGGGATGAAATCATGTTTTTCACTGATAGGATGACATACTTCTATATGTACAACAAAAGATTACTGCATTTCTAGTGGAGATACATGTACACAGATTTGAACTTCTTGACCAGATCTTAGGTGAGACCTGTCGAAAATTCGATTTACTGTGGACTGAGAAGCCAGAGGAATTTATAAACAAATATAAAAAAGATTGAAGGATGAGTCTCCTTAACACAGCAAGCAGCACAAAAATATTCAGCTGTAATTAAGAACCAATTTGAAACTCAGATCAATTGCTAATTAAAAGAAGAAAAAAAAGAAATCATCTTTGAGTTCAGACAAGTGGGCTGTTATCACATGCCCCAAATTCAGGCTGCTACAAAAGCTTACCTTAATCCATGCAGTCAGTCTTGTTAATTTTAAAATAATTATTCACATGCTTGAGAAGCATTCTAGATATGGGAATTTAAATTGATTTAAAAATTCATTAGCCAACACATATCAACTTACTTTTTCTTAAACACAACACAATAAATGTAGGCTGCTTTACCAGTGGTAACCTGACAGAGGGTAAAAATCGTGATGCTTATATCCAGCCTTTGAGCTGTGCATATACAAAAACTAATTTAAACCTTAGGCATCTCTTATTTGAGACATTCTCTTATTTGAGACATTTAGGTACATGCCATGCTTTCTTTTCAGCGATACCATTTACACTTAATGATATGGGTAAATGCAGTGTTTACAGCTCCTCCTGTACTGGGGATACAGATTTTGTGTTGTGATATTGTAGGGCAGAAAAGACTGAAAAGTACCCAGGATGGACCAAGAATTTACAGATATCCTAGCAAGAGTGAATTGCCAAATGCTTTTTAGCCTCAGTTTCTTTTCAGCAGATGGCACTATAACAGCATTTGAACTGAATTCCCAAATATGTTTCATATATTATATTGCAGACATAAATTAGTCCTTAACATTAAAATTTGACATTTAAAGATAAATTTTTTTAATGATTTTTTGAATCAATGAGAGAGAGGATATCAACTAAAAAATATAGTAGTATATCATTGGTTTGAGATACTTCATTTTAGATTACTCTCTATATATCCAATAACAACATGGTTATTTTAAATTAAACTAAAATGCAATCCAGCCTTTTTTCATTTAGCCATAGCATTTATATTTTACAGTAATTTGTCCTGATGTTTAAATGTATATTATGCACTTCAGGGGAAGAGAGGATGTCAAACTGGGGATTACATTTTCTCTCTGGATATTTGACCAGTCTCATGCAAAAGTGAGAAGAGAATTGAGCCAGCCCATCTATCATTCTCTATTAAGCATTTGTTGGAATCTACTTTAAACAGTTGCTACACTGTTTAAAGCCTTTACACATTGATAAACGCTGTGGATATGGACATTTGACGTTGGATCAATATTTGGCTTCAATCTCTCAAATATTAATTTAAAGCTGAATACAAGGGCCTTTAACTCCATCCTCCAAACACCAACTCAGCAGCCATTTCAACCACTTCCTATCCCTTCTTCACGCCAGTGCCTGATTCCCTTTCTGATTCCTCCCTTGCACATCTTATTCTTTTCTCAACCAACAGTTCTCCAATTGCTTTTTCTTAAACTAGGTGCCTCTTCCATTGTTAATTCTCAGGAAGCCCCTCATTTCCACCTCCATCATCTTTTAGTTTGCTGTTTGCGCACTACAAGGTACACAGGAACTACAGCACTGGACACTGTTATGGAATCCTAGCCTACTCCTCAGGGAGCCAAAGATACTAAGTGAAAAGCAGACATGTCAGGGTTAAAGGTGAAGTGAAAGAACCATTGTGCACAATATTATAGTCACAGAACAACTGAGTACGGGTTGTTTGAAAGAAATACAAGTTACGAGAAAAGCTGAGAAGATGCATGGTGTTTCTGAATCTTTAGCTGATGCAATTGTTACAATTTATTAATATGGAGTGGATTAGTGAATTTTGTGTTCTAGAGGACAGGGATTTTTGACAAAGCAAAATTTGAAAACACTTATTTTCCAGGAAAAAAAAAAAATATATTTTTTCTATTTTTTTTTTCAAACCTCAAAAACACTCTTAACCTTTCAAAGTTCTCTCTCTCTTTCTCCTCATACTCACTTCTTTCCAGAAAAAAAGAAGAAAAACCTGAAGCAGCTCAGAATTCAATAGTGACGTCATTAGGGTTACAATTGTATATAGCATATTAGAAACAGCTATTGAGAAAGAGGGCAGGTTATGGCTACTACTTTGAGTTAGGTTTTCCTGATACTTTCACTGACTTGTGGTTTGTGAAAACAATGCTAGCTCCAGCTGGCAGAATAATGGGAACTCTTTAAATAGGAAAGCAGGCAGATAATGAGAAGAAAGAGTGACTGTCGAAGACCTGTGTGCACCTTCAACAAGTCCCTTGAGGATTATGGGAATTAAATACTTTGTTATAAAGCATTTTGGTTTTCATTTAACTTACATGCTATCCATGGCTCTGATTCAGCACTGCACTTGGCTACTTTCTGTGTGCTTTTACTGAGATCAATAAAACAACAAATGTGCTTGAAGTTCCTGAATCACAGCAATGCTGAATTGCCTTCTGTTCTGCAAGGAGCCCACCACACCTCAGAATTCAGTGCCTGAATGATGAAGTCTGAACCTGAGTGTGATGAAGTATGAGTCTCAGACCTAGACATTTGTGAAGAAAGAAGACAGACAGCTGAATATCTTCAAAGTCAAGGGACAAACCATGCAACCAAATGAATGGATCGTACGTCAAAGGATGGCGGTAGGAGAGCTAATAGAAGACCGTGTGAAGTGTCAGAAGAGTTATGACTGGTAACACTTAAGTAAAACCTAGTTCCTTGGTGGGTAGATGAAATGACAGGGACAGACCAGCTAATTGTCCAGCATGAGCCATAGCTGAATGCGAAATACTTAATGGAGAGAATATGGACACACCTAAGAACTCTTGGTATGAATAACCAAAAAATGGGAACGTGCGCTCCTTACAGAGAAGTCATATTTTGAAGATCGATCATGAACGTTTTTCAGTTTGGCTATTTAAAGATGTATAAACAGTTATAGTGGCATATTACACCTGATAAATGACTTAACATTTCCTTTGGCTTCCATGAGACATCTATCAAACCTCTTAGTGATCTAAGAAAATCTGGGAATTCTCTCACTAAGTGTGCTTGAATAAGCCTTTTATAATGCAAAGGAACAAACTACCTTTAAGCTCAGATTTGTGTAACGTTCATAATGTATCTATGCATTGTCAGGAAAAAGATACCATCCCTATACACGTCAGAGAAAATTATTAGTTTTTATTAAAATGTATCCACTTATTTCATATATATGCATTCAGCTTAATGTTAGGAACACCAGAAATACAACAACAGATCAGTCCAGAATTCTGTCTCAGGTCAGGTATCCAAACCTGCTTCTGAGAAAAAGGTCCCTTAAATATAAATAAATCTGATACGGTTTTGTGCTGTGCTAAAAAAGGATGAATCATATAGGAACTATAAAGGCCATATTACATTGCTTTTCCAGAAGTCATTAAAAGTACATCATTGCTTTGGCTTTTTCTTAAGGAAATAGTATATGTGCACTCATGCTATGTAACAGTGTACTGGTCTCCAACCAATATTTCCTGAAATTGTTGGCTAATTTCAGGCAAATTTGAGCACTATGAAGAGTGGTATGGGGCACAGAGTTCACAAGTTTCATGAAATAAACAGAGGAGTAGAAGACAAAGACTTTGGCTTGCTGAAGGAAGTCTGCAGTGCCAGAGCAGCTATATTATTAGACATCAGATACCTCAGGAAAGAGACCTTGTGACTCATGCAGTGCCAGGACTAGACTTGCTTGGATTTGCATTCAGTTGGGTATGGGCTCTTACAACCACAGATCACAAAACCTCAGGAAACCAAACTTCAGTCCCCCTGCCTACAGAACCAGCTGCTTTTCAGAAGCCTCCTCCCCACCCCCCAAACCCCTCTATCTGTCTTCTTTTAGAGATATACAGTTGCTTACACATTTTAGAAGCCCAGGCCTTTGTAACTAAAGTTATCTAAATATACAATTATAATGGAAAACCTATGTTTGCAAGGTTCAAAACTGTTCTCACCTCATTGGTTTTTTGCAAACAGATTATATTCCTTTGGCACATAATTGTACACCAACAGATTTAAGACTGAAGACCTGTACTTGATTTAGTTATCTCTGTATAGAGGTGTGCAATGGCTTGTTAACAGCGGCAAATGCCTTATCAGTTACTTGATGTAGGTAAGTGAGAGGTTATTACTTGCCCAGCCCAGGTGTTTGTGCACATTTCCTTAAAATTTTCATCAAAAAAATATAAAACAATAACTGTGCTGCAGCTCTTATGCAAAGATCTCTCTTCCTGAGCAAGGCTGCAGTGGGATTATGCGGCAGAAGGAATCTCTGGAGACACTGTGACTGACTCACACCAGCAATGGCTGAAGAGACTGCATACTTTCCTCTAAACACATAATTTAATTCAGATTAATAAGAAAAGTAGATGCATGTTTTTGCTTGGGAGAATTTCTATGCCAGCAGAGATACTGTCTCAATACAGCTGTCAAATTTTTAAGTTTTATTATCTGTGCAGCACTTCACTAACAACAGAAATCCCCTCAAAACAGTTATTTTCCTCTCTGTTACTTATTCCTGCCTGCAGAATGTCTTTTGAAGGTAATGCCCATTCTTCTTTCTCTGCCTTTAATGTTGCATCCTTATCTGGGAAAATAAACCTTTATTCAGATATTTTAAATTGCTTGTCCTGAGAATAGAATCACCCCCAAACACACTGCCCAAACTAGTAGCTGTAACTCTAGTAGTAGTAACTTAAATAATTTCATTATTTCTAGCACATTTTAGACACATTGAGGTCAGTTCTTATTGATCGCATGCTTTGCAGACATTCTCACATTCAATAGGGACATGAACAAAGTTAAGTGCATCATCATCCTGAAAACGTATTAAGTGATTCTGGTATTTATGTGAGGAAAGTTGTCCTTTTTCTGCAGTAGATCCTTTAGGATCAATCTAATTATTATCATGAAGGAAAGTAGGAGTCACAGAAATCATAGAATCATTTAGGTTGGAAAAGACCTTTAAGATCATCAAGTCCTACCGTAAACCCAGCACTGCCAAGTCCACCACTAAACCATGTCCCTAAACATCATGTCTACACATTTTTCAAATAGCTCCAGGGATGGTGACTCAACCACTTCCCTGGGAAGCCTGTTCCAATGCTTGACAACCCTTTCAGTGAAGAAATTTTTCCTACTATCCAATCTAAACCTCCCCTGGTGCAACTTGAGAGTGTTTCCTCTTGTCCTATCACTTATTACCTGGGAGACCAACCCCCACCTCGTTACAACATCCTTTCTGGTAGTTGTAGAGAGTGATAAGGTCTCCCCTGAGAGAGTAATTTAAGTTCAATGTTCTTGTCTGTTTTTTTCTGCCACTCACGTCTTCCCCTACAAATGAAACCAAATAGCTTTGAGCTTTAAAAGATAGGGACAACTGGAAAAAACCTCCAGATATCAGACTATGTCAGAGCAGAGGCCTTGGAATATGAGCCGCATTTAGACTTGTAGTAAAGTGCAGCTGTGTAGGGGGGTCAATGTGGCTTTTATTCCACTTTGACACCCTATTAAACCTCAGCTGTTAAATGTCCCAGGGTAGTCTTTGACCCACAATCCTGCTTCTTCCTGATACTGTTTAGCTGGTGGTAGAGTCCTATATAGGTCTGCCTTCACCAATTAGAAGTTAATCAATTAAGCTTCACATTTGTCCAGCATCTAGACCTTTTTACTGTGAATCAGCCCCTTTCCAAATACAGGAAGGATTTTGGCAGTAGCAGTTCTCTGCTCCCTTCTATCCGCCAGCAGATCTCCTATGCAGAAACAGAGGGATTAAATATGGACAAATACATACCACACATTACAAAAAAACAATGAGAGGTTAACTATGTACAAATACCTATCACACACTGTAAGAAAACAAACGCACAGGAGGAAAAAAAAAGAAGTAAAGAGCCTGGAATGTTCTGGCAGAGCAGTGATTCATCACTGGGAAACTGTGCTATTTGCAGGAATCCTCACCCATCACAAGCATGAGGGAGACCAGTGTGGTGGGAAGCTCAGGAGGCAGGGGACCGCAACAGGCAGGTGCTGGCTCACTGCTTGGCTATGTCCCAAGCTCTGCACTAAGAAAAGTGGGAGAAAGGGAGGGGGAAAACTAGCTGCTCTCCTGTCCAGCTTAGGTGTGAACAGCCAGGCTACTTGCAATGCTGCAACGGCGCTGCTTCCACTGCTGCCTAGAGGCTGGAAATCAAATATTGCAATCAATTTTTAAGCCAGCTAGAGACCTTCTCCTGTGAGGATATGGCATTTTAAGGAAAGATGTGAAATCTGACAGAAGGCCAGGCTACATGTATTTATGTAGCCTATAAATTATAGCAGTTTCCTTCATGCATGGCCTTGGATCTTGTCTCCAAAATGCCTCTCTTCCTCATCCAGTCTGTGTCTCCACGACACTTTGTAGGTCACGTATGAGATCTTTGAAGGTTTCTGTTACAGCTGTATCCTATAATGTCTAGTGATTCTTGTCCTCAGCTAAACAGGTACCAAGAATACTGCTTTAATCCTCTTACCCAGAAACAGTGAAAGGACCACCTTTTACCCTACCTACGACGGGGAAAAGAGACCTCATCCAAGATCTGCAAAACTCTGCAGTTTCAGTGCACAGGAATTTAGGAGACAATTTCCTTTTATTTCAAATTGTGTAGATATGTAGACAGGAATCGTAAAACATTCAAAATCTCAAAGTAAAACTCAGTTTCCCATATGTTCCTTTCAAACCCTTTCAAAACCCCTGTTCAAAACTCCACCTCTTCTTTAAAAAGCACGAGAGTAGTCTGAAAAAATAAACAAGGTTTTGACATAAAAAAGACTTTATACATGTGCTTAACTATACACACAGCATTTAATCTCAATTTCAGTGGAATGCACAGTGGTGTCTAAAAATATACATAAATCTGCAAGCTCGGGGATTGTTTAAATTTCAGCTTTGTAAGAAAACTGTAAACTAGATAATTTTTGTGAGTCACAAACTTTTTGAAGCTCTTTTTAGAAGAAGGGAGTAGATTTTGTGTGTGTATAGGGGGGAAACTCTGTAAAGAACAGGCAGAATTATTATTACCAATATGCTTGTAGGGGGTAGATTCAATTATCTTTGGGGTATACAAGTGTTTTATTTCGCCTGCCCCTGCTAACACCACTTGCTATACTCTCTGGTCATGTAATGGCAGAGAAGTTGCATCATTACAGAGCCGCCGCATGATTTTCATAACTTGCAGGTCTGGCAAACCAGTGTGGGTCACTGCAAATAGTTTGTTCCTTGACCCAGAATCATATGGAAGTGCAGCTTTTCATATGGTGTTCGTTTGAGAGAAATGCCCAAAAGCTATTTTTATCGTATTGAAGACAAATTTGATCTGAATGTGAGCTGGAATGTTAACTCCAAGTACCTTTCAATTTTTGTGAGGATCTGGTTTATATGTCATTTGGGGCATTGACATAAGACAAATTTGTCAAAGGCTTGTAAGGCTAAGCCCAGCTTAAGAATACCTAAAACTGTGCTTTTAAAATTAAACATGGACTGTTTCGCAAGCTCATCCTTTCTTTAATAAATGCTGCTGACTTCTTATGGGCAACCTATCTTAGCATATATTCAGTAATAGCTTGCTTCAGGACTCCTTTTTTTACTCCTTTTCTGTTCTTTGGTTTGTTCCCAAAAGCCTGGACCTCTCCCTCTCAGGCTTTGCTGTCAAATATCTCTGATTAGCCAGAAACTTGTGGCTCACTTATATTTTAACAAGGTAATTTTATTTTGCAGTCACTGATGTTTTTCTTGACCTTTTCTTCTTTCCTTAGGATGGATTAATGCATTGCTCTACAAAAAAAAGACTGAATGGCAGATGGATACAAATAACTGTAAAGTGTGTAATGCGTCATAGGATTTATTCAGCACAGTGCACTTTCAAAATTAATTATACCTAACAAACAACTAAGACTGATGGGGTTCATGTGTGGGACTGAAGCTAACAGATATAAAAGCAATGGTTTCTCAATGACCTGAAATTTTAGTACAATGACTTATTTGAGAGTGAGATCTCAACCCCCCCACAAGGAACAAAGTTGAATGCCATTAATTTGAAGAAATTATGCCTTTGGCTGCTTTTTCTGGAATGTTTTTGTCAGAGTGCCATTATATCACTATTTTCTTTCTGAAATGGGCCTGGGGAATATAGGCTTTTTATTTGCTATTTGTGTGGGTTTTATATGGAAAGATTCAATATGAACTGAGATTGACATCATTAAGCCCCTTTTGTATCTAGGATACCAGTACATTCTGAATATTTGTGATTGAAAGTACTTACTATCAGGAGCAAAATTCACTTAATAATTCATGTGGGTACACACATTGATTCCAGTTAGCTACACTGGACTCTTCTAAATCCAGCCTGCAAGTCACAAGTGTAGTGCTTTACATGACATGTAGGAATGATGAGCCAAAAACATTACCATCACATGCAAAACAATGCGTTTCTTCAGAACTGCAAGCAGTTCTAACAGACTCGGTAAGATTTAAAGATGTATTTATCTCAACAATGTGTGCTGTTTGCTAAAGACCACTGTAAAGTAGCAAAGAGAAATACTTTTTAAAGTAGGCAGCCTAAACTGTTACAGTGCTGGACTGAGAAAAGCCAGCTGTACCTACTTTATAAACTATAGTGACTTAGACTAGATGAGACCAACCAACAAGAATTAAGCTAATACGAAGATAGCATTTTTTGCTAAAGGCTGTGACAAGCACCCCTGACTCTTAGGTTCACAGCCCATTCTCCAGCTTGCCCAGGTTAGTGGAGCCAGCAAAGTCAGCAGAGGTTGCTGAAGATCTGATGTTTTGTCTCCAGACAAGTTGACCTACAGCTGGCAAGTCTGGGAAATTTTACCCACCTGCAACACAGCAAATTCATGGCACAAAATAGAGGACAATGAACCCAGAAGAAGAAGAGAGAGAAGGAGAGAGAAAAGTTAGTGAATTTAAATATTTGGGCCCAGATAATACCATTTATATATATCCTAAACGTGTCTCAGCTGAATGCTAGAGACATCTGTGCTCTGCTTCGAAGTTCCTGTGAGGCTGCAAGTCCGTTCAGAACTGCCCCATCTGAGCACCTCAGTCCTAGCTCACTTTCAAACCAAATCCTCCTTGTTTTTGTGATATTTTATCCACCAGATGATTTCCAAAGACTCTTTACATGGAGTGGCAGGATCAAGGTCTGCAGTGAAAATGGCAGCGGGTTCTTTTTTCTTTTAAGACTGATGGAAGACATACTACTCAACGTTTATATCATAGCCCTGGCCTAAGCACTGGGAAGCTTAAGTTGAAATCAAAATTTAGTTAATAAATTCAAAACTACCCTTTTGAACTTTATTTTTAATTTATTTTGAAAATAAATGAAAGGTAGCTTGAGTTGCACCCTAATGGTTTGAGCACTCACTTGGGAGAGACAAGCATTGGATTTTGTTTTTCTAATCACATTATACATTACAAATTATAGCACAACCACATTGTTAAAAACCAGAGAATGGGTGCTAGGTTCTGTGCTCACAGGTTTGTACATGTACTTGAACTAAGAGAAAAAACGCAAAACAATCAAACAAAAAAAAACCAATCCACCCAGCAATGTTCTTGAAGTTCCATTTACCAGAGAACACTTGTCCTGTGAGCACAGAACTATATTCCTTCAAAGAATTGCCCACTCATTCGGACAGCAAAGAGGAGGTGATGTAGTCTGTATGGGTACTAAAGAAAGGGACCCCTTTTTTCTCTGTGTCTCTTACTAAAACCGTGTCCTAAGATGACATAAAATTCCTGCATGTCATCATTTGAAAACAGAGGCTTCATACTAAGTAGAGTCTATTGTCTTAGCAGCTGAAACTGCAGAACAAAAACCCCAACCCCCACATCAAAAGAACAAGATTAGAATCACAAAGCCCATTATTCAAAAGCAGGGAAGTGACAGACTGAAGACTGCCAGAATTTTCTTTTTAACAATTTTGTCTGTAAGTATATGACTGCATATTATCGAAAGGTCACCAGCCTTCATTTCTTGCACAAGAGTGAATACATACTATATTCAAATTAATGAGTAGTTATGCTTATTTTCTTCTTATTGTTGTGTAGATAGCTCCATGTCCTAATACAATACATTCTGAAAACTTCAGAGCAGTAAGAGGTGATATTAACCTCAATTTTATGGCTCTGGAATGAAGGTATGAAGAGACGCAATGCTTTCACTGATTTTGAATGACAATTTCGAAATAATTAAGAAGCTCATTTTCAGAGCATATGAGGTTGTATGACACATTATATATGCGACATGACTTCATTTGCAATTGCCATTGACTTAATCTTTCTGAAAATCAGATCTCAGTGTCTCACATTAGATACACAGAAAATGAGGAACCTGCAGTTTTTAATTTTCCATGAAAAGTTTAGGTGAAATGACTTGCCCAGAACTTCTCATGCACATTATGGAAAAGCCAAGGACAGTACCACATTTCAAGGGCAGCACCAGGAAGGTCTGGTTAATGCTTGCATTAATTAAGCTAGAGGATGGACCTTTTGGAGATTTAACTACTAAAATCAATTTCTCTTGATCACGTGTGAACTGTGATTTTCATAACATAGCAAAAAGCATGTCCTTATCATAAAAATCCCACAGAACATCACGTCTGTCATTGCTGAAAAGCTTGTGGTGGCTGGAGAAGTTCTCATCATATTGTTAATGGGAACCCTTCAGCTTTGTCCCTCAACACTGTTGGAAGATTTTGTTTGAAATACATAGCCAGCTTGAACCAAACATCTAGTCAGGAAAAAAAAATTGATCTTTATGAATTATATATATCAACATTTTCAGGTAAAATTTTCATTTTATGCACATAGTGTGTGAATTTGTGCTAATTATACAGAGAGAAATCGGCATCCAGCAGAAAAGATAGGCTACAAACTTTTTCTTTCTTGAAGAGGGAAACTTCCCATTATATTTCTAATAGTGAAAATAAAATTTAAAATAATGTGGTTTGTTACCTAAAGTAGAAATTGCTTTTCTGAGGTTTGGGTTTTTTTGGTTTTTCTTTTTAGATTAAAGAATGACCATGTTACATTTACTGATTTCATCTCAAGACAGGAAACTAGAATTCTTCATGACAAAGCACACAAGAGAGATATAGAAAGCAAATGCATATTGAGCTGGACACTTCCAGCCTCCTTTTGTTGTTCCCATTTTACACTGTTGCACCTGAACTTGATTTGAATATGGAGCTATTCTATGTTGACATATATGAAAGTAAGAGGAGAACTGGGTTCATCTTCCATGGTTTCATTCTGTGCTGCCAGAAAATAATGGATGCAAACATCAGAAGCACATTAACTGTAAAAGTCAGTTTACCAAGAAAATATTAAATAATTTAAAAATCAAGACTTTTTTTGTCACAACAAACCAGCTATTAGTGTAGTCAGATCACTCATCCAGGCCTGAGAGAGTGCATGTGCTATCTGGTAATGGTAAACATATTATTGATACATACAACTTGCCTGAGTACGTAATAGGTTTCACCTTATATTTAATCTGTGTCATCGGTAGACAAAAAGACACACTGCTTTTAGAACAGCTAATTCAGGTTAGCTATCACTATGGAAAACTGTAGTTGAGGCAAAAGAAAATAAATTTTACCTCCTTGTCAATAAACATAGTAAGATTTAGACTCTTCCCTGACATGCTCCCGCAGCTCCTTTACTAGCCAGTCATGCAGAACTACCCCGTGTGCTAGTTTCACCTCCAGACTGACAGTAATTCAAGAGCACCTGCTACATATCTTGGTTCAGTTAAAAGAAATTACTTTTTGTCTTGACAGGAGAGTACCTTGGTCCTGAAACAACATCAGGAAATCATGTATATGTTGACTGAATTTCTGACACACCACATTTTCTTCAAACATGCTGAGGTTTCCCTAAAGGCATTTCATTCTAGTCCTGGTGGGAACGTGCCTTGTTGGAAACAAAAATCTTAGATGCTTACCATGTAGAAGACTATATCTGAGCTAGTCACTACAAAGTCCTTCTATAATTAAGGAAGACAAAAATGCACTACCATAAGCGTAGATTTTTCTTCTCCACTGACCAAGGTAGCCTAGGGAAAATAATTCAGATGTTATGTGCTGTAGATGGCTAAAGTTAGAGAAGATGAATCCCACCTACTGTGCTGAGACACTGTAAATAAATCAACTATGTCTGACGAAAGATTCTTATTCCAATTACCTGAAAAACACGGGAAAGGATTTACTCTGTTAATAAGGTTATCCAAGATGAGAAAAAGCACCATTAAAAGTCAGCTGTAGATTTAACAAGCATACAACTTTCTCTTATTTTCCCTACACATGTATATTGAAAATAAAATGGGCAAATTTATTGAGCATTTCAGTCATGAAATTCTGAAATGTGCTTTTAGAGACTAAATAGTAATTTGACTTGCTTAATAATAAAAGCGATAGTAGCATTTTATTATGCTGACAACTCCTACAGTTACAAAATCTTGCAAACACATCTACCTGGACAGTATTATGCCACAAATACAATCTTGAAAGCAATGACGTCCTTTTTCATTTTCTCAAAATATCTGCAATTGCTGGTCATTTGGGTTTGAAGGTACAAAATACTGCCAGAATTTTCTAAAAATAAGGTTTCTGTTGGTATAGCCCTGAGCTCTGGCTACCAATACACTGGTCATGAAGCTTTTCATGTACCACCTTTCTTAGTACCTTCTTCTGGTGCATTTGTATAACTAAAGGTGGATACCCACAGTTTAAGGATAGTGTCTATGTGTGAGCATCTACTATAATCAGTGGAGGTCTAGGGCAGAATTTAATTGCATAAGCATAGGTATCTGGCATCATTTAAGGTGTTATGAGGTATTCTGTCAAGATTCCACTGCAAAAGGTCTCCATAGTCCTAGATATATGACTTGTATAGTCAACAGAGCTCAGAAAGTGACTAATCTCATCTTAAAGTGACCTATATTTAGTCAGCTGATATGCTCCCCAGGCTACTACAGGCACAAATATTCGACAGGGAGCTAAGGCAAATCTGGCTAATGGGTAAGAGGAGGCAGAGGTACAACACCCGACAATGGTATGGCTCACCGTTACAGTCACTAACTGTGAAGATGAATTCCAGGCTTTCACATTAGCAATTTTTCTTTGGCATCTAAAAGTGAGTTAGGTGTATGATACACTTATGGCTAGGTTAAACTACCAGCATGTAGATGTGTAACCTAACAGCTTGTGATTTGAGTCAGTAGACAGATGAATGAGTCAAAGCAACTGCTGTCCTTGGCAACCAGATACTAGCTTTCCATACCATCACTGGATAAAACAGTGATTATGTTGTCAAAGTCAGGACCTTTGAATAGGTTATAAGCTTTCAGACCCCTCTGAAAAACCCATAGTCCTCTGCTTATCAATAAAATGATAAAACAAATGGTAAGATGAAGCAGGATAAAGTATTGACAGAAATATTCTATTAGCTACAAAGAAATGATATCTTGTAACATAACTACATTTGATATATTAAAATAAATATATGAAAAGAAAAGCCTTACTGAATTCTGTGTATTTTTTGACTAATACCTATGAAGATGTCATTAATTTTTTCTAGTAGCTGCTGTTTTATTGCATAATACAAATAAAGAAAATTAGCTTTTAAATTCCGTTCTTGTGTTGGCACAGAACAAAAAGTAGGTGGTAGGATGTGGGTGCGGAAATGCTTTGGGGAATGAGGCAAAATGATAGAAAATTAAATTAGTTTGGTAGCAATACTTACATTATCCAATAAAACCTTTCTCTGATTAAGAGAGACCTAGCTGTTCCATGTCTGAGATCTGAACCTTATAGATCGATGCCACCAAAAAAATTAAAAAAAAAAAAAAATCATTGAAGAAGAAATAGTGACTAGGATAACTCTTACAGAACTTACTTATTATTCTTCCTGTCTCATCTAGAAATGTAGTGGTGCCTCGACAGTACACAAGACCATACTTAATGTGGGAATTACAGTCTCTGGAACTATGCAGGAGTCTTTCCATCTTATTTCTGATATCCTGAGAAGTACAAGGAGACCTCTGTAAGCATATATTCGCCTTAGTACTTCCAAGCTCCAGAGTGGTCAGAGGAAACAGAAATGGATTTGGCACAAAAGGAGGGATATGTTGTTCCTTCTGGCTTTATCTTATTCATGATGTTTCTATTGAAGCAAAAGTATAAAATAAGGAGTCTCAAATTACATAAACTAACACAGAAACCAAGTAATGTTGAATCACTAGAAGCAACCACAGAAAAAACTCTGAATAACATTTCCTTGAAATTAAGTCTATCAGTCTATGGAAATTTCCCGACACAAAGGATTAAAGTCCCCTCTCTTGGGATATTTAATGCCAGGTTAGGTGAAACCTCAAAATCCTGTAAAATCAATCCAACATTTGCAGAAGAATGAAACTGGTAATTTGGCAAGTCTATACAAGACTCCTCCACTATACCAGTAAACGTTGATCCTAGGTCTGACCCTTCAATGTTGAGTGCTTCTTTTATTACTTGAATTTTAGTCTGGCCAGTTATATATTGCTTTTGTTTTACTTATGGCTAGATGTATCCTGATTTTTTTAAAGCAGACAGGCTTGATCATCATTCACTCTTTTCCTCCAATATCTAAAGCCTTCTGCATTTGCCATTTGCAACTGCTTGAAGTTCAGTCTTTGTTCTGAAGAGTAAGTTTACCATAATTAAGTTTACGATAATTTTAAGGGGAACTTGACTCTGCCTATGTTTTCCTCTCAGGAGTAAATTGTGCAAGAATAATTATTGGTAACATTACAGCAGCTCTGACAGCTTGTTCTAAAGGTGTGCTTTATACTTGAATGTAAGATAGTGGTTATGTACACAGTTCTTACCTACTGATGTCAAAGCAGTTTACAAAGAAAGCATAAATTCCATACTATGTTTTAAAATACCCACTTATTTTTTCTCTTGCTTCTAACACATTTTTGCTTTTCTATGCAAATGTTTTTCCAGTTCTGACCTCGAGATCTCCTCTGATTCATAGATGAAGAACATTTTCTTTTTCGAGGGCACAGATATGTTTGGCCTCCCAGATATTTTTTAAGAGACTCATATTAACATACGTCATTGCAAAACTACTCCAAGGAGACCATTGCACAGGATGCAGCACTCCCCCCAGCTGTCCATAGAGCATCACTTTCCCCATCCACAGTAAACTCACATTGTAGTACCTACTCAGTTTGCAACACCTTACGGGTTTTCCTTTAGAGGACAATTCCCAGGACTTGATCCAGAGCTACCCCACGTGCCCTAAAGACACAGGAAAACACATTCAACTAACATGCTCCTCCAACAGCAGATGCAACTCCCTGGAGAGCCTACAGCTCTCTCAGTTGCTCCATCCCTCTACCTGGTACCTGAGTAAAGGCAAGCAAGAAGTGATGATGGAAAAGAGGGAAGGCAGAGCAAAGGGGGCAGGATGGCCAGTGTGGGCTAGGGGAGCCATGGAATGCAGGATGGAAAAGGGTGGAAGCTGGAGCAGGACCAGTACAGAAAGGAGGAGGAAGAGGAGATGATGGCAGAGGAGCTATGTACAGCTGTGAATGATTTCACAGGACTAGCTAACCAGGTAACTAACTCCACTCTTCATTTGTTCTTCAGTAATTACAATATGAATTGTTCACTTCAAGGATTCTTTTCTTATTCTTTTGGCTTCCTTCTGGGAGACTCAACTGATCTATCATGTTTTTAATTTCTGTAGTAAAGTGTCGTGGTTTGGGCCAGATTGGCCCAATCCGATGGAATGACAGATGCTCTCTCTCTCTCCTGCTCCGCTCAGGAGACAGGAAAGAGAGGGGAAAGAAAAGAGAGAAACAAGAGAGACTTAAGTATTTAGTAGGAAATGAAATATACAAAGCCGTATCAAGCTCCCAGGATGACAATCACGTCACCAGCAGGCTCAGGGGAAGTCCCAGACTGGACTCAGTGACGGACAGGAACTGGATTCCGGATCTGGAGTCAGGATCAGGATCAGGATCAGGATCAGGATCAAAGGTAGATGCAGAGACCGAGTCCTCCCAGGACGCCGGCCATTGAAGAAAAAGAGGCTGACCCTTTGATCCCTCAGCTTATATAC
>VFFE01009203.1:711386-724198 GCA_008921705.1 Burhinus oedicnemus
GGTGTGACCCCTCTACGCTTTTCCGCTTCTGACCCTCCAACGGGGCAAGTAGCAAAGTTGGCTGTCCTTGGTTGCCATAGCAATAAGTATAAGCCAGAGCCTCTCTGCATACCGTTCCTTGGCATCAGCCATAAACATGGGTCTTATCACTCTGAGAACGAACGGTTTCCTGCACAACATGCTGTTAATTTCAGCAGTTAGAAGAGGCCCAGCTAACAAGCAAAGTTACTGAACAAAACTGGTCCTGCTTTACCTCAAACCAGGACATAAAGCCTAGCAGCGACACTTTTATCATTTTAGTGATTTACTAATATTATATGTGAATATAAACTACCTTGGTGTCAATTTACCCTACAGCTCTTTTTCAATAACACAGAATTTCTCTTCTTTTTATCATATTCTTTCAATAATAATGAAAAATGTTTCTTTTTCATTCACTCATCTCTCACCTCTCTCCCAATATACATAAATAAATAAATCACCCCAAAAATGTAAATAGAACCCCTCAACAAAGCAGAATCCAAGAAAACCATAATATTTTGGATAGCTTTTAAAGCCTGTAAACAAGCACTTCTCAGTCTAATAGCTGGCTTGCACTTTCCAAATGTTGTACTAAAAATGTGAGCTGGTAAAAGGGAAGAGATTTTAGCAATTTGCAGTGCTTAAAGTTATCTGTAGAGTATCTTGAAACTTCTTCAGCCCTTTCCACCCTGTCTTTCTCTTGACATGTCGAGCCAAGGCACAAACACAGAGAATGCTTAACAGAAGCCCATGGACATAAAATGCAACATTTATAAGTACCTATAAAACCTAACACAGGACTTTGGATCAAAAAAACCTTTTCTGTTTCAGGCTCTCAGAACACGGAGGGGAAAATCTGTGCCTTCTGGTGGTGTACAGTGGAGACCAGTGCCTGTTTACCCTGCAGTTTCTGCTCTCCTCATCTGCAGACATCTTCCTTTGCTGTGGGGCCATTTAAAACATGAAACCACCCATTATTTATCATGTTGAAGATCATGGGAGTTTTTTCCTAGCTAATAGCTAAAATAGTGTAGATTTTGGGCTAAAATGAGAGGTGCAGGTGCGTAGCTGGGAAGGTTTTGGCAGCAGGAGGCTGAAGGGGGCCCTTTGTAGGAGATCATAGAATCATAGAATGGTTTAGCTTGGAAAGGACCTTAAAGATCACCTAGTTCCAACCCCCCTGCCATGGGCAGGGACACGTACCACTAGACCAGATTGCTCAAAGTCCCATCCAACCTGGCCTTCAACACTTCCAGGGATGGGGCCTCCACAACTTCCCTGGGAAACCTGTTCCAGTGCCTCACCAGCCTCAGAGTGAAAAATTTCTTCCTGATACCTAATCTAAATCTACCCTCTTCCAGTTTGAAGCCATTACCCCTCGTCCTATCACTACATGCCCCTGTAAAAAGTCCCTCTCCAGCTTTCTTGCAGGCCCCCTTCAGATACAGAAAGGCTGCTCTAAGGTCTCCCCAGAGCCTTCTCTACTCCAGACTGAACAACCCCAACTCTCTCAGCCTGTCCTCATAGCAGAGGTGCTCCAGCCCTCTGATCATCTTCATGGCCCTCCTCTGGACCTGCTCCAACAGGTCCATATCCTTCTTGTGCTAAGGACTCCAAAGCTGGACACAGTATTCCAGGTGGGGTCTCATGAGAGCAGAGTAGAGGGGCAGAATCACCTCCCTCAACCCACTGGCCACACTTCTTTTGATGCAGCCCTGGATGCGGTTGGCCTTCTGGGCTCAAGCACACATTGGCAGCTCATGTTGATGGCCATGAACTGCCTTGGGCTGATTACAGCCACTTCTAGCCAGCTCTGAAACTGTTGTGAGCAACCTGTCATGACCTAAACCTGCAGCTGTTGTAGGAGCACAGGGTGCCTCTGTGCAAACATGTTAAAGAAAGGGCATCAGCTGCTGGGGGGAGCAGAAATAGAGGGGACACAAAAGGAGTATGGAGGAGATGTGGAAAGAGGCATTATTGGGAATTGGCTGAAGGCATGCTCTTGGAAGGAGGCGCTCCATGACAGAGGAGATATGGGAGCACCCCTGCTCTGAGAGGATGGTTGTTGTGGCAAAACATGCCAGGGCAGGAACACCCCTGAGGGGCTGCAGCTCTTGGCCAACCCATGCAAAGGTGGGAACATCCCCAGTGAGACTGTAGCATATGGAGGAACCCATGCCAGAGCAGAAGGAAATAAACAAGAAACAAGGAGCAGCAGGATACTGTTATGCACATCATCCCAACTTCCTGTGCTGCCTGTCACCTCACAAAAAGGATCAAGAGGGTCTGGGTGAAATCTGCAGCAAAATTAAGGACAGCTGAGACTAGAAAGAGGAGGGAGAAGAGGAGTTGCAAGAGGGGAACAGGTAAGGACAGTGAAGAATGTAAAAGAAACAGGAAAAAGGAAGCGTCACAGAACAGTTGCATTAAACTCTTGATCTTCTGTTGAAAATCCGTGTTCCGTCTTTCTTTTCTGAGGCAGCACAGAGTGGTATTGTCCAAAGAGCAGCAAGGACTAGCAAGGACCAAATTTTTGACTCCAGCATAAATGAGTTCTTACCTGAACAGCTTTCATGTATGTCACTATGCAGATAGATAAACTCCAAATACATGTAATATTAGATACTATAGCATCATAGTATCAGCATGGGTGTTTGGTATACTGGATAGAACAAAACCATAAATTTGATCTCTCCCTTTTGAGATCACTTGCATGGAGGGAAGAAACAGTAACCATGGATGGGAAGATGTGATGATATTCCTATTCCCAAATACTTTATTAATTCTAGGAACAAATCTCATAAGAAACAAGAAGAAAATAAAAGAAAATGGGCACCACTGACATGAGACATTTGGGGGACTAAAATTGAAAAAGATATCAAAATTTTAGGTAAATGTTTCAATAGTACATGTCTTGGATGTTACATTAAGGATTGTCCAGTTCAGGGGCAGGAATGAATACAGTCTATGGAGACACATACATAGCCCAAAAGAATAAAAACTTCTATGAATGACATACATAGAAATAAAACCAAGAGATTTCCCAAGTCCTTGGCCTGTTGCAGAGGGCAAGAAATTATTTGGGGAGCGTATGGTTGGAAATTGCAGTTGTTGCTTTGAAGCTTTAGAGCTACCAAGGAAGAGAAAATTTCTCTGGATCTGTTGTGACTTCTAACCTCCATTTCCCTCTAACCAGATTTTTCTTTCCTTATCGTAGAAATACATCAAGTGGTCATAGTGCTGCTCCTAGAAATATCATAGTAGAAACAGAAATGTAGGTATGTGGCTGAATTTAGTTGTGTGATTAAATAGTCTTTTTTTCCAAAGAAAATTGAAGGAGGATATTAGAAGTATGATGTTATTTCTCTAGTTTATTGCCAAGCAGTCTGTGTGCAATATAAAACCCAATTGTGTGAGGAATCATATTTAACTACAATGATCAAGAAACATCCTCCATCTCAGAAGCAGTGCATCAAAACAGACTGCAGAAAGCAGGAGGCTCTACTCCCTCTTGTGTGACAATTATGCAAGCACTAACCAGTAATGATTTCCTATCTCCAGGCCATAACACGAAGAACACCAAAATCAAAACACAAGAATTATTCTTGATTTTCCCCTTCATCATACAATTAGGTCACGACAGGAAATACATAGTGTTGTGCATGATCATCTCTGTGTTCTAGAAATTACAGCCCTCATGCTGGGTATGTATGAGAGTAGAGTAGCTGGTCTGGGACCAGTCTGCTGGTGTTCTGGATCAAAATATCCCTGTGTGTGAGACTATCTGTACTCTTTCATTCCAAAAAAACTTTGCACTTCTCTTTGTTGAACTTCATGAGGCTCCTGTTGACCCATTTCTCCAGCCTGTTGAGGCCCCTCTGGATGGCAGCACGACCCTCTCACGTATCAGCCACTCCTCCCAGTTTGGTGGTGTTTGCAGCCTTGCTGAGGGTATGCTCTGTCCCATCATCTAGATGATAAACAAAGATGTTAAACAGGACCGGACCCAGTACTGACCCCTGGGGTACAGCACTAGTCACTGGCCTCCAACTAGACTTCATGCCACTGATCACCACCCTCTGGACATGGCCATTCAGCCAGTTTTCTGTCTGCTCATCCAGCCTGTACTTCATCAGCTTCTCTATGAGGATCCCATAGGAGGCAACGTAGAAAGCCTTGCTGAAATCAGGGTAGACAATATCCACTGCTCTCCCCTCATCTACCAAGCCAGACACTTCATTGTGAGAAGTTATCAGGACTTCACAGACCCTAAAACTAAATGGAAGTTTTCTTTGCCCACTGTTACTGTTTTGGCACATTTCAAAAGCATTAGAGCCACTGAAAAACTAAAAATAACTAAAAAGAACACAAATCAAATCCTGAATCATTTTGAAAGAAAGATTTGTAAATATTTCAAACACTAATTAAAAAATCTGATCAACATAACAAATCTAGCTGGATGTGAATCCATAATTAATTATGGTACTTCCTGCACTAACTAGATATCTACCAGGAAATTAATTCAACTAATATTTACAATTAAACAATACACTGTATAATATTTGGAATTACTGTAGTACTATATTAGAAATACTAAAGGTGTTTTGATTTAAATCTCTTACTGCTAATAGCTTAAATTACAAATCTACAGCCCGATCAAAGAATTATGTCAATAGGTTAGGGGTTGACATGCTGGAAAGAATTATGTCAATTCTATAGCTGCATAAACTAATTTAAGTATGAAATTTTTTTTCAATGATATTTGACAGAATTGTCTGTGGAGTTAAGACTCGATCCTGTGCAGATTTTTTCAGGGAGCAGTGAGGGCCAGCGGCTCCCTAAGGGATGGGGAACCAGGAAGCGGGGAGGGCTCCCCCAGGCTCCCTCAGGGCAGGGCCTGGCAGCCAGGGCCCATCCTGCTGTCCCAGCCAGGCCACTGGGTGCCGGGGGCTGCTCCAGCTCTGGGCACTGGGCATCTCCCTGGGGATGGGCCAGGGCCCGGCTGGGATGTGGGCCGGCCCATGGCCAGGCAAGGCTGTGGGGAGCTGGAGACCAGCCCTGCTGAGGTGTCGCTGGGGCAGGGACTGAAGGCCCTGGGGAACTAACATGGGGTCCTGGGCCGTAGGCAGGACGGAGGGAGCCCCAGGAGGACAGGGCAGGGACAGGCAGGCCTGGCAGTGCCTCAGGGCCCTGACAAGATTTTGTGATGCACGCAATCCTAAATCACAAATGAAATTCCATTTTGTGAAGGCATTGTTCATGGGAGTAAGGCATAAGAGTTTATGAGGTAGGAAGTGGACTTAAAAAGCAAGAATCCAGAAATATTAGCTCCCCAAAGATTCCGTAGTGTTTAACATGCAAGGTACGTACTTCCACACACACCACAGGGACAGGACAACCCCTTCTTTGATGATGGACAACAGGAGTCGTGCAGCATACTGCACAGAAACATGGGATGGAAAAAGTGATCCTGGCATAAACTGAACCTCAAGCAAACTGTCGTGTTTTGGGCCGGATTGGCCACCAAGGCAGACGACAGGTGCTCTTCCCTACCTCTCTTTTCAAGGAGAGGGGGAAGAGAGAGAAAGAGACTTAGGAGTTTAGAAGGAACTAAACATCTTTAATGAAATATTAATAATAAGATAACAAAAAGAAAATAATGAAATATATGCAAAACCGAATCAAGCTCCCAGGATGACAATCACGTCACCGGCAGGCACTGGGGAAGTCCCAGACTGGACTCAGTGACAGATGGGAACTGGATTCCGGATCTGGATTCAGGATCAGGATTAAAGGCAGACAAACAGACAGAGTCCTCCTTGGACACTGGCCATTGAAAAAAGAGGACTGACCCTTTGATCTCTCAGCTTTTATACTGAGCATGAGGCAGATGGGATGGAATACCCTGTTGGTCAGGTTTGGGTCACCTGTCCTGTTCGCTCCTCCCCGCAGGTGTGACCCCTCTACGCTTTTCCGCTTCCGACCCTCCAACGGGGCAAGTAACAAAGCTGGCTGGACTTGGTTGTTATAGCAATAATGACAAGTAAGATCCTCTCTGCATACCATTTCTTGGCATCAACTATAAACATGTCTCTTCACTCTGAGAGTGAACAGTTTCTGCAAAATACACTGTTAATTTCAGTAGTTAGAGGCCTAGCTAAAAAGTACAATTACTGACCAAATTGGTCCTGTTTTACCTCAGACCAGGACACAAACTTTTATGAAAATCAGAAGAAGGTTTTAAGGTTTCATCCTGAAGAGTTTATTTTCGAAAAATATTTTTTGCCTGGAAACTCGAAGCATCCTATCATCTCCACTGCATACACACAGGAAATTTCATCTGCATTAAGTTAGTCAAAATATAATGTTTGAGATGAACGTAGTAAAGTCAAAGTAGGGAGTGCCAGAAGTAAGATTGCTATGCAACTTCTTTGTTTCTGTTTGCACATATGCTATGAGATAGCCTTTACAGGAAGGTAAACTGTTTCCTTCACATATGACCAATTCATTTACTGCATGGGTGAGTGATCCAGATTACTGAAAGCCATCTTCAAATTGGGATGGGAATTCAGACAGAAACATAGTCACTCTGCCCCAGTGACAGGAAAGCATTTCATTAACAAGCCAAACATTTACAGCAGTTGCAGATAATGGGCAGGACTGAGTACAGATATCAGTAAGTTCCTTCTGAATCTTCAGCAATTATGTTGGTTTGAGCATTTATTCAGAAACATGGGAAAACATCAGCTTGTGTTCTTACTGCGACATTCCCAGCTGCGGTGGACAGAGACCTCCAGCATCAGCATGCCCACTTCTCTGTTTACAGCCAGCCATATTTCATTTTCCACTTCATAAATAATCTAAGTTACAGAGGTACTTTGTTGTCACTTCTTTCAGATGGTATCCATTGCAGTTATGTCTTTCCAGCTGAATACAAGATTCCTTTAAACGCTGACTGGAAAACCGTAACCTGGAAGGTGGGGAAGCTTGCACCTTCCCAGGAAACCTACTGCTTGGGTAGAGGGAGATGCTCCGGGGTGGGAGAGGCAAGAGCTGGGAGACTGCAGTGAGGAACAGGAAGACGCCAGGCCAACCCCTGAATGGACTAAAAAGCCTCCCTGAGACTACAGGGGTTTCTGCAACTCAGAATGTCATTGAGCTGGCTGGAAACAAGGACCTGCCCCACTAGGACACAGCGGACAAGCAAGACAATTACGTGCAAAGTTTTTTTCATTAGTTTAGTGAGTGTGTTTTCAATATTTAAAAAATAAACTATTCTAGTTTATAAAAATAAAATATTCTAGCCTTTTGAGTTTAAAAGTTTTTCAGCCTTACTTGGGAAGCTCCCAGTACAAGAAGGTCTGGGCAAAACTATCTCAGAGCTCCAGCTATTTGGGTTCCTGTCATACCTGTTTGTCCCAGACCTTCTGGTTCCTCTGGAGATTAGAAGGCACCTTCTGAATTCTAACTGACATTTATTCATGGCAATTTTGTATCCATTTGTTCTTGAACCAATACTGACTTGCAGTTGAAGCAGCTCATTTCCTTCCTAGTATTTGTCACTTCCATGTAATTATAAAAAGAAATGATATCCACTCTTAGCCTTTATTTGGCAAGAATGAACAAGCCCAGCTTTTAACATTTCCTTTCATAAAACAAGCTAACCATTTCCCTTATCATTTTAACAGTTGTCTTTATATTCTTCCCCCTAGGGTTAGGGTTTATATTCTTCCCCTATTCATCTTCTACAATTGCGAAAACCTGCAGTTGCAGGGAGCATTCGCAGACAAGGTCTCAGCAGTGCCCTATATTAATTCTAGATTGCCAGATGCTACAAGCTAGATGACATTTCTTTTCTCGTATGATGGTCCATGATCCAGATGTTTTGTGATGAACTGCTAAATTAATGTCTTTCTCTGTAGCATTTTACCTTTTCTACAATGCATGTCTTGTATAGGAAACAAGAGTCTGAAATCTGCCCTAGGATCAGATGCCCAAACTAGTGTGGTGACGTCCCAGTCTTTTGTCAGACTGTGTCCTGAGATGATAGCATTTTCATCAGCCCTAGGTGACTTCGTAAGTCCCCTAAATTCAGTCTTCCACACCCAAATGCAGGCATTCAAACAAGTAATATGTTGTTTTGGTTTGGTTTTTATCTGTACAGTTTGTCAAACACGTAATAAACTTGTAAACACATTTTTGTTTGAAAGAAATGGGTGTAGTGGAAAAACAAAAAAGTAATTTAGTCAAGAAGAGTGGGATTCACATTCCCCAAGTGGAGATACTTGTACCTGAGCTAGTTATTCAGGCCCACTTTGGGGACAGTGAAAAGAATCATTCTTATTCCTTACTTCTGTTCGTCATCCTAAACCTTTGCCATCCTCGATTAAATCCTATCACAAACACAGCACTTGCTTTTTCCTTGATTTCTCTGTTTTTGTCTGGATTCCACTATATATCTGGGTCAGACTGATCTGTGTAGGCCAATTCCTCAGAAGGGAATGACAGTGGAGAGGCCTCATGGCCTGCATGAATGTGTCATGTAACCTAACAAATGTGACAGAAGTTTGCCATCGCTTATCTCATGGACTATCCCATAACAGAGATACAAGATGAAGCCTTGGCCAAACAACGATGCCATCCTGTTGCCTATGGACACTGGCAGAGAGCTCCCTCCAGTTTTAAGAAAAGTCTTTTCCATGCTTAATGCTTCTGCCAGCAAGAGTCCATAGCAAGCCCTGTCCTTTTAACTACTTCAGGAATTAATTTCTGTAAACAGAATTAAATTATTTTGGATTTCTAGACAGAAATTAAATTTCCCAGGCAGCTGTAACTAAGAATATTGTATGAGAAAGTTTTGCCTGGTCCTTATGTATGCACATATTGTAATTCTTGCTATGTCTGACTTGCTTAGAACTGTTATTTTACATAGTGCCAAAATGTAAAATTTATGTTTTTAAGAGACAAACGAAGCAGCAGAGGTGTACTGAGTTTGTAGCCATTTAAGGCATTTTCCTTCACAGAGAGCTACAGCATGAAGCATTCGTTTAAACTCTCACCTGCCCTCTGCTACATGAAGAACTGTACTCAGAAAGCAGGCTTAATAAATCAATAAACTTTGATTAATTAAATTCTTCTGTATTGCTTTTTCTTAAGAATGTAGAAACGCACTTTCATCCCCTTCTGGAGTCATAGATCTGTATAAATAAATCCTAATATTTCCAGAGAAATAAAATAAGTTCTTCCTCAACTACTTCCCCTCTTACAATAACATGCCATACCTTCCATAAACGAGTGCAGACACACCAGTTTTTGTCAGCTGAAGCATTTGATTCCATAGGGTGATTATTCCCCCCCCACCCTGAGATGTCATGATTTGGGCTGGGCTGGCCACTAAAATGAAGGACAGATGCTCTCTTTTACCTCTCTCCCCTTCAGAGAAGGAAGAGCATCTCCCTTCAGAGGAGAGGAGAGAGAATGAGAGTAAGAGAGAACTTATGGGTTAAAAAATAAACTAATCTACTTTATTGAAATATTAATAATAAAATAATAAAAAGAAAAGATAATAATATTAATAACAAAATAATGAAATATATACAATACATACAAAACTGTATCCAGCTCCAAGGATGACAATCACGTCACCAGCAGACTGGACACAGTGACAGACGGGAACTGGATTCAGGAATGCATGGATCGGGATCAAAGGCAGACAAACAGACAGAGTTCTCCTTGGACGCTGACCATTGAGGAAAGAGGGCTGACCCTTTGATCCCTCTGCTTTTATACTGAGCATGATGCAGATGGGATGGAATACCCCGTTGGTCAGTTTTGGGTCACGCGTCCTGTCGCTCCTCCCCACAGGTGTGACCCCTCTACAATCTTCTGCTTCCAACCCTCCAACGGGGCAAATAACAAATTTATCTGACCTTGGTTGTTAGAGCAGTAAGTATAAGCAAGAGCCTCTCTGCATACCATTCCTTGGTGTTCACCATAAACATCAGACCTTATCTGCTAGAAGTAGACACTGTCTGAAAAATATACTGTTAATTTCAGAGAGTTAGTTAGAAGAGGCTTAGCTGAAAAGTAAAATTACTGAAAAGATAATTGGTTCTGTTTTAACTCAAACCATAATATGACATTTTAAGAAAAATGTCTTTCCATTTAATCAACCAAGACTGCCCCCAAATCTTACCTTCAACATGTATGAGCCGACAGGAAGTGCTGGGGAATTAGAAACTGAGTATTACTGTAGTCTTGTTGACTGGATGTACATATTACACCAGAAAGACAAATTATGTTGGCTTCATACATATACTGTTCTGTTCGGTTTCTCACCTGTATATAAATTACACCTATGCTTCCATTATTGCAGGCTCTTGCACTTGATATCACCTACTTTCCACAATTATATCTACTGATATAACAAGTTCCTAGGGCTTCCACTCCTGGCAATAGACATTTCGCCAAAATAATCTAGCTTTCATTTCTAGAACAAAAGTGTCTGGCATAGCTCAATTCAGTCCTTGGAGGGAAACATGCCGGGAAAGAACAGAGGAAATCTTCCAGTGTTACCCTATCTTTGAAGTCAGAGAGTCACCTTTACCCCATTTTCTGGGGAAGCACATGTTCTCTGGTGGGTGGGAGGAAGTTTTACAGTTTACAGTCCTTCCTCTGTGATGTGCAGAAGGGATCTGCACTGGAAATATTAGAGATGAAGGGAACAGAGTTGGAAAAGAACCAGCTCTACTGTCTCTTGCCTCTTTCCTTATCCCACCTTGTGTTGGTTTATGCATGAGACAAGAGCAAGTATTCTAAGAGTGGCAGATTGAAAGCAACCATACGTAAAGAGAAGACTTGTGTATTAATTCACTTTCCTGTAAATTGGATCAAAATGTTAAGTTAGCATGTCTTAGTGGCAGACAGTTTAATTACTAGGGAGTTTCCTGCAACAAATCAGTCACTCTCCATTTGAGCTAGTCAGCCACAAAGCTAATACTGTCACAGGTTGCTTTCCACAATTCACTAATAACAGAAATGCTGCTATTCAACAAATGACACAGCTCTGCAAAGTGTTTTGTTTAACAATAATGTGAGTGTGCTGCAAAGTGGCAAGATCAAACATAGTAAGAATCCAGCAATGTGTGCACCCCTGCAAGGTGCGCACTGGATGAAACGCATGGGCTGCGCCCTCCGACAATACAAACCCTGTATTAGCTTCCCCAGTTTTGAAGGAAAGGCAGATTTGCAGTGTACTGGAGGTGGGATGGTGCCAGTCTACCAGATTCTGCTCCCCTTATTCAAGATCCACGGAACTTTACTCAGTAATTAGTAGCTGGAGATGCTAATTAGCAGGAGGAAAGGCAGTGTATGGGGCTGGGGGCACAGTAGCAAGAATGTCAGGAGTTCACGCACACGTGCTCAGAGATACCACTCTCCTATTTCAAGACATGCAGACACTTGGACGATGAGCCCCCTTGTATTTTCACCTCCTCCTTTTTCCTAGATCTGCTCATTTTGCCCAGCCCATAACCCATTTACAAGCAGCCAAAAACATTCATGTGAGCCTCCCTTCCTCCTTGGAAGAGGGCAGCTCTCTGCATCTCCCAAGAGAAGCCCCCTCAGTGCTTAAAAGCAGCTTTTTTCATAGCCTCCATTAACAAAAAATCCTGTTACTTGAGTAAAGACTGGGGTTTTTTTACCTGAACTAATTCTTCAACCAATGTAATTTTTATAGTCTCTCGCTGCAGTTAGGCTTATTTTAAAATGCCTGAAAGTTTCTCATACTCTGTTCATTGTCTTTCTCATCACTCTGCATGAGAGCTGGCCGTACTGATTATCAGCTGCTGTAGTTAGCAAGGAAATAAAAGTCTATGGTGGATTTGTAGAATAATGGGATTAAAGTATGTCTTAAGAACTATTCCAGAAAAAAAAAGAAAAAGAAAAAAAGAGAAGATAACCAGACCAAAAAGTTAGAAACAGAGAACAAAAAGAAATCTACAGAGGAAAAATAAGGCACAAAAGCAGTTTATGGCTTGCTCAGTCACTCACAGTAGCTTTGGCTTGCCAGTTTATGGCTTGCTCAAAGCAGCTCAAAAGCAGATTCAAGAATCAGAGAATTCTTGAATCACCTGAGTGTTAGTGCTCTGGCAAAAAGAGACTACCATTCCTTTGTCTCTCTGTCAACTATCTGCACCGCTCTTGGTCTATAGCATATAAATGCCTGATTCAAAGCTCACCCAGCTCAAGGAGAGAGTCTGTCCTTGGACTTTTATAAGCAGTAAACAGATGTAGCTGATAAAATATAATTATTTTTTCAGAAAAAATACACTTCATTATGGATGTGAAAAGAACCAGTGTTTAGAAGAACAAACATTTCCCAAACGTCTGGTGTAAGATGAACAGTGGGTGATCAATGACCTGAAACAATAGGATTCTCCAGAAAGCAAGCAGTAAACCATCCTGCAATGGGATGGAAAGATCACTTTGGGTTAAGTTGTTTGCCAGATGCTCAAAGGGAAGCTCTTATGCCTCAAACTACTTTCCCACCTCACAGAACTGCCTTTCAGCTCTGAATCTTTTGAGTAACGCAAACTTAGCTCTGCAGAAGCAATGTGGAGAATATGAAAAAGCAGCAAGCATTAAAGGAAAAGGACAAAGCTAATTTCATGATTGAGTTGTCCAGACTGATACATTATGTTTCCAGAATAGTGGAGCCTGTGTTCTGCATGCCAGATTTTTTTTCCTTTCTTTTTTTTTTTTTTTTTTTTTTTTTTTTTTTTTTTTTTTTT
>VFFE01009203.1:724218-790872 GCA_008921705.1 Burhinus oedicnemus
GAGGAGACCTTTACAGCTATATACATCAACATTCCAGCACCTCCTCACACACCAAATTAGCCCTGGGGCCAGGAACAGGAAAAAAAAAAAAATACAGTCAAGGCATCACCTAGACTGGGCATTGAGAAACCAAAACAGGCAGGAAGATTGTTCAGCAATTCAGAACAAGCCGGCAACACGGACCGCTTTAATTGTGCTACATTAAATAACAGAAATGAAGACTGTGGAAAGGAAAAATGGAATTCAAAGAGCTGGGATGGAACATGGCTCAAGCTAATGACAGACAATCTGAACTGGATTAAAACAAAGGAAGAAGGAAATTATAAAAAGGTAGATGGGAAAAGAATTCTGAGAGAAAAAAAGAAGAATGAAGTGTGAAAATGGCCGCATTAACTAAAGTGAAAAAAGCACCTTAGTGAAGAAAGATGAACATCTTTAAATGTATGATGTAAGCAATTAATTTAATTGACAGAGCTATTTATAAGATTCCAAATTAATTTATTGCCTGAATACCTCTGACAGGAGTTTAAGTAAAGCAGAATCTACAGATTTTTTTTCAGCTTAGTTTCAAACAGCTTTTTACGCTGCCTAAGTTTATGACCAGCAATACTGTGGGTAGCTGGGAAGCTAATAAAACGAATGATCTGCAGTGAACAGGAAGCATCACCTCCCAGATCCGCGCTGTTCATTAGATGCATTAAGGACATGTTTGTTTTCTGTAAAAGCCTCCCTGACTGGAATCCATCTTACCTGTGCTAGTAGTCCACTTAGCCTAAATTTAATGACTAGGCTTCTCCTATACCCTGGAGAAACAGACACCTGCAGTCATTGGTCCCATTCGTTGTTCTAAATATACACTGGGAAAAGAGGAAGAAGCAGGCTTAATTTTCACAAATTAAAATGGAGTTTGGGAAAAACTGTCTAAATATAAGTGTAGTAAAACACTGGACTAGAAAACCTCCAGACGCTGCAACATCTTTTTTACCAGTACTTTAAAAGAAGAACAACATGTTTGCAGAAACACTTTCTAGTACAGTTAGACTTATTCTTGCCTTGTTCTTTAACTATTGCAGGATCAATAGTTAAACCAGAGCAATTTTATTCAGCCTTTTTCAACTTTAGACCTCTAATTTTCCAGAAAAGTTGTAGATCCTTTTGGAAATTCCACCTATGTAGAATGTACATAATTCATGCAAGCCTGTTGACAACAGAAATAGTTGACGAATTATTGTATCAAAAAAGTTACAATTCTTTGTACTTACAGTCTTCTGCATTAAATCAAATAGAATGGTGCTTGCTGACAGTTTTTGACAAACCAACATGAAGCAGAGTCAGTGCATTTCAGTTGCAGATCTTCCCCATCCAGCTTGTAACAATATTTCACTTTTTAATGCTAAAAGTTCACATAAGCTTAAGTAGATGATCATACATACTATTGATATCATAGCTACTTATTTGCCACCTCACAGTTTGTTGTTCTTTCTTTGTTTGGACAGAATTGATGTTTCAGTGCACCATCATTGGATAATGGAAGTAATTATTCATCTTCATTTAGTTTTTACACTGGAAGATGAATTGCAGTATAATGCAGAAGCTTTAGTACACAGTGATATCCCTCACTCATATCAGAGAACCATTACTAAAACTAGTGTTTGAGCACTAGTAAGCAGGAATTTATTTTCTATTTAGCATCATTAAATGTCAAATCTTCAGACAAGAGCTGTCAAGGGTTTCATTAAAATAATTTCCACTAACTAGACAAACCCTGAGTTAAAATATCTTTAAAAATACCTTGGTTTTGTGATACGCATTGGAAACTGTTACAGCCTTTCCCTGCCATTCTAATTTGAGGTCATCAAGCAATGCAAGCATATCACAGCAGCAATTTAAGCAAGCTTTGTTTTCCAGGTGATCTCACTGTTCAAACCGAATATAAAACTTGCATTTAAGGCACAACATGAAAAATGAATGCATACTTTACTTTGACAGCTGCCACTTTCAGTATGAAGTGGTAAAGTTACAGGTTTTCTTCTCATTTTATTTCAGAGCTAAAAATACCTGATAACTATTTTTAGAACAGGGCCCAAGACACTTTATGTATTTGCTATGTTTCCTTAGTTGTGAGGGCTTCCCAGTGTAAACTGCATTACTTTAATCATTTAAAGATAAAATAGTCTACACTACTTTGATGAAAAAAGACAGGATGTCTCCTACAGAAGTATCACTGATATCAGACAGATGACTGATCACCTCGTTCAGGACAGGCCTAAATGGTCAGACCTGAAAGTAGTAGAGCCTGTTTTTTTAGAGATACCTGGAGACAAGTCACCCCTTCAGTTCATGTCTGGAAGTGTTTGGAATCAGAGCAACGGAATAACCACAGGGCAGTGGTCACCAATGAAAGTTTGGAGAGAAGTACAACAACAAAATGGAATGTCAAGTCTCATCACTCCCTGCAATACCCAAGTACTCTCATTTTTAAGACCCCCTAGACATTTTATTTTAACCCTCCCCTAAACATTTTCTGTGTCTGCGAATTTTTCTGGCATTATTAAGTTCCTTTAGCATGTCAGTAGGACAGAAGAAATTTAAAAGTCACAGGCTAATTCACAAAATGCATGGTTAAAATTGCTTGCTTCTGTCACCTGCAGATGTTCAGATACGGCACTTAAATCTTCAGCAATCCCTGACCCTAAAGGTTGAAAATCAATGGAAGATCTCCATCCTAAGTTTCTATGGCCAATAAAAAAGAAATGGGTAAACTTCAGACCAGCTTTTAAATGACAGATTCCTGGACCTGAGGCCACATGGCACTGCCTGTCCTGCAATCCCTCTCTGGAACAGGTCTGTCTTGCAGAGAGCTGGAGTTGTCCAAAACAGAGCCATGAAAAAGGAATTTGGTACCTGAGCTCACTCTGGCCACTCTTACTTTGTGCTACAGAAGTAATCATCTGGAACCCTATTTAGTCAAGAAGTGGAAATTAAATGAATCTGACATAAATAATTGGACCATTTTGATTTCATTGTCACCTATAATGGATAACATTGACTACTGTACAGTTGGCAAGCCGTGCTGTGCCCTTGTTCATGTACTAATAATCTGCTCTGCATGGGTGCTGCTTATTGACATTGAGTGCTTGTACGATCTTTCACTATTCATGCTGGGGGTAAAGATGCCTAGCTGCTGTTATTGTTAGCCAGCATTATTTGTATCCTACTCAAGAGCCTATAGCAATAGAACAGAACCCTGTCACAAGTTAATGGGTCTCTACTGCTAAATCAGTACTGCTCACTGGAAATGTCAATGTAAAAATGAATTGAAAGATGTTAATTTTTCAAGCAACATGGATCCTCTGACAGCATTTTATTACAGTAATGCTATTTACATTCCCTCCTCCGCCCACGTGAGGAAAAATTGGTTTAGAAAGCTACTGCAATAAACATTAGCTGATTAGCTACATCCAACATAATCGTTTTGTTTTCAATTTAAACATAAAAAATGTAATTTACAAAATGGCTGATGTTAACATCATGACGAATATACATGCATTTATATTTCGTCTATCAGACTCCAAACTTCTCACGCAACTATCACAGCATCCCAGCTTCTACACAACAGTAGAGGATACTACGATTTTGACTGTTCCTCTGGTCAAACTTTTACTGCCACACCAGCAGGAGGTCAAAGACTGTAACCCTTTATAGGTATTCTGAGAAAGTACACGTGGGCGGAGGGCAAAAAGTGGTCAAGTAGGAAGAGCTGTGCCTCTGCCATGTTGCTACTATCTGGGCAGATACCTAAGGTAAAGCAAGATGTAGCTCTTCTCTACCAAGAAAAACTTGGGGAGACAGGGATTAAGGGAAGAAATGGCCAGAGACTATCTTAGGTTGGAAAGGACCTCTGCGGTTTATCCTGTTCAAGCCCCACTCAGACCTGGGCCAGCCTCAGTTACATCGGTTCTCAGGGCCTTGTTCAATCATCTTTTGAGTACCACCACAGATGGAGACTCCACAGCCTCCCTTAGCAACCAGTTCCAGTGTCCAAGCACTCTATGAATACTTCTTCCCTTATAATTAATAAGAAATTTCCATGCTGAAATCTACGTCCACTGCTTTCACTGTCCACCTCTAACTCAATTTTGTCTTCATCTTCTATACAACCACCCCTTAGATGTTTGAAAGACTCCCCCTTACCTTTCTCTGTTTCAGGCTGAATAAAGCCAGCTCTGTCACTCTCTCCTCCTACGTTACATGCTTCAGTTCCCTAACTATTCTGGTAGCCCTCTACTGGACTTGCTCCAGTTTGTCAATGCCCTCCTTTTGTATTGTAAGCTCTCTAGAACTCTGCCAACCACAAAGATCTGACTCTGATGCTGCCAGTTTGGAGTCGGGACATTCCCCCTACCTCCTAGAAGTTTGGCTGCCTGGGCTCATCTACAGTATGAAGATGAAGATCCAATTTCCTCCTTATCCTGAAGATCAACCTCTCTCTCATTTCTAAGGAGAATACTGAACACAGTAGGCTACACGCTATCCTAACCTGAGGGCAGTCTGCACACACACATAGGCAACTGTAAAGGAAGGTGTGTACCACCAGAGAGAAAATGAGCAAACACAGATACACATCAGTATTTGGAGCTCTCTCTGGATTTGCCTTAGCAGGCCAGTGTTCTTCTCCCTCTACTCGTGACCTCTTCCTTGTTTTAACTTCTGGTTGTTGGATGTACAATACAGACACCATTCCCAGAACAAGGGCTGGAATCCCCCTCTTGTCTGTTTCGAGGCACTGGGTTGTTGACCCAGGCATCATTCTGGATTCCTTATCGTGCAAGAAGCCATACAGACAGCACAGAAAAAAACACCTTCATAAGGAATTCACAAGATCAGTAAATAAACCCGAACAAGTCAAATTTGAGGAATGAATCTGGTCCCACATGCAAAACCGTCTAGTTGTTATGATCAGTCCCTTCCACTGCAACAGCAGTCCCCTTCATTTCAGCAGCATTTTTCCTGTGATACAGTTCTATGTCATGCATATTAGAGCAGCAGGCCACATTTCCGAGATTTTATTTTAATGCTCTCTGAAGAATTATCAACTAAAGAGTTGGTAACTTACTAGCAGGCAACATCCAAAGTATCTCAATTGACTCCACAGAGGAGAACCTCAGTTTTCCAGAAGTCACTAACCTGAACAGGTCAGTCAGTTCAATGCTGACCACTTCTACTGAAATTGTAGCAGCTGTAAGAATGTGTTTAACATAACCATGTGACAGTAACAGTAACCTGAACAGTCAGGTAAAAGCAATGAACTTTGGGCAAGAAATTAACACACTTCTGTGACAAAGCTTTGAAGTAGCTCTTTTGCCCAGCTCTACACAACAAAAATTTAAAGAAATAGAAAACTAAATTAACAGCAGACACATTTGAGTGGCTACAAGAACCATTTAAGCCACTTTTGCACAGCTATCTGCTGACGGTTATTTGCTTAGTTTGCGCAGTTAGTACTGTAAGTTTGCAGAATTCCCACTGTTCATTCTCCAAGACAGACAGTGAACAACATCACTGTTTTTTTCATTTGCTTGTAGTAATTGGTTAATAGTCAATGGTATTTTGAAACAGCCTTTAAAGATTATTTTGTGCCAGGACATAAAATCAAGTCCACGTTATCAGAAGATATGACAATCACTTAAATGACTACACCTTTGATCTCATTTTGGTAAGTGAGCAGGAAATGGGTACTGCACTTCTATTTACCATACTGCAAAGGGTTTTTTTCAGACAAACAGGGACAAATTATTGGGGAAAACTATGAATAACTCTGTATGCAATTAATGTGAATTCAAAACAACTAACATTTGCTCCTTTATTGACTCCTGTAATTAGACCTCAAGTCATATATAAAAGCAAATCTCAATCTTTCAAAGCAGCACTCATGAAGAACTGAGTTAACAGTTGAATCTCATGAGCAGTGAAAGGCATCGTGATCTTCTCACTCCCACCACATGACTACTTTCAAGGTCTATAAATAGAACTTGATTATAGGACAAACTTGATATATTTTCTCCATTAAAATGATCAAAAACCTCTAAGGTTGGCATAGTTCTCACACGCAACATCTGGTATTTCTCATCAGTGAAGACACTGACAGTTCCCACTCACAGTCTCAGGATTTTCTTCATAGTAATAAACAGGAACACCTGCACGTGGTCCCTCTATTAGTGGCTATTTGTATGCATTCCAGATGCTTTAAAATCTGCTTTCTAGGAACATTTAACCTCTTCAGGGAGATAAAGGAGACCAATTCAATACTGTGAAAAAATGTAGTAGTAGAATCTTTTGTTTTCTTCTTCAGTACACACATTTTCTTGTTTGCAGACAGAACTAATTTTAACCTGACAAAGCTTTCTGTAAAGAACAACAAGCCTTCCCCACACTCCCACAAAGGCTGCTGAACCTGCTGAAAAAAGAAAAGAAAAAAAAAAAAACCCAAAGAAAAAAGATGCATTCAACGAATGATATTATATAAAAAAGCAGGTTTGTTTTCATGCAAACAAGTTCTTGTCATTTTGGTTTTGAACAAGACCCTGGGAGCTTTGTGCCACTTGCTAAACATCAAGATCAAACAGCAACGAGTAGGCAGTGCAATGCTATAACACATATTATTGATAGGAGGGGGAAGTGCCTGCTGGGGAAGGTATTCACAAAGGTTAACATTAGCCCCTACAGGCTAAGGCCTCAATGGCTTTCTCTAGCCAGTAAAGAGAGAAAGGCTCCTCCAGAGGGCGATTCAGAACTGAAGATTCATTTAGCTACTCTGAATCTCTCTCTGAAGAACTCTCACTTTCATTAACTTCAGAAACAGCCTGCACAGATTACCCTCAAAAAGATCAAACTAGCCTTTATGAGTACTCCCTGGTATTTACCTTCCATCAGTAGGGAACAATGGCTGAAATCCACTACTGAGATGAACAGTCGAGTACACTGTATTTAAATCTGAACACTATATATTGCACATGGACTGAATTTTACCCAGCTGGAGCTTAGCACTCCTGCCAGAATCACTGAAACACGATCTCCACAGCGCTACTAGGATGACTGCAGGATTTAGCTTTTTCCACTGCCCCATTAAAGGGCTCCATTTGATGGCCACCTGCATGCTGCCATACAAAGGACTGCTGCGTCCCCAGCACCTTCAGAATCCAGTTGCCAGTTGTACTGGCACAGCTCCTTCTCTCATTCAGACTGCTCATTGTATCACTGGAGCAGCAGCAGGAGGTGGGTTTTCACCATCAACCTAAACACAAAGAAGAAAAATTCTTAACTTTAGAGCCCTGCTGTCAACAATTTTTATGGTTATTACTTAGTAGCAACAAGAGAGGAAAATGGTCTTTTAATCTCAAACAGAATAAAGCTGGATTTTGTGACTTGGGAACACAAGGAAGAAAGCCATACTACTGCCAGAACTATTATCAGGGCGATTTCCTAACTCTTCCAGTTCTTCCATACTTCATCAGATCAAACTTCCATGATATCTTCAAATTCTATCAAATAACAGATTTGAGAAAAATAAGACAGATATATTATTATATAAAGCAAAAGAATGATTACAGCTCTTTAAACGTTTTGGTGGGACTTTTCACATTTACGATTCTGCCAAAATTTCTCTTCACAGAGTATCTTTGTAACATAAACCAACCACCCTTTTACAAACGTAAAATACAGAAAAAAAGACCCCTTTACATTGACTTCGGCAAAGACATGACGAAGTCAATCACAAACAACAGAAGTCTTTCATTTAACACCAGTCAAGTTATAACCAGAGCTGAAGACAATACAAACTCCATGTAGAGCTGATTTCCAAAGTATGCCTTAAAGTATCATTAGACAAACCAGTACAAGTCTGAGAGTACAGCACTATTCACAATCTTATGACGACTCCCAAGCCCTGGGAAATCTGATTCTAAACTTAAATTTTTCCTACACAACCACGTCAAACATGACTTAGACATAACAAAATGAACTTGCAAACATCAAATCAACTTGCAAACATCTGCTAAGTACATTTTACTACTGAAATCAAGCCTCCTTACAAAAAAGAAAAGTTATATTCAGATTTTAGAGACTATATCGAGACAAAGGTGTAATGAACATAGAAAGTACTACAAAAACCGGTTATTGTTCCAAATGAACAGATCCTTTGCATGTTACATAAACTACTTGCAATGGAGTACATCAAACAAATACTTCATGCTGTCTGTGTTATTATCTAAGTAACAGTGTAAGAAATATTAGTCATCATCTGAAATGATTTTTACATAAATCCTCCCTTACATAAACATCAAAGCATCTTTGTTTCAAAATGCATTTAACCATGATGGCCTTTCAAAAACAATGGCCTTTTGCACCTTTAGACAGGAAAAAAAAAAGGTACCTGTTTGTTATATTCCAGTATCAGGAGGTTTTTCAGGTATTCAGTCAAGAGATTCGCACACAAAAATGACAAGCAACTAATTTGGCTCATCCAAATTATATTGTGGCGTTAGATTAAGAGAAACCATGCACTCTGCCCTTTAGGGGCAGCGTTCTGTAGAATTTTGCATAATAAGAATCTTTTGGCTTGAAATGAATCTCAAAGCATGTTGATTAGAAGGTTAAAGGGCAGAGTTTTTAATTATTGTCAAAATCTAATTAGGAATATGAGAGGAACAAAGTTTGCACTTTTTTCATATAACTGTTTATTAAAATAAAGGAAAATCCAGAATTTTACAATTTATCTTACAGTTGGAAAATGTTTGTAGTCAAATACCATTTTCAGAAGAGTTTTCCTCTATATACTCAATTTACACCCGCTCAGAAGGGCATGTTGTACTTCTGCACTGACACATTATCTGAACATCTTTCTAGAGCATGATTATTGCACAGGACAGTTGTATTTTTGACAGTACTCATTTAATCAAGCACTACATTGCCCATTGTTCTTTCTGTTAAACTCAGTAGGATAGAAAAAAATGCAACAGGGTAAGATTTTGCCAAATATATTAAATCACAAAGTAGATTACCAGTTCAAGAAAAGCAGCAATTTCTCTAATTAAAATACACAACTGATAGTTTACCCCTGGCAATTTGTAAACAAGAAGCATATAATCTGAACACAAACATTTCAGTGAATTCTACGCCTTTCCCCACGTAACACGCAGTAACAAAACAAGACTTTTAGAAGGAACCAATATTAGTTTACTGAAAAAGGAATGACATACTTGACCAGCACCTACACATTCCTAAATTATGCTGCAATCCTTCTCAGCTGATGGCACTTCCAAGTAAGGAGATTAGGTCTCATAAATTGTCTGAAACTGCAATTAACTTCACAATACATCACATGAAGTTTTAACACATAGAAACCTCTGTTTTCTCCTTTATTTAAAATATTTGCAGCAATTAAATCGTACTGCATTTGGCAGTTATTTACTTATTTGAGTAATAAACCCCTGAAATTTCCTTCTATTTCAGCTTAATACTTGAACCATGTGAAAACTGTTCCTCTAAACATGGAAGTAAGTATAGGAAAAATAAAAAGAAAAAAAAGAAAGAAAAAGTTTTAGCACTCAGTAAAAGTAATTTCATTGTAGCAAATTTATAACACAGTTCCCCCTTCCACAAAGTAGGCTCAACAATATCTAATATTTTAAATATCTATTGATCGTGGCTATGTGTTTACACTTGTGGTGTCAGTAACACCTATAGAGAAGTCCATCTTTCTTTCAGGAACATAACATGGAATCAGCCCATTCTTCTACTAGTCAGGGAAGAATCAGTGCATGAGCTAATATATTTTAACAAGAAAATTAAACCTTATCTCTGTTTCAAAAAAAACCAAATCCTGGGAAGTCATTTTTGCTAGCTTTAAAAAAGGCCAATTCATTAGTTGCATGTTGGAGTTCTAAAATAAATTGACCTTTTCTGCATGGCAATCTCACTTATTCCAAATCTTTCAGCAGATGTTAAGAACTCCCAACTCGATCTCTGGGAATAATCCGTAGATCCGAACCATGCTTTAAAAATACATTTCCTAAACAAACAGACAAAACAGAATGTGTTACCAACCAACCAAATAAAATGTTACCTAAACAAGCATACATATTTAAAGGATAATAATGTTAGGTCACTGTTTAACATCTTTGTAGTAATTCCTCTAATATGCCAGAAATATATTTTTTATGTTTCCATGGAATTTCATCTTATCGTTCTTATTCCAAAGAACTCTTATTTTTAAATAAAAATACCAGACCCAAAGTCATCTAATAAGACTTGTAAGCTATGGCCTTTCAAACTTTGCAGTTCCATACTTCAACGTCTGATTTCACTTATATGCCATAATAATTTCAAGATTGGGAAATTAAGTTTTACTTCTCCATAATTATTTTTTTTTATCTTGAGGTCATTCACGTATATACCGATTTTTAATTCTCTCCCTAGTTCAGAACTTATCTGCTTCTAACTTCAGAAACTCAACTGTACTTTTCTTTTAGGAAGGCCCTCAAATATCCAAGCATCAGTAAGTCTCATTTTAGCATTAAAAAAAAAAAAAACCTTTAACTTCATATTTATTACTGTATAGTTTTAATCATGATAGTCTTTTCAAGAGGACATAGTATGAAAATTAGAAGTTTCTAATACTTAGAGGTCTAGAATATTTGCTGCACGCATTCAGAACCGTCATTCAGGTTGCTATTTTCTTCTATTAAATGTAACATTTGAAAATGAAAACACATTGCTAAAATTGATGCATTATTTAATTACTATATGGAACTTCTTTACTTCATATTGCTACTGCATGAACAGACTATATGCAATTCCACAATATCAGGTTTTAATAATATCTACCTATTCTTATTCATCTTTGTGTTGACTTGTAAAACCAGAATAACTGTATTTCTCACCCAAGCACCCCATTTCATGGATGTAGAGTGCTCTCATAAAAAAGATTAAGATATTTAACATTTGTTCAAGTTATCAGCATATTGAAACAAAGCCACCCTTTTTCAAACTTCACTTTTCTGGCACATGGATCAGGATTGAAACCATTCTACTTATTCAACAGAATGAGTATTAGAAAATCAATTTAAAAGAATGTGTTATCAGAAGACATTTTGTTTTTAGGGATCTGACAGGACTACATACTGAAGAGATCTATGAAACCCACTGAAGGCAAATCTGTCACACCAGTGAACCAGCGAACTAAGCTTACTAATCTAGATGAAAAGTATTGCAATTGCCATCACAAAACTCAAATTTTAAAACAGGTCACAGCTGCATCTCATGCAGACAGCAGTTCACCCCACCTCTCAGTCTGTTTCCACAACCAATATCACAGCGGTTTTATTAAAGTTATGGCATACTATTCCCTGAACTATCGAGGATTTAAAATTGAAATAAATACAGGAATTAAGTGCTAATCCTAGCCTTTTCAGCTTTCATTTCCCCCGCTCCATGGAATCAGGCAGGGAGAATGAAGTCACACTTGAGGGGTACTTTTATTCGGAAAGGTGGGGAAATAGTGGAACAGTATAAAGTCTCTGAAATCCCCAAGGACTACTAAGATTTTAATACTAGATCATCTTACTTTGGGAATTTTTTGAAGACTAAAGTAACTGTGCAATCTACAGGAACTTTAATATATACCTAAAATTAAAAAAAAAGGGGAAAAAATACATTTTACCCTACCAATTTTCTGAGATATCAATTAATCAGGCTGAACATGAGGTTATATCTAAATTGTATATGTTTACTTGTAAACTGAGAAGGGATTTTGGTTTGGGTCTTGGGTTTGGTGTAGGTCGTTCTTTGGTTGGGGTTTTTTTTGGGGGGGGCTGTTGTTTTTTGGGTTGGTCCTTTCTTTTTTTGTTTTGTTTTCTTTTCATCCAGTTTAAGGGGAACATCACACAGCATTGGCAGGGCAATGGTACTTCCTATGTTAAAAAAAATAAAAATCCACGTGCCTAATCTTACATGAGCAGATAAGATTACGACCATGATGAAAACATTTTGCATCTAGATGCTTTTGATTTACCTGATCCTTGATTATGAGATGCTGTCTTACACTACTACTCAATAATTCCTCAACATTGGTAAGAACTTAGCAAATCAATTAGCAAATCAATTGGAGATGTGAATTCAATATACACAGCTGCATGCATGATGAACTACCACACAGATGTTTTCATTCAGGAGTCAAGTAGTCCTAAATATATTTACCTTGCAAGATTAAGCTACAACTAATTTGAGCTACGTAACAGAAAATGAAAGTATACCTTTGAGGAAGAGAAACAGCATAAGTACACCTTAACTTAAGCAACTGACTCGACCTGTTTTGCTTAAGTATTCTTGAGTGGTAATGTGAAAATGTGGCTTTCCATGTAGGTCACCATGACCTAGTAGCTAAACTAATTATTAGTTTTATTATCTGTTTTTAATACACATGGTCATGGATCATGATGAGGACAGCATCAGCTGAGGAGTCTGCCTGAGGCCGTACACCTGTCAAACCATAATCCAGGTGTCCTAAGGCAAGCCCAGGAAGGACAGAAACCTCCAGCGGAGCAGAAAGCCAAACACTCACTTGATCTTCATTTTCAAACGTTGTTGATGCAATCACAGACCTCAGAAGTGGGTAACTACATTTAAATGATTCCTTTCACAACTTAAGAAACTCCCCAAACTAACGTCAAGCAACTGCTCTTCTAACCATCAGATACTAGGTGCTCTGCAAGGATTGACTTTATACTATTTATCTTATGTAGCTAAGTATGCTGATAATACCTCGCTTTCTTATTCTCTCTTCAGATCTGAAAAAAAAAAATGGTGTGGTATGTGGTTCAATAATAACTGGCAGACAGAGGGCACAAATGAATGAGACCTGGCAGAGATTTCATGAACAAAAACCCAGAGAAACGGCAAGTCTCCCTCCACTGTTCATTATGTTTACAAGCAGGAGTAAAATTAGATTCACAGTTTTCAGTGGATGATGGGGTTCCACAAGCACCAAAGCCATTTTTATTATTTCTTAGTAGAAAGTTATGAACATTTCTTCCCTAACAAGATAGTCCACCATAACGCTCATCGCAAATGGGTTGAGATTAGATTACTGTAATAGTTTCCAAATTAATTTAAAAGTATAGCTTTTCAAGAACAAGTCCATAGAAGCAGACCATTATTAGTACAATTCAACATCTGTACTATGTTTCCATATATTTCAGGAGGCGATGGGGAAAAGCTTTATGCTTTTCTGGGGCAGAGATAAACTCGTGTCTCACAGCAAGATTCCACAGTCAGAATCAGAGATTTCTCACACAGAATCCCTTAGTGAGAACAAGAGGGCTATTGGCAAGAAGATCCTCTCTTCTTGAAAACATGCTTTCCAAAGCACTTAAGAGTTCCTGCTCTAAAACTGAGTATTATTAGTTAAACATACCTCATCAAAAGTGCCGTTAAAATAGCAAATACTAGTGAACCAGGTACAGCGGGGAAAAAAATATAGCTATTACTTGTTGTTTCAGTAACATGTAATGCAGTTCTTTTAAACTGCACACTAAATAGCTAAGCTCTGAACATCGAAGTGCCTCATTTTTTCACAGACCTAAATAAACAAACGCTAAACAATAATTCTGTGGATTTAACCTTTTACACAATACACTGACTGTAGTTTCCAGCTACTGGGTAATGCTTCTTCCATTTAAGAAATCAAAACTTAAAATGGAAATCAACCCCAACTGCTATGCATTAGTTTAAAAGAAAAATAACTGAGCTTTTTAATATTGGGCTTCATAAATAATAACTTACCTGCTGTCTGTGCAGGGTTTATTCCTATACCATCTGGGGGGGGGGGGGGGGGGGAGGAGAACAGAAAAGAAGAGGGGAAGATGAAACAGACATATTACAATTTACTGCACTAAACTTACAGCTCAAAAAATATAATATACCAACAAAATATAATTATTACACCAGGTCTTTATGCAGCTATTTCCTATAACCAAAACTAGTCTTATCACAGGAGCTAACAAGAAACCTTCAGCACAGAAAATCCAAGATATATATTTGGACAAAACCAAATTAATAATATTAGTGGTTTAATACCTTCGTCTCGTGCATAAGCAATTTAATTAATACTGCAATATTATTAAATCCATTTTGCAGTCTGTAGAGGTTGTGAAAGAAAAGACGTTTTTGCTTTTATTAACACCCCGTCACTGAAACTACAATACAAAAACTATAAAAAACCCCCATATAAACTATATTCTTACCATTTGTTATAATGGCACTTGTTGCTGCAGGAACTTTGAACTAAAGGAAACAAGAGTAGGACAAAATAACAGAAGAGACACAGTTAAAGCAGAAAATGTATGGGGGATATTCAAAACAATTATAATTTTAGCTGGTTCAGGTACAAAAAAATTATGAGAAAAGATTCCCCCCAGATTTACAGATATAGTAAAATAAAGGTTTAAAGTCAAAGTTGATTAGAGACCTCAATACAGAATGCAAAGTTAGCAGTACTAAACAACTAATTAAATTCAATTATTATTGCTCATTGGATAATATACAAAAGTTAGGTATCCACAAACTTAAGAAATATTAGTTCTTATTATACTAAATAGAGGAATACCTAAAACACATATGGAAATGAACTTCGAAGAAGCATACCTGTTATGTCTAACAGGAGGTAAACAAGACCTAGCTTGAGCTAATCTTGGTTAATTTCAGCCAATTTCCTAGCTTTCTCCCGGGCTCTACTGGGACCTCTCCAACTGCACTGCTCCGAGCGAAGAGTTCACTCCAGGATTCGCTTGCAAAAGGAAGCACTAACAGGACTGCATCAGGTCTGGCTCCCTCCTCAGATTTCTGACACTGGCCTAAGCAGGCTTTGTACCCTCAGTCACCACCATGGGTCTCCGCGGTACCCCACCTTCATACGTAACATACGTGCTCAGTTTTAGAATATGAAAAGCCCTACTCAGGTGAGGTTGCATTGAATACAGGCTTCAAACTGTTTCAGAAGATGTGAACTGAGATGCGGAAGCCAAGAGTAATTATTTCTCAGGACTACAGGGAGCCAGGCAAGGCCAGAGAAAAATCCTGCACTATGTAATGTGGCTGGACCACACAGGACAGAAGAGGTGGGTGAAAGTCAATCCGTGCCACTTGGTCTGAGGACCAAAGGTTGCTCCTTGGGCTCCCTTTACTTAGGACAATGAACAACCCCTAAGGTAAAAGAGATTGGTGTCTCAGCAATAAGCAAGTATCAGTGAAACCTCCTCACAAAGTACTTCATCCTCCTCTCTATATTGCATAAGAAAAAAGGCAGGTAACTATGAATGCCAATGCTGAGCGCTTCCCTGGAAGAACTGCAGAGCTCTCCCATCGAGTGCTTTAATCAGTGAGGAGATAACACACTTCCCCTGGAGACCAACTAACATCTTTGACCAGAATCGAGGGCTACAGTTTGACCTTTCCCTTGTATGCTTCATACAGAGTACTGTGAAACTGGTATCTGAATCACAATACACAGCATAAATTAACGTTAAGACATGCATTTCAAGGAACAAAAACTATTTATATTAGAAAAAAATTCTCTCTCATTCTTTCCAATGCCAGTTCACAAAGGATCAAAGGAACTCCATTCCTGGGGAGAAGTCTAACAGTCTTTTTTGCTCTCTGTTTACATAGCATTTAGTTCTGCCTGGTCTCACAGAGATGTAAAAAGCTTCAGCAACACATCAGCAATGACAACTAAAAACAGTGCCATATTCTGAAAAAATCAATGATACCTTCATGTTATTAATTTCTATTTATCACTGACACGGGCTAATACAAAAGTCCTTCACACTCATTTGGGGGGAAATTAATAAAGTGTTCTTTGTATTTTCTATTTTCTTTAAAATAAAACGTTTATTGTATAGGCATTTGATGGAATTACTCCAGTGAGCATTAACAACACTGGGCTCTTTCACATTCCATCACACATTTTCAACCTTTCTTCTGAGCCTCCAAAACACATCTACAATTGCACTATAAAACAATGCTGATCCAGGTCTGAGGTCAAACAGCAACACTCCCATGGATGCTCAAAATACACCAACTAACAGAATGGTTTGCTAAATGTGAATATTTGAGTAATTAATTCTTCTCTAAATCCATTTCACAGAGGACCCTATCACCAACTAACACTGTGGTTCCATGAGTAGGTAAAGTTAACAGTTTTGATGGCAACCCTCCTGCCAGAAGTGGCCCCTCATTCCTTGTGTCTCCAACTCAGTCCCACTCCAATCTTTCCTGGTCCCTCATATCAATCAGACTTTTCAGTCTAGGTCTCTTATGTATGGGTTGTATGGGCACAGCTGCACTGGTTCAGATTAAAAATAATAGGGAAAAAAACATTGTTGAAAAAAAGCAATTAAATCAGAAAGTATCTTTAACAGCATTTATTATTGTGTATATTGTTCTGTTCAAGCAAAGTTACAACACACAATCCACAACCTCCGCCCACAAGCTGTGTTTTCACTAAGAACTTGTCACATAGCAGTGTAACACTAACAACATAAGGAGACTCAAGACATGTAGTCCGTTATCTTTCCTAATAATTTATTTCATTATAATTCCAATGCCTGAACAAATTAAATTTTCAGTAATCCAAATTTTCCCATGTTTTCCTAAAAAGACAGAAGGGGAATTGCAAGAACAGACTCTTTGCTGACTAGATGAAAAAAGCCATCATGCTTTATTTTACTGTTTACATCCAGATGAACATCTCTTAATCTTTGTACACTTAATCTGAAACAAACAGGATGCATCTTTCCAAATACATCATACTGGCAATTTAGGCACCTATTGGTTTTGGATTCCACGTGAAAGACCAAACACCCAGAAGCCAAAAGAACACACTATCCAAGTCTTATTCACTTAAGTCTGTTTTCTGAATCTAGCCCATATGCCTAACCTCAACAGCTTCTATAATCAAAAATTGCATGTCTTCCAAAATCAGACTACTGAATATGAGAAGTTTAAGAATTTTCTGAACAGTTCTAAAGAATTTTCTGGATATTCTACACAAGCAGTTTAAAATATTAAATATTCAACAGCTGTATTGTTTAATTATGTTGCATGTCATAATCTTTTACATTACTGATATAAAATGGTTTAATTTAATTTCAAAGAAGAACAGGATATGTGTCAATACCTGCTGTTGATGTCCAAATTGTGCAAGAATTGCTAAGTTTAGGATTCTGAAAGTTTTGGCAGGCCCCCACTGACACCAGTAAAGCTTGCATCCATGTGTATCTAACAAGAGTATTCTTTGTGCTGAATCAACCACTGTATTTTACAATTAAAAAGCTTTTGCTTTCAGGGATGTTCAAAAAGTTAAAAAAACCCCAATGCCACCACTTTCTACTTACTTCTTCCGCAGCAAACTTCAAGACAGCTGTGAAAGGTGTACTTTCAGGCACACTTAACCTGAAATTACAACATAAGTAAATACACGACTGCTAAGGCAAACTGAAAAACACCTTTATTTCCTATTAAACTACTAATTAAAACCTCACTTTTACCAATACTCTTGCCAAAAATACCCATGTACTACTTAAGGTCTGGATCAAAGCCTAAGAAGACAGGCATGGTGGTGGAACAAAGTCGAAAAGCCCTGACAGGCGAGTTAACAACAGAAAACCGCCTCTCGTTACAGGCGGAGAGAGAAAAACGCCTTTTCCACGCGAGCGAAGGCCCTGTCGGGATGACCATTAAAAGCCACGCGGCTCAGGTGCGCGTAAGCCTGCGGCGCCGCCGCCGGTTTTCACGGCCTCCTCGCGTCAGGCAGCGACACCGCAGCGCCCGGCCCCGGCCCGCCATCCCACTCACACTTTGTAGGGCAGCCGCGGGTCCGAGGTCAGCGTCACTTTAAAGGTGACCTTCGACCTGGGGAGAAAGCACCAGGTTAGGGCTGGAGAAAGGGAGGGAGGAAAGGGGGGCCGGGGGGCTGCGGAGCCGCTCACTCACATGATGCTCCTGAGCGCCGCCGCAGCTCCACACCGACACGTCAACCCCCGCCCGGCGTCCGAGGGGGCCTTCGCGGCCCCTTCTTCCTCCTGAGCTGCCCGCGGCGCGCCTGACCGCAAACATGACAACTAAACATGTCCTGCTGACCGCTACGGGGGAGGGAGCGGGGCCGTTTTGCCTCGGTGCCCGACTGGCGCGGGGACGGGAGAGGTTTGAGGGGTGGACGAGGTGCACCGGAGAACGGCGGTGAGGATTTCTAATGAGGCAGTGGCTCTGGCTGTTCCGCGGAGCAGGTAGGACCCAGGTACTGGGACCCCCGCCTTTCCGTAGCTGTCGTGGAGTGACGTCCGGGCGGTCCTGGAGGGGAAGTGGCAGGAGCGGGGCCGGGCCGGGCCGGACGGGCCCGAGGGCTCGCTGGGCGGCGCGCCCCGGGCTGGGCACGGCTGAGGGACGTGGCGGGTGGCGGCCTGCGCGCCTTGCACCGGGCTGGCGGGGTCGGAGGTGTGAGGCCTTTAAACAAACATGAGTCCTTCTTCTGAGCAAATGCCAACAAGGGACTGCTGGATTTAAATGTGTGCTTATATGTAACTGCGAGTGTATGTGTGTGTATATATTTTTATATATAGATAGATATATGTGTGTCCATGTATGTGTGCAAATGTATCCATGCAGTGCGGGGTGGGGGTCGTTTGTCGTTGGGTCTGGTTACCTGAGGTGTCAAGTCTGTGCATTGCTCTAAAACCGAAATGTTCCAGTTGTTGAAGTTACGCAGAGGAAGACGGATGCAAGTACACACCAGTTCCCATCCCCTTAATCTTCAAAATCGTTCACATCTTCCTTGCGGTGGGGGAGCCAGAGTTGGAGTTTCGTTTGGAGAGCGATGGATACTTTCATGGCAGGAAGCCAGCAATTTCCAGTTTTGTTTGTCTGTGACTTTCGACAAGCTAATTTCTTCTAAATGCTAAATAAGGTGGCACGGAAATGCAAAGTAATTTTTGTCTTTCATGCTTGTTCATCTGTTAATGCAGGTGATGACCATGTTTCCAACTCTGGGTATGTCAGTACTACCATTGTAGAAAATGTTTTGCCAAACTACTTTCATATTTTCTCCAGTCTGTATGATCTGCAGGAAGGACACCTTTCACTGTGGACTGAGGTGGTTGTTATCAGACACAAGTTGCCAGACTGATCGTGGCAAAGCACCTTGTGTTCACTTTAATTGGGGTCTCATTAGGGTTAAGGTTGAAGAAATGCTGTAAAAAAGGCAGTTGGCACATTGGAGTCACTAATTTCTTACCTAAGGTTTGGCTTGGTGCCCAGACATGAAATTCGGCTTTTCACCCTTGTGTTGCTCTTATTTGAACATCGACAAAAATGAAAAAAAAATCGAAAACCCAAGGCGAAGAAATTCAGTAGCAGCTTGTACAATGCCATTAATATTTTCCTGTGTCTCCTGCATTTACCTTTATGTTATTGTCTGCCTTTCCCAACAGTATCGTGTTGGTGGCTCATGCTCATTTTGTAATCCATTAGTGATCTTATGGCTTTTTCATCTCCATGCTTCTAAGAAATCACACTTAAGTTAGAAGTAATTAGTAGTCATCTCTGACCATGTAACTTTGCATTTGCTGTAGCTAAATGTTATCCCATATTTATTCTTGCCCTCTTTGAAAGCTGTTATTTTTGTATGATGTTATGTCTTTGCTTTATACAACTCTGTCATCTGCAGTTTTCATTAATGCATTGCTGTTTTCTCTGCCAAGGTCATTAATGCAGCTGTGAAATAAAAGATTGATCCTTTTAGTACTTCATTTCTTGCCTTTCACTCTAAGGACTTCCCCTCTGAGGAAATAAGTGCACCCAAATCTTCATGCTGTTGAAGCTGGACTGCTTTTAGTACCCAAATTTACTTGGTTAAACGTGGATTGAGCATATGTGTGCTATAATGCTGCTGAAAACTGTCTAAATCCAGGCTGGGGTAGTCCTGTGTTCTGGACACGTGGTCTTGCCCTCTGCCAGGCAGAGAAACCAACAGTCATGACTAGGTAGAGAGTCAGTTCAGGGAAATGATTTGGCAAAAAACCTAAATTTTCCTTTTAGGTGATTTTTATCTGGTTAGCTTCCTGAACCAGCACAAAGACAGACATGAGGAAGCACATCTGATGCGCAGTGGTATCACACTACAAGTTAGGTCAGCTTAAGATGCTGTGGAGGCGTATCCTGAGTAGGCATCAAGAGTGTGATGGTATCCTTATTTGCTGATAACTTCAGGGTCAGGATCTTGGAAAGCAGATTCAGGAACCCAAGTGTTTTCACAAAACTAAGATCTCTCCAGTGCTGGAAATTTATTATTTTACTATACTGTCTAAACCTTTTCCGAAAGCTAGTATGATGGTTTATTTTTTCTGAGAATTTACAATAAATAAAGGAAGGAGAATGTGTGTGATTTTTTTTTTTTATTTTTTTTTTTGCCTTCTCTCTTTCAGCTGGGAGGGTTAATGGGACTTAGCGTCCTGTCTGCAAACATGCCAGGGATGGATTAGAGGTGACCATCTCTCTCATTCTCCTCAACTCCAGAAAAACTGGTCCATTCCCAACGAAGTCTTCCCTCCTTTCCCTGTGAGTGAAAGCAGAGAAGAAACTGGAGTTCTTTATTCAGTTTCTTTCCCCTATGGCTCTTACTTATCCACACTTAGATATGTTCTGTGATAACAATGAGACATAGCTTTGGCTTCTGTAGCTGTGTAGATGACAATTTGAGCAATTAAAACAATTGGGATCTTGGCAATTTGTAAACACGTTAGTACAGCAGAAAGCTTTTAAGTTAGGAAAACGTAAAAAAAAACCCAAACAAAAAAACCCCCAAAAAAACCCCAATCCCTCTGGATGCTAAGATGTGACTGAGGAGCATTAAAATACCTCTGACAACACTTCTGGAAAATCCCCCTAGTTGTAAATAGCATTGGTAGATGCAATATATAGGAGCTATTCATCCCACATGCCTCTATTGTATAGGTACCCACCTGGCTGGACCTAGTTCAGTCATGTTGAGAGGAGCAATAACAGAACAGTCAGAAAGGAAGTGGGATTTAAAAAGTACCAAAAAATTACCTTACCAAGATCTACTGATCAGTATTTAACTGCCTGAGAAAGATGATCACCTTTCATAGCAAAGGGTAAAATCATTCTAGAAGGTGCAGCTATTTTTTGAAATAAGATGGAGCATAAAAAATTACAGTGGGGGTGGAGGGCGGTGTTTGTTTCTCAAGTGGTTACATCCTATGCCAAGGCATTTCCTTACTAGACATGTGTAGCCTGAATCAAATTTTCTAATAAACATTTTCTGAGTTGCCATAATTAATTGCCATAATAATTTTGCTTACATTCAACATGGGGGAAAAAAAGCTCATTGGTAGTATTTTTTACCTGCTTTCAAAGGAGTAAAGGACAATGTAGAGTACAATATGCTGGAGAACTGCATTTAAAGCAATGTTATTTAGCCTGGGGTTTCTTCCCTCTTTGTTTCCTGTTCTCCCTTATTGTAGTCCCTGTTAGGTATGATATATTGGTGAGCATTTAATTAGAGCAGCCCCACGATACAGAACTGGGAATCACAATTTCCTGCTCGTCCAGCAACAAGTAAACATAGCTGCAGTTCAGAGTCTGGCCACAAAAACTAAGCTGCAGTGTTTGTGCTTTTGAAAGATTTCCCCATTGCTTCTGAAGCACACAGTGTGTCTTAAAATCTTTTAACTATCAAATCTGAAGTTTTAAGAAGTGCAGTAAAATATCTCCTACCCGCAAAGCGTACTTCTAGCTTTGTCAGTTTTGGGCTGAATAAGGAACATCTAACTTCAAAGAATCTTTGCTGAAAAAGCACTGAATTAAGCCTTTTAGCAGGTACCCAGAAAATTAAATCTTGGCACTAGGCAAACTTTTCTTCTGTGCTCGCAAGCAATGAGCATTGCCAAGCAATGTGTTAGAGGAGGGCAAGAGGGAGGCAAAGGAAACACCGCGTTTCTCCAACCAAGCGTTTCCATATGGAGCACATGGATAACAGTCCAATCCCTTCTGCTCTTAGTGAGGCTGTGGTTTCACCAGATGGATCGAGCAGTGCTAACCCCTGTGAAAAAGGAGAGGTCCTGTTCTGTCCCCCACTTGTGTTTCACTCTGTTCCTGGCCTGCCTGCTTGCTCTGACTTTGTTGCTTAGCGGATCCACCTGTGAGTCAATTCAAATCAGCAGAAGACGGGGATGTTTCCCTGTGGGCTCAGTGTTGAGTCAGCTCAGGGAAAGGTCTGAGCTGACACAGCAGAGGAGACAAGGAGATCTTCCCCTTCTGTCAGAAGGGAAACATGGGATAAGGCTTCCTGGTGATACCATTTCCTATAGTTGGAGAGCTGGGGTCCTCTTCTGGTGGGTACATCTCCTTAACTCTTCCATGGTGAGACTGACTGCTCTGTCTGAGCACGTGGGCTGTAGTTGGGTTGCCCTGACTTTTTATTCCTCAGCAATTACAGATTCTATGTTTTCTTGGGTTTGTTTGTTTTGGTTTTGGTTTTTTTAACAGAAATAGTGATGTAACATACAACATAAATTTAGCCTGTTTAAACTAGCCTGTTGGTACCTACCAGGGAGAAAGTTTTAACCCCCTTTAAACAGGGAGTTTCCCCCTGCACGAGCCTGCAGCCCGTGTGAGACAACAGCAGTTTTCTATTACGTACTGTGTCACCGGGTTTCTCTGTCAAATGTAGGCATACATAGGATTTTTAAAAAGCATTGTTAAGCCGAAGATAGAGGAAGATTTAGGAATGCAATGCAAAGTTAATAATCAGACAAGTTAACACACCTTCATAATCTTCCTTTAACAAAATAATAATTAAAAACCTATTACAGTTCTGTTGTGTCACAAACATTTTCCAAAAATAATCTGTCAAAATGAGAAAATTGCATACAACTGTCTTATTAGTCATATAGAAATCATAACGCTAGGTCTCTAGACCTCAGAAGTTTTATTTTATGTGTGTGTTAGATAGTACAGATAACCGTGTACCAAACTCAGGATTAGACTTCTGAAGCACCAGAGCTGGATATATTTATCCGCTGTAAATAGTATTTCTTCTTCCACATGTGAAGATTTGGTAATTTTTTTTTTTTTTAATTGCTTTGAAAAAGTAACTATTAAGAAATCCTTAAGTCAAAAGAATACTAAGCATTTAGCAGGAAAAAATGTCTGAAAGAACAAGTGTGTATTCTTTCTTCTTCTGACATTTTTTTCGCATGGAATTTGATTTATCTAATAGACGGATAACACAATTACATATATGTACAGTGTCCTTTAACTTTGAATAATTTTCCAGGTGAATAATTTTCCAGGTGTCCCATTCATTGTAAAAGTAGGATTATTTATGTATCTTCTGTCATGATGAGAATAATGACATTTTTGTTAGTGATAGCAATGCTTATATGATATTTTGTTTTTATATGCAGAAAATGTTCTTAAAGTCATTTCCATAAGATTCATATCCATCATAATTATGTTTTAATTGGGCACTAAGAAACAAAATTCCATATTTTGATTTGAGAGTGTCTAATAAACTGTAGTTCTTCTAATCTGGAGCTCTCCCATCCCTCTAGTGAGGGAAGGAAGGTATTTTTGGGTCTTCTCAATATGAGACATATGGATATAAAGAAAGCATGTCCAGACCTACAGATTTAACCTTTTCACATAATTGTTAACTGTATCAAAATCCTTTTTGCTTGTGTAGGTAGCAAACACAGTTATCTCTAGGGTTTTATAGAATATTTTATTAACTATGTTTTGGTGAATTGTGAAAAGATTATATTTTGTCAGCTAGTCAGCAATCTCAGAAAAAATGTATACCTTTATTAGCTGCCTCCTGCAAGCAGCGAATTCTGTGATCTGAGCATGCTGCTCTGAGATGTCCCAATATGTGTTTTCAACTAATTATGCAGATTCCTTATCCAGTAAGCTTTCCTGTGTGTTGATTTCCTTCTATCCATCATCAGGTTGTGCGGTTCTGTCGTTTATTTTTACTACCATTGTGTACTACAGTGGGTTAGCTTGCTGCTGGAGATAAAATCACCTTGTTAACAAGATGATTCAGAGAGTTGGACAATGTACACAGATGTATTGCAGACTCCGATAGTGAAACGTAAGAGGGTACAGAGGCATAAATTCAGGCTAAGAATGGTTTGAGTTTTTTTGTAGTATCCTTGTCTTCTGTAGAACATAAATACAAATCCAACCGAGCTGCTTTTGCAATACTAACCAAGGTGGCTTTCTTATATTCTGTTTCATGTCTTAAGCAGGTTGTGCTTTATATGCAGAATTAAATTGTAACTAAGGCTATGAAAATTCATCGAGAGACTACAATTTCATCCTTTATGTGCAGCCATGATAAAAAAACCAGCAAGAGTCCCGATTCAGCTCCCTCTGCAATTTAATTATTCATAAAGTGCCTAGCCTATTAGAATTTTTAAATGAGGGATAATTTTTTTTTTTTAAACTTTAAATAAATCAGGTTATTCTAGTGACTTCACAGTTAACATTTAACTAAAAAACCTGCACAGATTCTTGCTGAAGTGAAGCAAGAAATTAAGCCAAATTATGTTTCCTTTTTTGCATGTAAAGACTGGCAAAGGGAAGGAGACTAAAGAAGAAATTAATGTCAGGTCCAGGAAGTTGTGATTCCGACAGGCTTAGTACAAGATGTCAACTGTGATATCCCTCTCAGTTCTCTAAACAAGGTCATCTTGTATATATTTTCTTTATTCGGTCATTTGTTATGAAGATACCTCTCGTATTTTTCCTCCTCTCCTCTTTGTTCTCTTTGATGGCAAGCCCAGAAAAGAGTTTATATAGTCTGCAAGTATTACTGCAGGAGGACAGTTTTCACTGACATGGAGGTGAGGTTACACAGATCACTAGTTTAGTGTTTGAAGGGATTAGAAGAGAGATTTACTGACACGGCAGAAGGTGGTGCATCTGTGTGGAAATGAAAGAGAAGTAAAAACCTACGTTGTGTTTGCGAAGTCTGGACTTTTAAATTGCCAAAGCTTTGTTTGGCAAAAAGATAAACATGACCTTTAATTTTCTTCATCTAGAACAGGCCTTTCTAACCTGCTGTGGTTCAGGACACCAGCCTTCAAATCTTGACTCTGTTTATCAGGCTTTGCCTTCTAATTTCTTTGGGTACAAAGCCAAGAATTTCTCTGCGTGTCGCCTTCCTGTGGGCTTCTTAATGGATCAGAGGTTTAGCTAGAATGTTCTGACCTAGGAAATATGCCTCCTCGTTCAGTGCTTGCTGTAGCACAATGTAGAAGATTTGTCTGAACATTTAAGATGCTTTTGTGTTAGACGTGGTGAGAAACTTCTGGTTTCTGGACCATTACCCATAAAGCAAAATTAATTCTAGTAAGTGCAAAATTGCATTGGCACAAGGGATTTTTAAGCTTTAAAGTGTAACACCGTTAGAAATAATCGAGAAACAAGCAGAGAACAGAAAATGACCCTTAAATAGCAGATGAAGACTTGAGCTGTGTTGTGCCAAATGAGTTTCTGAGTAATGTGTAATTCCTTTCAGTAACTTTTGTTTGCTTTCCATTGCAGGTTTGGGGTTTTTTTTTATGTAGTGTAGTATCTCGTTAGGATATTTTTATGCCATCTCCTAAATGCTACTGTTTAGCGAGACTTAAGAAAATATAAGAATACATTTAAGTCTTCTGATTGCAATAAATTTTAACTAGAGATCCAACGCTACCAACAGAAGGGGTGGGGTTCAGCTGACCAAATGTTAGTGCCAACTTTATAAATAGCTATACCTAAGCTAGTTCCCTTGGGCTCCCTTTATATTCAAAGCAAAGAAGGTACTTCTGGTACACAACTTGTATCATTCTGAAGTAGATATCTGAAAAGATGAGCTGTTCCCTCAAAGTGCCTGTTTCTTCCCAGATCAACAATAGGGAAAGGCTAGGCTGACTAGCTCTCATACTGACATCTACTTTATACAAACCACAGGGTTTGGTGAGGTGAATCCCACCCCACGTTCATGCCCCTACACTCCTCTGGAGCTGCATAATCCAGAGCCCCTGTTCCACTGTTCCTCTCATATAACTTCAGGCACGCAGTTGAACTCAACTTGATTCTATACGGTTCTCTTATTAGAATATGGGGAGAGACAGGTAACTTCAGGATGTAACCCACTCAATGTACGAATTGCTTTTTCGAGTTGTTCTGTGGTCCAAAAAGAAATTATTTCTGGGACCTTCTCTTTATGCAGCATTCTTAAAATACTACAAAGCATAACAGATTGTAACAGTCTTTAATAAAGAAGAATCTCAGTTAACAATCATGCCATGCATGAAAGTAAAATCAAATTAAGATCTGGATGAAGAAGAAAGTGCAAATAGGATTTCAGTGGATAGATACAGTAATGGTTACCATTCTCATGCAAGAGCAAAAGAATAACTACATTTCACATTTCAGGAGCAACGTTAGTTGAAGCTAATGTAGCGCCTTCACAGAAGAGGCCCTCTTCCATCTATCAAAAGCCTGCATAATTAAACCCTTAAGGTTTTCCTGCTATAAAAAGAGAAAAACTAAAGCAATTGTTTTAGTGATGATTTAAATATTCACTTAGATATCTGTCCTTAGAAGTGTTCAAGGCCAGGTTGGATGGGGCTTTGAGCAACCAGTTCTAGGGGGAGGTGTCCTTGCCCATGGCAGGGGCATTGGAACTAGATGATATTTAAGGTCCCTTCCAACCTAACCCATTCTATGATTCTGTACGATTCCTTCATACCCTCTATCCTGCAGTCCTCATCACTCATATTGGGATCAGATATCTCACCCTGTGGAGTCAGTTTGGGCTATTACAACTCTAAATTTAGCAGATAATTCTCTTTTTCTGAAAGCTCTGTTGCACCTATTACCTTCATCAATTGCTTTGGGAACACTCCCAAAGAGAAATCAGGATTATGTATGTTAGAAGGGCAGAGTGATATACACAGAATATAAAACAGAATAGGAACTGGTAGCATAGAACTGAATAAAAGAAATGAAATAGGAAAAAGGCAAAAGGAAGATTGGATTCATTGCAAAGAAGACATCACAGAATCACAGAATGGTTGAGGTGGGAAGGGACCTCTGGAGGTCATCTGGTCCAACCACCCTGCTCAAGCAGTGCCACCTAGAGCAGGTAGCCCAGGACCATGTGCAGATGGCTCCTGAATATCTCCAAGGATGGAGACTCCACCACCTCCTTGGGCAATCTGTGCCAGTGCTCAGTCACCTTCACAGTGAAAAAGTGTTTCCTGATATTCAGGAGGAACCTCCAATGTTTCAGTTTGTGCTCATTGCTTCCTGTCCTAGTTCAACACACCAATTCAGAGGAAATGACCTGTACAGGAAAGTGATGACAGAAAAAGGAAATACAAAGTTGATTGGAAAAGAATGGAGAAAATTTGTCGGTATCACCTGTCTACTGCCCAGATAGATGAGCAGAACAAAAATGGTAAAACCACAAGGATGATTAATGAAGTAGTCAGGTAACTGAAACCACATGTGATGGGGAAAATGAAATGGGGGAGTATGAGATAGCATCAAACACATTGTTAACTGGCAAAATCTACCCAAAACTCAAATGATAGAGATAAAAAAGTTCTCTGAATTTCACATTTTTTTATAGCTTCATTCCTGATCACATGTGTGCTGTCTCCATTTGGACATTCTTTTATTGTAGTCTGGCAAAAAACTTCTGGCACCACACTATTGGGTATTTTTCTTCCTTTTCTATATAAAATTAAAGGTTTTTTCATCATGTGTAATTTGGGCACTATTTACATTTTCTCTTTGCTTTCTAGTTTCTTTTGCTGATCCCTACCTTATTCGCACTCCGTACATATTTTTTCCTCTTATCTCTCTGCCTTCCCCATGCTGTGCTCCCTGTACTCAATAATGTTGTTTGTATTGCACAAATTACCGGTTCTTCACCAGTTCTCACCTTCCATCTGTTTTTCCTTAGTATATAAGCCAAGAGATGGCTGCTGCGAGATGGTTATGTAACCTTAAATTCATAGTATTATCCATTACATTAAAATATTTAAAATAAGCTGTCTGTGGTAGATAGTAAGCTCCTGGGTCTGATTTGTTTTCCCGTACAGAGTAATCAGTGATACAGATTCAGTCAACGTATTCCAAATGAATCACCTGTGTGGAGGAGCAAATGTAAAAGTTGCATACAAAGAGGAGTAGTGTCTTTCCTCTGTGATATACCACATCCAACCTACGCTAAAAACAGCAGGTTTCCCAACACAGAAGATCTAGTCTAAAAATTCAAAAACATCACATGGAAAAATCAGAACCTATACATTACATAATGAAGTATATCATATTAACAAGGTTCCTTATTTTTATATGATGCACCACGGAGCATGTTGTTTTTGCAGGAACTTCAGAAACTAAAATGGTAATGCAACATTCATTATGGCATAATAACCAATCTTAATACACAAGCTGTAACAGGAATCGTATTCTTACAGAACTGAGCATTCAGAAGTTAGTAGGTTCCAAAGTCGTAATAGTATAAATAAAATAACAACTAAAGAAAAATCTCACAAATAAATTAAACTAGTTTGTTAGACTCGCTGCTCCTACTAGATCTGTACCATAACTTTTAATCCATGTTCTCTCTATCTGTATCACAAATAAGCTCATCGTCTTCAGTAAAGCTATTGTGCAAAAACTTCTGTAAAGGAACAAATGTTGTTAGTTCAAGGAAATACTGTCTACTCAAAAGTTCCTGCAACTTGTCATTTTTATAGGAAATTATTGTTTCAGATGATTTAGAGGATATGGGAAGGTTGTTGTTTTGTTTTGTTTTTTTTAATTATTTTTATTTTTGATTAAAAGTATTCAACTTGATCGCACGCAAAGACTTGCAGTTGATGGCTCAATGTCCAAATGGAAACCAGTGACAAGTGACGTTCCTCGGGGTTCGGTATTGGGACCAGTGCTGCTCAACATCTTTGTTGGTGACATGGACAGTGGGATTGAGTGCACCCTCAGCAAGTTTGCTGACAATACCAAGCTGTGTGGAGCGGTTGACATACTGGAGGAAAGGGATGCCATCCAGAGGGACCTGGACAGGCCTGAGAGGTGGGCCTGTGCCAACCTCATGAAGTTTAACCAAGCCAAGTGCAAGGTCCTGCACCTGGGTCGGGACAGTCCCATGCACAAATACAGGCTGGGAGGAGAATGGATTGAGAGCAGTCCTGAGGAGAGGGACTGGGGGGTGTTGGTTGATGAGGAGCTCAGCATGACCTGGCAATGTGCACTTGCAGCCCAGAAAGCCAACCGCATCCCAGGCTGCATCAAAAGAAGCATGGCCAGCAGGTCAAGGGAGGTGATTCTGACCCTCTACTCTGCTCTCATGAGACCCCACCTGGAATACTGTGTCCAGCTTTGGAGTCCTCAGCAAGAAGGACGTTGCCTGTTGGAGCGAGTCCAGAGGAGGGCCACGAAGATGATCAGAGGGCTGGAGCAATTCTACTATGAGGACAGGCTGAGAGAGTTGGGGTTGTTCGGCCTGGAGAAGAGAAGGCTTATAGCAGCCTTTCAGTATCTGAAGGGGGCCTGCAAGAAAGCTGGAGAGGGACTTTTTACAGGGGCACGTAGTGATAGGATGAAGAGTAATGGCTTCAAACTGGAAGAGGGTAGATTCAGATTAGATATTAGGAAGAAATTTTTCATTCCACGGGTGGTGGTGAGGCATTGGAACAGGTTTCCCAGGGAAGCTGTGGAGGCCCCATCCCTGGAAGTGTTGAAGGCCAGGTTGGATGGGACTTTGAGCAATCTGCTGTAGTGCTGGGTGTCCCTGCCCATGACAGGGTGGTTGGAACTAGATGATCTTTAAGGTCCCTTCCAACCCAAACCATTTTATGATCTTGAAAGGGAGAATGTCAGAAAGGTATTAGTTAAGCTGAGGTTTTTGAGGAGTATTCATAGCTAGTAAGTGAAGTCCATGCCATATTCTACAGATTCAGATTAGCCAAAAACCCCAAGATCAGACAAGAGTGCATTTGCTATATTTTGCCTGGGTTTTTTTGCACTGTCTGTGCTGAATTAATGCATGAGGTAGAACATGTTTTTTTCAGGTAAAGCTCCTATTGGCTTTCTGGACAGGAAGAAGAGTGGAAACTAATGTTCTTCTGAAGTAGAACTTCCCATGATTGTGTTTGTTCAGTGACTTGTTGCCACATACAGAATAGTCCTGTTTGCTTCAAAGAGTTTCTTATTAACTCTGTTTCAAAGCCCATGAAGATATATTTTATCAAGTGCTCTCTCGGCACTGTGGAAGTGGATTTTCTAAGAAACCCATTTGACTTCTTGAGTCAATTATTCTGTTAAAGCTGCTTGTATGGTTTTCAGAACATGAATGTTATAGGAAAGGGGTAATCTTGCAATTTTCTGGCATGCTGAAGGTTTTTATACTGTTACCTACATTATTGTTTACAGAATTGTGGAGTAATTCAGGCTGGAAGGCATCTCTGGAGATCATTACTTTACCTCTCCTCCTCAAAGCAGGGTCACCTACAGCTGGTTGCCCAGGACCTTGTCCAGTTAGGTTTTGAATATCTCCAAGGATGAAGATTCCACAGCCTCTCTGGGCAACCTGTGCCAGTGTTTGACTACCTTCGCAGTAAAAGAGCTGCTTCTTACATTTAAATGGAATTTCTTGTATTTCAATTTGTGCCCATTGCCTCTTTTCCAGTCACTGGACACTACTGAGGGGAGCCTGGCTGCACCCTCCTTACTCTCCTCATCAGGTTTTTATAGACATTGTTAAGATCCCCCTGATCCTTTTCTTCTGCAGGCTGAGCAGTCCCAACTTGTATGTCAGATGCTCCAGTCTCTAAATCATCTTAGTGGCCCTTCACTGTACTTGCTGCAGTGCGCCCATGTCTTTCTTGTACTGGGGAGCCTAGAACTGGACCCAGCAAACAAGATCTCTCTCATCAGTGCTGAGTGGACTGGAAGAATCACCTCCTTTGACCTACTGACAATGCTCTTAATGCAGCCCAGCAGGCAATTGGTCTTCTTTGCCCCAAGGGCACATTGATAGCTCATGGTCTGGTTTTTGTCCACTAGGTCCCCAGGTCTTTTCTGCAAAACTGCTTTCCAGCCAGCCACTCCAGGCCTGTACTGGTGCATGAATTAACAGGATCAGAGTTTATATCCTGGAGTTAAATGCAGTTGGCAGCCGGTCACAAGTGGTGTTCCCCAGGGCTCAGTACTGGGGCCAGTTCTGTTTAACATCTTAATCAATGACCTGGACAAGGGGATTGAATGCACCCTCACTAAGTTTGCAGATGACACCAAATTGGGTGGGAGTGTTGATCTGCTTGAGGGTAGGAAGGCTCTACAGAGGGATCTGGACAGGCTCGATTGATGGGCCGAGGCCAACTGTGTAAGATTCAACAAGGCAAAGTGCCAGGTCCTACACTTGGGTCACAGCAACCTCATGCAGCGCTACAGGCTTGGGGAAGAGTGGCTGGAAAGCTGCCTGGCAGAAAAGGATCTGGGGGTGGTGGTCAACAGGTGGCTGAATATGAGCCAGCAGTGTGCCCAGGTGGCCAAGACCAACAGCATCCTGGCTTGTATCAGGAATAGTTTGGCCAGCAGGATGAGGGAAGTGATTGTCCCACTTGTACTCAGCACTGGTGAGGCTGCACCTTGAATACTGTGTTCAGTTTTTGGCGCCTTACTACAAGAAAGACATTGAGGTACTGGAGCGTGTTTAGAGAAGAGCAACAAAGGTGGTGAGGGGTCTAAAGAACCAGTCTTGTGAGGAGGGGCTGAGGGAACTGGGGTTGTTTAGCCTGGAGAAAAGGAGGCTGAGGGGAGACCTTCTCGCTCTCTACCACTACCTGAAAGGAGGTTGTAGCAAGGTAAGGGTTGGTCTCTTCTCCTGAGTAACAAGCGATAGGACGAGAGGAAACGGCCTCAAGTTGCGCCAGGGGAGGTTTAGGATGAATATTACGAAAAATTACTTCACAGAAGGGGTTGTCAAACATTGGAACAGGCTGCCCAGGGAAGTGGTTGAATCGCCATCCCTGGAGGTACGTAAAGATGTGTAGATGTGGTGCTGAGGGACATGGTTTAGTGGTGGTTTTGACAGTGTTAGGTTTGATGGTTGGACTCGATGATCTTAAAGGTCCCTTCCAACCTAGATGATTCTATGGTTCTATGATGTGAAGAAAAATGTATTTAGTTGCATTGCAGATATTATGTCTAGAGGGACAAAATACTCAGAGCATTTTGCTGGCTGAAGGCAGCAGTAAAATCCACTCCCTTGATCTTTTCTTCTTATGCCTGAATAAACTCATGTTACCAAGCCTTTCTTTGTATGTTGTGTGCTCCAGCTCCTTAATCAACTTGGTGGCCTTGAAGTGGCCTTCCCCAATTTCCTTGTATTGGAGATCCCAAAACTGCACAGAATACTCTGGATACAGTCTCAGGTGTAAACCTAGAAGAATCGGCTCCCTTAACCTGCTGACCTCACTCTTTCTAATGCAGCTCAGTAATGCACTTGATCTGTGTTGCTCAACTTTTCTGTACAACTGATCTCACCAACCAGTTTTGTTGCCTGATGTTATTCCATCCGAAGCGCAGGACTTTGCATTTGCTCTTGTTGAACTTTGTGAGGTTCCAGTCAGCCCATTTCTCCAGTCTCTTGATGTCCCTCTGAACAGCAGCCCTGCCCTTGAGCATACCAATTTTGCTGTTTTCCACAGGCTTCCTTATGGTGTATTCTCTCTTTATTCAGGTTTTTAATAAAGATATCTTCCCCAGTAGTGACTCCCAAGGAGCACCACTACCACCTGGACTTCATGCCATCTATCTCAACCCTTTAAGTGCAGGAGTCCAACTAATTTTCCGTCTGCAATACGGTCCACCTATTGAAACTGAATCACCACTTTGCTTAAAGAATACTGTGGGAGACCTTCCTGAAAACTCTTGTAAAGACAGGGTAAATGACACCCGGTGCTTTCCCACCAGCTGTGTAGCAGATCATCTAATTACAGAAAACTATCAGGTTGCTCAAGCAGGGTTTGCCCTTTGTAAATTCGTGCTGATTGCTCCCAGTCACCTCCAGTCCGTCATATGCCCTAGATAAAGAATCCAGGAGGATTTGCTCCATAACCTTCCCAGGGACTGATATGAGAGTGACTTGCCTGTGGTTCCTTAGAGCCTCCTTCTTACCCTTCCCTTGTGTTTTACCAGTCATCAGGAACCTCCGGCGATTGCCACAACCTTTCAAAGATCTCATAGTGTAGCCTTGCAGTGACACTGGCCAGTTCCCTCAGCACCACCTTTATCTCAGAAGCTGTTTATTAAAAAAAATAATCTTAATCTTAGACACTGTGCATTAGCATATATATTTCTGCTTCTGTCTCACTCCCTGTACACACATATATATGAAGAGAGAAATGTATAGGTTAGTATTTATGTAAAGAAATTCCAAACCAGTGCTAAAAGAATATAGAATTTAAAGAAAATATTAGAAGAGAATAGAGCTTAAATTCCTGAACTTCTTAAAGTCAAAGGGAGTTTTGCAATTTACTTCAATGGATCCAAAATTTCACTCACAGTATTTATGACTTTATAAAATTTGGAACATAACCTGCCTTTAAATCAAGTGTAGAAATTTCTTTGAAACTAGTTCTAAAGTTTTAGAGAGAAAAATTAATATGAATTAGAATTGTAATTAAAAAAAAAGAACTGAAAAGTTAGAGCATTCACAGTTTTTTCTATAAAGTCTTGTCAGATTCTATGAAAAAATGGGGCATGACCTTTGTGAAAATTCATTTCCATTGTTTGACTGACAGCAGATCTTTATATTGGGTCGATGTTAACCCATTCATGTGACTCCATTCATACAAATTCTGTACATAGGATCCCCTTCTGACCAAGAATGTGTATTTTGCATGTAGCTGGCAAGAAGCTGACCAAAAGAGATGATGTCCATGAAAGTGAAGTTTCTCCTGGGAGTGGCTTAGTGGTTCCAAGCATTTTATTTGCCCAGACTTTTGCAATCAGTAGTGTACAAAGAGTCCATTCAGGTGATAAAATGATATGCACACATGAAAGAATATAAACACATTTCAGCACTAAAACAGTTATTTTAAGAGAGAGGAAATCAGCCACTTTAGGGCAGTTTTTAAATGTGAGTCTACACTTAAACTGTCTCATTGGAGACGAGGAGATTGCAGTAAAGAGTGTCCAGCAGATGCCATAGGGAGTCAAATGAGATGTGAATGTCTTCACTGCCTCAGTATAATGAAGATCAGTGTGATAGACAGTGGAAGTGAAAGATCAAGCAAATTGGTGGAACACTTAATTAAGGGAGAGACAATTTTCTCACTGGTCTGTAATGATGGTTGTCAGAGCCAAAGACAGTCACAGGAGGAGAAAATTCATTTGGTTAACACTCAAGCTAAACACTAGTAAGTTTCCACAAAAAGAAAGAAGAACATTTTCTAAATATATATTTCGCTAGTCACATTTGCTGAACTATAAGACATGCTTCTACAAACCCTTAGAAAAAGGAAAGGATTAGTTTTGATCCACATGAAACAGCGAATTCAGCTAAAAAGACATAAATGATTAAGCTTGAGCAACTAGGCTCTTCATCCAGTCTGTTTAACAAAAACTGAAAATGAACACATCCTAGTTTTAATATTTGCAAATTTCTTAGTTGAGTTATTTTTACTGTTGGCAACAGTTCAGTTAGGGTATGGTTGGTTTGGTTTTTTTTTTTTGAACTTCAGTTCTGCAACACATATTTAGAACCAATTTGTTAACATTTGCTTTGTATGTTCAAATAATGCTTGTTTTACCCCATATTAGTGCTTGCCTGATCATCCCAGGGATTTTTTTCTTCACTCCGTACCCCAATATCATAAAAACTAATAGCAGTGGTGTGACTTTCTCATCAGTTTTTCTTTAGGAAGAAATAGCTCCTGCTTTGTTACCCAACGTGGAGGACCTAGGCAAGGAGAGTGAGGCAAAGGGCCTTTTAGCACGGAGTAGTATGGCATGTGCCATCTTCATGCCATCTCGTGTCTGTATGGACTTCCTTCTCATGGATCTCAACCATGTCTGGGCAGTCAGTTTGAAACCCCTGCTGAAGATCCTGCTTGGAATGCCAAATTTCTTAGTTATGGTGTGTCTTACAGAAGTGGCTCCAGACCTTTTCCAGAATCTCAAAGAATTCCTCAGAGTGGTCCAGCATGCATGCTTCTTCCTCACTGTAAAAAGGGTGTGAAAACCACTGAAGCATCTGATTTTGCTATGCTCTCCTTTGTTCATGTAAATAGGTTGTTGCAGGGCAGTGGCATTTGGGTAGGACAGCATTCAGTTTCCTAAAAGTATTGTTGCTAGTGCCATTTGAAACACTCTGTTGATTTCAGCCAACCGTATGGGGCTGGCAAATATGACACACTTTAGTGAAGGCTGCACCTTTCTTGCTTCTCGGTGTGATACCCAGGATACCCAATGGCAGGTAAAATGGCCCTAACTGCCAGCATTGCGCATCTGAATCCTGCGGCTGGACAGCTGAATCACTCGTTAGGCTCCGGCATAATGTCTGCATCTCTGCAGAGTACACCACCTTAACCACCCAGATTTAGGTGGTCGTCGCCTCGGACCGAATCCCACTTTGGTTGTCTAGACTCCCATTAGAGAAAAGACAACTCTTCTCAAGTAAGGTTCATCTGTGCTGTTTGAAATGTTTACCTTATGGTAAGTTACATCTTTTCAGTGTCTCTTTCTCATCACTCACTATTGAGGGGTTTCTATGTCTGATTTTTGTGTATTCCACCACATTTGTGTTTGGTGGCTCAGCAGTGCAGCTTAACAATGCAGACTGGTTTTGGCATGGAACGTATTGAATCTTGTTGTCAAATTCTTCTTGTATGGTACATCAAATTAATTGTCTTCCTAATAATAAGTAAAAGAGAGTCTGTCATAACCTACCTGTGTGTTTTGTAGATTGAAAAGCATTCCAACTATTTTTTGTAATGGTTTGCTATTATTACTTATCACATCTTAATTATGGCTACTTACCTTTCCAGGTTCTGTCTCTCCAATCGTATTTTGCATGTATTATTCTTACCTGGGTATTATTGATATTGTATAGCATAATAATAAAGTAAATGTGGATGTTCCAATAAAATAGGCATTCCATCTAGCTGAAGAGGACTGAAAAAGAAATAAAGAATAGAAACTGAAAACTGAAACGTTCTTGCTCAAATGTCAAACATTAAGAACCCGAATCTTCACTGCTAATTTTCTAGATCCAGAGAACTGGGTGTATGATACCTGCATTTAAAAACTAAAACCACCTTAATAATCGAGAAGTGTGTGAGAGGAGTCAATTTCCCAACTTTTCTTGCTCTTTATAAGACAATATTAAATATCTAGACGTAATTACATGCTCCACTTTTATTTAGGATTTGTAAGTTTCTTAATGTGCAAATGGATTCTGATGTATATATAACTTCTGTAGTTTTTGTTCAGTTTAGTAATCCTACTCTGAAGTAAAAGCTTTTCTTTCTTTTTATTAGTTAGGACTTACATTCTCTGGGTGGAAAGCCTGAGAAAGATATTATTTCTCATTAACTTGATTTTATATGAAACCGAATTATATTAATCACCCTGCAGATATTCTCAGCATGTGGAAAAGTAATTAAAACAGGTTTGTACCTTGTGATATGAAGTTTATTCACAGATTTTGATTTAGCAACTTTGCCAGTAGTCAAAGGAGCAGAACATCATTATGAAGCTGAAGGAGAAAATGCTGTGTGAAGAAACACATCCTACTCTATTAGAAATGGAAAACAAGTAAGAGTGAAGACAGAAAACACGTATTTGTGTTTGGGCCTAATTAATTTCCCGAGCCCATTTCCAAACCCAATCTTCCCCCACTTGCCAGTGCTAAGGATCATGTACTTGTTTAAACCCTCAGACCATTTAAATCAGTTAGCGTAACAATTTTTTGGCAGAATTCTGCTTCAACGCTGTCTATTTTTCTTTCCTTAAAATTTCTAATGGAAAATAGTATCTTACGTAAGTAAAATTAGAACAAAACAGACTTATCATGCATAATGCCCTATATCTGCTGTGGAAATGGAGAAGGGTCATCCAGAAAATGATACAGTGCAGATATTCATTGAGAAAATAAGCAAACCTCCACAACACTGAGTATTTTAAAAGTGTAATCAGGCTTTTCATTGTAAGCTACAGTTGTGAACATGTAACAAAGGAGCTCTGGTGCTACCTTTTTATTCTGTAGATGGAATTGGAAAAGTCTCTCCCTCTCCCGAGGCCCCGCTGCACTGGCTGCTTTCCCAAGGACTCACTGACCTTGGCGAGAATGTGACACAATATTTCTGTAACTGCAAAGGAATAAGACATCAGGTTGTTGGAGCCACACACACGTAGTTTATTTTACTGTTGACATCTAAAGTAGCTAAGAACCTAAAATTCTGATTTACAATGAGAGATTGAAAGGCATACATGTAAAATGCCCTAACGCGCTCTGTCTGAAAACCAGCAGCCTCAGGTGATTCTGTCAGGAGTGACAAAGTGGCTTTCACAGAGAAATTGGATGCTATAATGATAACACAAATGGAAGCATCAGACATGCAAATTCCATTTTGTTGCACCAGCAAAGGTAGGCTGAACACAGATGGGAAAAGGATGTTCTCTGGCTGCGACTTTTACCCGATCATGCTAGCAGCAAAGAAACGCAAGAGGATGTTTGGACCACGGATCACAGCAGCCTTCCCTTCTAGATATTTCCTTGAATTATCAGATATCTCTATCTTGTATAAACTGTAGATAGTAGGCAGTCAGTTTTGCCTGTGTCCCAATTTTCTGGAAGTTTGGGTATGGACAACCCAGCTAAGAAGCAAGAAAGCATCAAAGCTTAGTTGTTACAGTGGTATGACTGGACCTGCCTCCTCTTACACTGCCTCTTGAATTGTAGGAGAGGAAACCATTTTAACTATCCATAGAAGACCTTGGATGATAGGAACATTTTCCTCAACCTTGTTTTCTTCCTTCATTTACAAATGCATAGCATCTCTGCCTTGTCTGTCCCATTTGATCTTACTAATGCTGCCCACAGTCATGGGCTGCTTCCTTCACGTCCCACTGCTTGGCCTTTCAGAAATCCAGTAACGGCTCATATGCTTTCATTGCACACAGAAAGTTAAATAGCTCTGTCTTTTTTGCATTGACAACTTATTGATCAAGAAAATGTCAAAACAGAGAGCAAGATATGACATTTTAGTACAACAAAATTCAATAATCCTTTTTGTGATGTTTCCCTGAGCTGGGGAATACTAATATGGAATGAAGGTGGAGGACAGAAACTGAGATATGGCAGTGGAGTATTACAAATCCATAGGAAGGGCTTAGCTTTACTAAAATTAGTTTATTATTTTGTATCTGCAGTCATTCTAAGCAAAGTCACATAAGGAATAAAATTGACACCAATACAATAGCTGCTTGTTATGAATCAGAAAATTAGTCTGAGCCGAGATAGATGTGTTCCAAAAGTCTGAGACTGGTGATCCTGAAAGCAGCAGTTTTGTATGGCCTTTTTTTTAATTATTTCTTTTTTTAATGGAAGACAAATTGGAAACACCTTTGAGTTGAACTTCTTAGTCCAGTTTGACATAGGAAGCATGTGACCCTGCTCTTGAGTGGGATTCTGCGACGCAAAGACAAAAGGAGAACTTGCGTGCAGATCTAGCCAGGGATGTGCTGAGCTGGCCAAGGCACAGGACCCTGCAGCCTCCGGGTACTGCTGGTTCAGCGACTCTGCGGGTTACATTTGGATGGTTAAGCACGTCCCTCCTTGAACTTCTTCAAGTTGGAGTTGTCCAGATAATTGGTTCTGCTGAGGGCCTCCAGGCTCTGTTCTAATGTATTAGAAGTAAGAAAAGGCCTTCCCAGCTTTTGTCCCATTGCCTTATTTTAACCTAGATGCTTTAAGTGTAGATAGTTCCAAGGAAAACTGTGGTCGAGTGGTACATCATTCTCTGCAGAGCTTTTTAAAAAAAATCTTCACAGTTGCAAATTGCAGAGACTGCTTGCTCATTTCTGATTTCTTCATTCCCACTGGCAATACTGAATTTATTAGGTTAAATGAAAAGCCTCATTTTTTTGTAGCAGCTTATTTTTTCCAAGTTATTTGCGTAACGGGGACTATGATTTCTTTCAAACCTGCAGCAATACATTTGTTTGTTTATATGTATTGTTGTGACTGAATATAAATGCATATTAATTGATTTAACTGCATTTAAATCCTGCATTCCTGGCGAAATATTTATTGAAATATAAGTGAAGAAAATTCAGAGGTCATTCAAATTAGAAATGTTATTTATTCATCATGTGAGTAGCAATTAACAGGGTTAGGAGCTCAGAGCAAAGATAATCTATTACCATAATGAAATTAAAATTTTGGTGATACCACACCTGAAGTTATGTGTAAGATGCTACATTTTGAATCTAGTTGTGCTAGAGAATACATAATGCATACCATACATACAAGACAATACATACCATCCTTTTGGTAACTATGTATGAATGTAGAAAGTCAAACTTTTTGCTGTAACACGTTATGCAGGTTGCAAGGTTTCACACTGCTATCATGTCTTTGTTACTTTAAGTTCACAAATATTATCAAATCAGGCTGAATATGTCCTGAATGATCAATTATAACACAGTTTATAGTTTTGTTGCATTATGGAGAGTGTACATCAACACAGTGTCTCCACAGTGCAATGAAACTGCTATTTGTATTACAACCACTTTCTCTGATGTATTTCAATTTCACAAATTATTTTACATTAAAAGTCACATTCCTAGTAGGAATAAACGTGAATACTGTTCTTTGCATATTTTTCTCATTCACTTGATGATTTTGCCACTGGTGTTCTGTTTTCAAATTGTGTGCTATTACAGAAATGTTACAATGAAAACTCTTCGATTCGGCGTTCCATCCACCAAAGCTCCTCTTCCATTAGCATCCTCTCAGTTTCACTGCTCCAGTATCTGCTCTTATATCAAATTAAGGTAGTCCAAATCCATTTTGAACTTATCAACTCTGAGATACGGTTTCTCCCATTCCACTTTTTTTCTCTCTTTTCAGAGTTTTACATTTCGAAATGTAGAGCTTATCACAAAGATGTGAATATTGCCATCAAGCACTTCATTTTTTTCTGCAGACACAGATGGACACTTATCATGTCCAGGTATTTCAGTATAAAAGTATATCCCATTCTTAAAATCATGAGAAAATTGTTACTTAGAAGATTTTTTTTTTTAATTTGGAAAGGAAGAATCATTAAACCAATTTGCTAGAAAGGGAAAAGGGAAAGTGATGGGGCTGTATGAGTAACAGCGTAGCCAGCAGATTGAGGGGACTGATCATTCCCCTCTGTTCAACATGTGCGAGATGGCAATATTTTGCTTTTGAGCTCCCTAGAAAAAGAAAAATAGTGACCACTGGAGCACATCCAGTAGAGAGCTGCCAAGATGGTTGGGGGCTGGAGTACTTCATGTACGAGGAGAAGCTGAGAGAGCTGGGTTTGTTCAGCTGTGAGGTGAGAAGCTGAAAGGGAGACCTTGTTGCTCCCTATGGCAGGGTGGTAGGGGAGGTGGACCCAGACTTCTCAGAAGAGCATGGCTGCAGGACAGGAGGCAATAGCCGCAAGTTGCAACAAGGGAAATTCTGAAATTAGAAAAAAAGAGTTCACCATGAGGGTGATTGAACACTGGCACAGATTATTCAGAGAGGCTGAGAAATCTTCATTGTTGGAGATACTCAAAACTCAATGAAGCAAAGCCCTGTGCTGCTCCCTGAGCTAGTTCACCCTGCTCTGAGTGGGCTTTCTACCAGATGACCTGCAGGGTCTTTTCCAACTTCAGCACTTCTGTGATTCTGTGGAGTGACTTATCAAAGGCTAAGCTAAACCTATAAGTTTTTCTTTACTGGCTTATCTGCCCTATCTTTTTTTTTACTGGTTTTTTTGTTTTGTTTTGTTTTAACAGTCTAGTCAAAATAGAACGCCTAAAATTTATACACAAGTCTTGTGCTTTTATCCAGCCTGAAATTCAAAGTTCTTGTATCCATTGTTAAATGCCTCCAAGGTATTATCCTGTTTATATCGTCATCTCTGTCAAGAATTAATGTGGTCCAGTTCTCTCTGACCTAATCCACTAGATTTATCCCACATAAAGTACAATTGAAAAAAATAAAATATCTCTGTTCAAAGGAATCAAGAGCTGCTTTTTTTATTTCAGAGAAAACCTTTGATCTAATGAACTGAAGTCTTTGAAAAAGTTTGCATAGGGCAAAAACTTCCAAGCATGAGTAGAATAGTTTTGTTTTATTGCAAAAGAACAAGTCATCCTGAAGAAATGGCAATAGAGAGACCCGCAGAGCCTGTTTTTGCCACTGATGTTAACAACACAAAGAACCAACTATGGTAGTAATAGAATAGAATTATTTTCTATATGAATATCACAATATATGTCACTGAGCCGTAGACAGCCTTTTCTGAAAATCAAGAAAATCTAGCAGATCTTAGTGAAATATAAGATTCATTGTGATAAATTCACAATGTTGCGTATAATAACAAAACACCATAGAACATATTATGCAGACTGGAATTACAGCTGAGTGGGAAAAGGGAGTAAAAGACTTGGGGATTAGAGTGAATAAGGAAGAAAATAAACTTGCCTGTGCAGCAAAACGTGTTCTTCAGATTCTGTCTGGCTTCCTGGAAACTAGTGCAGTAAAGAATATAGACTAAGGGAGAGCAGCTTGAGTGTGTGTGTTTCAGAAAGACATATCTTAGCAACCATGATTTTTAAGGGGAGAAACATTAGACTGGATCAAAGGAGCAGTGAGTTTTGAGTACTTAAAAGACTTTTTTTTGTGACAGAAGATTTAAATCACTGGTTTCAAAAAGCCAGACCATAATGGGAAAGTTCGTGAAGGACTGAATCACTTAAAAAAAAAAAAAAAAAGTGTTTTGTTAAAATGTCATCTTCCAAAACGTGCTGCTGAAGGTAGGATGGGCAAACCTATTAACAACTGAGGGAATGCATCCCAAGTCATATTTCAAGGGACTGCAAATTTCCTCCTTTGCCTGTTAATCTTTCTCTGTTGCTAGGACCTGGGAAGACACTTAGCCACTCTGAATATATTGTATGGGGAGTACTGCTTATCTAACAGACATCAGAGTTGTCTATCCAAGTGAAAGTGAAAATTTGTGAGGTAGCTAGAGATAAGAGCAAGAATAACAAGACCCAGAATGATTGTTATAAAATTGCTGTTTATAGTGCAATACAGCTTGCATATAAATGTAATCATTTTATATAAGGAACCTGATTTTGTTTTGTTTTGTTTTCTTGAAGATCATTACATTAGAAGTATTTCATGTGAAAAAAAGAGCAGGGGAATGATCAATCATACAGTTAGAGGGGGGAAGGTAGCCCTAATGTTCAAATGATAACTGGGATTTCAGCAGACCTCTCTATAACAGCTCGGCATACTGAAAAGTCCTGCTAGGTACCCTGGAGTACTACAAATCATAATCAGAAAGCTCACATATATATATATATGTGGGTCATCCTAACATGCCAAACTAAGTTACTGAATTTCATTGGAGAGTATAGCACTCTTCCCGTGGTCAAGCCTTGAAAATAATTTCACCAACTCATTTTTTACCCCCATTTTAATTATTATCTTTTTTTTTTTTTTTACAGTCATGTATAGAATCACCGACAGTGTCTTTACTTAAGTGGTTTAATGTCCACTTTCCTGCTGCTGTTAAACATGATTTCAAATGGCAATTAATTACTCAGCAACTAAAATATGTGCAAGTAGAGTGTGTTTAAGTAAGCTCTTTTTGGTGGTCAGTTCAATATCTGCCCTATGTACGGATATCCAGGCTCTAAACTTTTCAACTACATTTTATTTCTTTGCAAGAGATTGTGGGGAGAAAAAGAGAGGGCAGCTGAGCAAGACATTATCTACCATTTTAGATCAGCCCAGGATTTGCTTTCTTGAACTTCATAAAGATACTGCTTCCAGTCTTTTGAAAATTCCTACCTCATAAATTCCAGGATATTAACTTCCTTGTCAGGGGATTTATTGAAACTATTCTGACATGCTGTTGTTCACAAACCTGCAATGCCTTTCACAAAGAAATGTATCTTTTTACACTATAGTGTGGCTCTTCCAACTCTGTGGTTTTGCAATGGGAGAATACTTCAGGGCAAATAATCTGGCAGATCTCAGGAAGGAGGTCAGTGTCTGGATAGTATTACATTTTGGATGCTTCTCTGTCGCAATAGTTTTGCTCTGTTTCAGATCTGATCATAGGTCCCCAGTACATAACAACCCTTTGAAAAAGCTTGCATTTAGAAATGGATATGTCCAGGACACAGTCAGGCTGTTTCTTCATTAGGTGGTTCTCTGAGAAGGATAAATTACCGAAGAAGGCAACTTCTCACTGAAAAGCATTTTAGTGGTGATCAGTTTTAACCAAGTTTTGGAAGACAAATACAGTGTTTGTCAATGTGTTTAAAGAGCTTCCCAGGGAGAAGTTTGGGATGGGCGTTTGTGGGAATTTAGTTTCTGTTTTCATAAGTAAATGCTGTAAATCCTGTACACAAAGCCACAGGGAATGAGAAATAAATGCGTACATTGTACTTCAGATTGTTAGGTTGAAGGTTCCACATCACTTAGAAAATAGTTTTATTTAATGGGCATATTACTGAAGATGCATAAAGATTGTTTTATCCTACAGTTACAGATTTGATCATTGGTATATATGAACATTGAAAGTATCTTTCAAATGTTAATCTTTCTGCTTTTCTCCAGACAAATCTTACTGGCCATCTCAAGGTGTAGTCAGGATGAAATCTTGAGAAGGGATTTCCAAATTTCTTAGACAGCCCCTTAAGAATATATACTCTCTGTAGTTTATATCTTCAGCTACTTCCTCAGGAGCATTGGGACCGAACCTGCTTAAAATGACTTGCACAGAAATTATAAAGTATCGTGTAGCTGCTTTTGAAGAAATTATTTCGCTCTGTAATAGGTCTGGCAGCTGACCCGGGGAGGCTGTATGCATTTGGACCGGTGCATTAGTCCTCCAGGGAAGGATTTCTGTGTCTTTCTTTGTATTTTGCTGGCATTTATATACTGCCTGTTCCCTCCTCAGTTTCCTCAGAAATCCTCCCGACTTGTAGGAGGTTTGGCTTTTTCCTGCATCTGTGTTAAGAAACACGAGCAAACTGAAGAGGGGAAGATTTGTTCTTCTGCACTTTCAGACTTCTGGGGAGGCTGTAGATTATTATTTATCTTTCTAGCCAGGAAGGCCAGGAAAAAGGGCCCCAAACTCGTGTGCAGCCAACTGGGTGATACGGGCTCTCTGGAAAGGAAAGGGTGGTAGGTGTAGGAGGTGGGAGAAGGGCAACTGTTGTGTTGAGTAGGTTGGGCTGTTTCACAGACAGAGCCACAGCTGTTTTCAACAGGAGAGAGCTCTAAATGCATTAGTGAGCCATTTGGTTCAGAGAGAATAAAAGATGTGAAGAAATTGAAAGAGAAAAACCACACCCCCTTCTTTCACATTTGAACACGCTGAATTTTCAATATAATCCATTAACCTACACATAGCCTTTCATTAGAGCCCTTGGGAGACTGCAATATTTTTGGCAATGTACTGTTACAAAAAACACAAGTAAAAAACCCACATAACTGCCCCCTCCCCAACAACTGAAGGGGTCATAGAGAAATTCAAATCTTTTCTCTGAGCATACTAAGAAGTGTGTGAAATTACAGGCACATCAGATATGTTTCACTCCATATTTACATGATTTTTGTGAAGAAATAAAAAATCACCCATAATTTACCATAATTTGTCTACTTAGTACTCAGTACATAAGGCATGCACAGTCTTTTAAATACGTGTAATTAAGAAAACAAATACTTACTGGTTGGCAGAAATAATGCGGTTTTAGTTTGGAAGGTAGTTGGAAACACAGTCAGGATTAAACACTGCTTGAACCAATAAATTCTTCTTATTTATCATAGAACTATTCCATTAGTTTCATTGAAAGCATCTGCGGTGTAATAATACAAGAACTTGCTGGTCATTCTAGTTGACATGGTAGCACATTATTTTCCATTTTCAGCATGAGTCACTGCTATGATGCTCTACATCCTTTGCCTTAGTGTCTTTTAAAGGACCTTCGAGATGCCCATTTTATTACCGTAGCTGCTGTCTTCTTAACTGTTGTCTGGGATGACATCAAGGGTGCTTGTGATTAACCATGTGACAAAAAATATGATCAAAATTGTATTAAGCAATATTAAACATTTTTTGAAATACAAAGTTCAAAGTCTCTGATCAAAACCTCTTTGAAAAGTAGAGAATAATCTTTCCTGCATTTTTGCTGGACTTTTTTTAATGTCAGCATTATGTCATAGACCCTTCAAAATTAAGAAAATATATTAAATATTCCCATTTCTGTGCATTAATCTAAGCAAAGAAGAAAGCATAATAATCCTGCTGGAGGGTTTTTTTTACAAAATACTTCCTTCCAGATACCTGTTTGAAGGCCACATGGTTCATTTGGAGGAGGTGCCACAAATTTGTGGAGAAAGTAAACCTGGAAACATTTTCAATTTTTTATGTAATAGGTGAGATTTTGCCTCTGCTGAAATCATTCTGATTTCTCCTGTGGATTTTCATACAGTCAATATTTTTTAAATTTAATACTGAGACCTTGCATTGTTTAACATGTGGGCTATGTATGTTCAATGTTTTACTAGCAGATTAATTTTGAGGACTAATCAGACATTGCAGAGGAGCTATATAAATATAATAAAAGATATCTGAGTGACACTAGAACACTGGTACCATAATTATGGTTTTAAAATACTGTATTCAAAGCTTTATTTTTGCTTGAAAGCCACCTATTTAACTAAATAAACACATTTTTCTCTATGGCCGTTGGGTAAGAATGACACCTTTTAACTGTTTCAGCTCTGAAGTGTGTTTCGGCCACGCTTAAAGAAATCCATGGTGAAAATAAGCTGGGAGGAAGCCTCAGACAGAAGTATGCACTATTTTTTTCAACTTCTTTATTTGTTGTAGCTAACAGATGCTATACAAATGTATTATCGACAGCCATACTTTGTTGCAGCAATATTTTATCTTTCTTTCTAATAGCTATTTTTATAACTTCCAACAGTTCTTTGTGAGTTCAGAACTTCTAGTATCAACTGCTGGATAAAAAAATTCATTGATTTTCCACAAGGTGGCATGTAAGAATCAGTCTGCTGTATTTTATTTAATATAATTCAGTTAATATAAATTTTGTATACATCAAATGCATGTGCATACTCAATGAAGAAGGAATACATTCATAGGACAGAGTATACTGTGACTGGCTATTTAAATACAGCATAACAAGCGATGCTCTGTCACTAGCTAAATTCTGGTGTTGACTACTATTGCATAATTTACAGAATAACCTATTAAAATAAAATCTAACTTAAGCACCTTAAGGCTACTTGTATCATGAAATGAGATTAAAACCTCATTCACAGAATGAGATCTGTGGAATTGTCCAGTTACTTTCTAAGAAATTATTTATTCATTATTCATTGTTATTTAGTCATACTTACATTTTATGGAAGATAAAGATCAGTATCAATATGTGTTTCTTTAATATAACTAAATCATTTTTAAAGCGGGCATTTAGTTATTAAAAACTCTTCGTACAGTCATTCCATTTGTGAGTTATAGAGCAGTTTCTGTCCAAGAGAACTTCCTACTCAAAACAAGAAATAGTTCTGACCTAAGTTGCCATCTAAGCACAAACTAGTAATGATTTTTCAGATCTAATAATGTTTAGCTAATGATTGGTTTCTTCCAGTGCTGCAAATCTCCACATTCTCTAAATTTCCTAGTACTGCAGTTTATTAAAGAAATAAAATCTGGTAAACTACCACCAAAAAGTTACTACTTGTCTTGGTTTGAGTATTTTTTCTTCTTATTCAGAAGCTAAGTGGGCAAGAAATCTGAGAATCTGTGCTTATAATAGATTTTCAGCAAAAGAGACTTTTGACATCCGAAAAACTGGGCACTGATCAAAATTGAGCGATCTCCGGCGATTTGAATGGGATTCATCCCATTGAACAATTAATTGCAATCTATGCAGTTTATGCAATAAACATAGGTGAGTTTTTCAGTTACCTTAAGTCTTGTTTGCATATGATTGAAAACTTCATTATTATAGATTTCACATACGTGAACATGTCCAAGAATAAATAAGAATAAATACAAATACTAAAGGCAAAAATGTCTCATAAATTTGACTTCAGCTTCAAAGCTCAGTCGGTCATCTGGTATTAGTAGATTCATTGGCAAGTAGTAAAAGACCTCAGTCTTTTTTATCTTTTGTGTTATGTCTGCTATTCCAGCTTCCTATTAAAAAAAAAAATAGTAAAAAAGGCTTGTTCTGCCCCCACATTGCTGTTCGGCATGCAGTTGAAGCCAGAGAAGATTGCTGAGAACTTCTTAAGCCATGTTTGCTACCAAGAAAAACATACCGGGGAACTGTTCTCTAAAGTAGCCTCATGTCTGGTACAGCCCATTACTTTTGCTCCTCATTTCATCTTTTTGCATCTTTTTGCATCTTTTGTATAAGGCAGAAGTTGTGTTTTTCAGGCTGCTGAGATATCTTCCCATCTGGATCTACAGAGGCAGAACAACTGCCTTTAGAACTTGTCCCTCACAGTCTTTCTCTGGACCCAGGGTGACAGATAACTCATTTTATCTGTGACAGTTGGAGAAAAAAATACGTTCACGTTGTGCAGAATGATCTCATTCTTCCCACAAATATGTAAATTTTGTGGCCAGATACACAAAGTTTTCATAATTACAATATGAATCAACTTTAGAGACATTTCTCATTTTTGAATTTGAGGAACAAAGCAATACATATGGTGATCAATACCGTGAATAATAAACTGTATGCTCAGACAAATTATACCAAGAAAGAAAATGGCATTTTAACCAGGCTGCAAACACCATATACAAGATGTGTAATTTTGCAATCACTGTGCAGCGGATCTCTGCCTCTTTCTACAAATGTGAAATACAATCTAGCAGTACATAGCAATGTTCTCAAGTCCATGTCAAAGACAAATAATTGTTTGCCATCTGCTAGGAAAAGTTCCCTGAAAAATATCTTGCCTTTTTAATTTCATTACTCAGGAAGATTATTTTCCCATGGGTGGTGGAAGAGGAACATCATTTTAAGTGAGCAAGGGACATCTGTAATTATATCTATGCCAAACATGGTTTAGCAAAATATGTACAAGGGATGAGAAGAAAGAAAATAAACAACATGCCTTTGACAACCAAATTCTAAATTCAGAGTCATAAGCAACGGAGATAATTTTTTTTTTCTTTTTTTTTTTTTTTTTTTTTTTTTTTTTTTGAGCAACAAGCTCGTTCACTGGCCGTCTCAACATATTTGCAACTTTAAAAAGTGAACTAAATTGTCAGGGGTTGTGCCTTTAACCCATTATTTCCTCCCTTTCTCTGTGCACAACAGACTGCAGCTGGGGCAGCAGAGCTGTGTGATACTGCAAAGCATGAACCGGCTGTTTTTAAAGGCCTTTCTCCGCAGTTTGCCAGAGACTGCATGTGCCTCCTTGGAATGTTTGTACTACAATAACCACGTACCTTCCTTGACACATGGAAGAGTTACTTTCCTGTTACTATTGCTAAAACAATTGCAAACAATTGCGGCCTCAGAAGGGTTGGCTAGTGTGCAAAGCAGCTCACTATCTTCCTGAAAAATTGCATTTATCAGTAATTAAGTAATTAAGCCAACCATATGAATTTCTTAGGCCTCTTGAGTTGCTGTTCATGATAGCTTTTATAACTGTATCAGCACTGGTCTTCAATCTATATGAAGGATTTCCATCCACTTAATGATTATTCCAAAGTAATTTCAACAAGAATTATACTACTAAATATGAAAGTGTAAAAGTCTAGTTAATGTAATTCCCTCAAAATCTTACAACATTCTTATGGTACCATCAAAATACTTGAAATACTATTATGCATTTATATGCTGAAAAAGAAATCCAGGATTGCAGATTAATTGACTATTTGTAATTAAATGGAAGTACAGTGTGCTGAATAAAATTTAGGTGACAAAAATTTAAGTGACTAAAAATATTTTTCAATTTTCTGTCTCCGTGGAAAAAGAAAAATTCTTTATTCTTAATAATAGTTGTCATTCAGTGGATATATAATAAGAATGTAAACAAGGTGACTATTTTGTACTTCGTTATTGCTACTGGCATGGCCCCAAAGCAGGTCAAATATTGTTGACATACTCCCCTGAGTTTATTCATCAAATGGGCTGACTTGTTTCTTCTGCTTTGAAGAGACACATATTGGTGGATTGAAATGTAACAGCCATTTTAAGTGTCAAACATAGTAAGTATAGATAATATTTGTGAGGTCAAAGGATTATGTTACAGCTAACCCACCAAAACATTAGTAGAAAAGTGAGATTTCAGAAAAATCAATTTTGTTTCTTTCTTTCTTTTCAGTACCATTAGTCCTATTAGTATCTTTATAACTGGTTTTAAAGGCCCCTAAGCCTGAGGAGATACCCCCAAAACAGATTTTCCTTTCTTGATGTGAACGAGGTTCATTCTTAACAAGATAGCTTCTGTTGACATACAGCATGTTTTCAAACAAACTGTAGATTTCTGTCTTCACAGTGCTAGTGGCTTTCGTCTGTGGTCCATTTCAAAATATTTTCAACTTTCTTTCACATTTCATCAGCCTTCAGCAAAAAGCTTGACTAGGAGTTCTGAGACTGATCCTTTTTGCTGCATTTGCTACATCTGGTATTTGAATTTTATTTGCCTCTCAAACACCAAGATACTGGGATGGAGGTCACTTTGTGAGGTCCATCCCTATCTTCTTTCATTCTCACTGTGTTACCCCAAAAACACTTGCTTGGATTTAACTAAAACTAAAATACGGATTTTAGTACAATTGTACTGGGTTAAACCACGTTCTTGGATTTATGAATTCATGGCCCTGGTCATTCTGACCAGGAAATGATATTAAAATGCTGTCTGTCTTGATATCAGGGATCTAAAGCTGGTTGTTCTCTCCTGCTATAACTCAATCTACACAATGTTAAAGCTTTAAACTGGACTGATTTTAAGATACTGTGTCATTGATATTGATTAAATAGTTTCTAGTAGGTCCCAGTCATGCATTTACTGAGTACGCTTATCGAGTTTTTAATAAAGTTCAGTGTGTTCCTCATGGCAAAGGCTGTAAACCTCATATATTGATCCAAACCTTATTTTGGTGGACTGACTGTGGGGATTACTAGAGGTACAGCCAGTACTACAAAATCAACAAAACAGAAATTCTCCACTTCAGTAACTGCACATTTCTGCCTCATGTTGGCAAACTCAGTTTTATTTTTCTTAGCTTTCTCATTCACATGATGGTCAGTGGAAATAACCTGTCATGTCATTCTTTGCATTTTATCTAGAGGAAAATGCATATATTAGAAAAGGAGATTCTCAGAATAAAGGGTTCAGACTGCAGGGTTTTTTTTTCAAATTGTCTCTATCGTATCTTTATCTGGATCCCTATAGATCCTCAAATGCTGAGCTCTCTCCTCTTCTGCTTGTTAAAACCTTTGACTTCAGTGTGTTTTTTCACTCAAACTGCGTATGGCATCCATCTCATCCAATCATGTCTACAGACTAGAGGCCAACATCTGAGCTACCAACTCAAACTCCAATTATTGTCAAAGGAGAATAACGACAATTTACTAAGCCAAATCTGGCTTGTCTGTAAGAGGGATTCTTGATAGTACCTCAGATGTGGAGGTTTACAGCATGGTCTCATCTTTTGTGTTAATAGCCTACAGCTATGCCTTTAGTGTTTGAAGGAAGAGCATCCGACAGTCTTTGGGAACGGTAGAGCATTGACTTATGTGGCAGTTATACTTGATGAGTTCATTATTTATTTCTGGGTCAAAGTGAAATCTCTCAGCTCTGCACTGCAAAAGCCCAATAGCAGATGCTTCATCAGAGGTGCTGCAGCTTACCGGCTTGGACTGTCTCCTGGACAGAGCTCTCGTGTGTCAGTGCTCTGAGACTGAACAGCTCCAGTGGGTTTTGTCTTGCCTAAATGTAGATGCTATGTCTGAACCAGGTATCCTTATTGTCAGAGGAGAAAAAAATAGGAATTTTCAGGACATGATTCATCAGATCTAGTTAAGTGTTTACCTTAGGATGAGACGAATTCCCCAGAGATGCCTGTATCTCTCCACATATAAAAGCTATCTCACCAAGTAGTTCAGCTGTGACGAAGTCCTATGTTCCAGATGTTTATAGGCAAGTGAGATGAATCCTTCTGCAATATGCGCAATACAGTGAGACAAATATCATCTTGACCTTAGTTTCATTGAAATTCCATTTTCCTGAGTCTTTGCCTCATTCTTTTACTATATCTTTACTTTCCCTTATATATATCCTATGAGTCTTGACTCCCTGACATTGCTTCCTCCAGGATACCCAGCTCCTGTTTCATTGGTCATATAGGAACTATAATCCCTCTACAGAGACTTTTGCAGTGTTCTCTTCCCTTTGACAGTTAAAGGTTAACTCAGCTGAAACCTCACCTCAAAGATGCAGTCATTTGAAAGAAGCAGTAATATGTGGTAATGTCTTTTCTTTATGAATCCTCCACTTATTGGGCCTGGGGAGGCTGCTGACTGCACAGGCAGCCTTGGACATTGTCTGCAAGCCTTAATCTTAAATTCTGACAAGCCATAAAAATGTACCTAATCCATTAATGAGATGCTGTCTATGACAGTGTAAGCTTTTGAAACAACTCTACAATCCTCTAGCTGGACAGCCTGAGGCAGATTCATTGCCTTGGTTGCTGGTAAGAAAGGAACCTGAAAGGTGACTCTTCATTGAAAATGTTCAACAAATATAAAAAAGCCTCAGAACTGTTACTTTACTTTAGTGCATAATCTTTTAAAATACATAATGGACAATCAGTTGTAAGATCCATATTGTTGAAGGAATGAAACTTGCTACCAGTTCTAAACAGAGCCCTGATGAATTTGGAACTGGCAATATATTTGGATTTAATTAGTACCCAAATCTCAATGTGGTACATGTGGGGCACACATCTGTCACAAGTAAGTTGAGTCTTTTGCATTGTATAATCTCAATTTTTTTTAAAAAAGGAGAAGCAGCCACCCAATAATACATATTCACACTAAGCCTCTAAGTACTGCATGAAAGAATTTCTAGGCCAGATACTCTTGATTACTTCTAAGCTCACACATTGTTCCTCACCATGCCTGTTCTTCAGCTGAAAGCTTTGAAAATAAATCGATCAGAAAAGTGTAGGTATGGTTTATTTCTCAGTGACAATTACTCTAGATATGCAAGTAAGATATTTATTTTTGAGCTTACCAATAGCTTCAGTTATGGCAAATATTCATTAGTGCTGAACATACTGATGTAGTAGTATTCTTCTTTGATTTAATGTATTAAATCTAAGCTATTAGTTTGCTGTGCAATCCATTTTGTATGACGCTGACTGTCTTTCTATAAAGACAAATAGCCTTGAAGAGCATGTTTCAGAAATTCCATCATGACAAAGAAAGATGTGATTAGTACTGGGGTAATTACCTTTCTTAAAAGCTTTTCCATTCCAGTATCAATTAAGAATATTGTGGCTTTCTTCCACTATCTCAGAACACTTACCCAGAAAGTGGTTTGTCTTTTTAATGCTTTCTGCTGTACAGTTGTGTATTTATGATTACATTCCTGAATGATTAAGTTCTAAGAATTATCTGGATTCCCTTGAATACTTGAAAACACGCATAGTAATATACTTGTTGAAGTGTGGAGATTGTGATCCATTGTACCTCTCATCTCCCTGGCATTTGTAATTTTCAAAGGTTAAATCTCTAATTTGTGAACTTTGTAAAATCCATTTTTTGTAAATAAAAAAAGGACTACTATGCAAATGTATGCATTTCCAGAGTCAGCTACTATTTTTGTTAACAGAGAAAGCTGAATTGCCTGCCATAGAAATTGGACCACTGAAACACCAATATGTATGAAACACTAATATGTATACAAGCACATGTATGGGTCATAAACCCTGAATCCTTATGGTGAAGCCCTGTGGAAAACTTAATCCTTAGATGATACAGCTTTGGAACAATACCTGGCTACCACTGAAAGTCACCAGATCTGCACTGATGATGGAGAGCTCCAAAGCAGGGCCTGATACACTGGTATGTTGCGCAGAATAAGTATACCTTTTGTAAAGCCCATGAAATGGCAACAGCAGGATTTTGACTTTCAAAGGTACTATTTATTCAGTCTTGTCCTTTTGCAGGGACACATGTTGCCTCTGTGACCCATATACTCCCAGATCTCTCTGTTCTTAGCTGATCTATAGTGGTAACCTTTAGGAGTAGTTCAAAGTAATAACCTGTGATGTGTGGACCTGGCACTACCAGCATCAGGAGCAGAGCCATGAGTGTACAACCTTCCTATAGCAGTAACACTTCTAATTTTCAAAAGCAAAGACAGCCCCATGCACTTTAGTAACAGTGTTGGTTTGTAGATTAATTACACTTTTTTACAGGGCTGTTCTAATGTTGCAGGAGATAAAGGCATCTACAACAGTTGTCCCTACCCAGCAGGTCAACTGTCATCGAGGCAGGGATAAACACTTATGATGTGATGACTCAGTTAAGCAACAACCAGGTATTTGTGGAAGTATGAACTGTGGCAACAGGACACCATTCCTGATTTTTAGTGGCAATCTTTCCACAGTGTGAGAGGGACATAAGGAGGACAAACTATAAGAATATATTGAGAGTTAAGGTATTAATAGAAAATCTATGGAGGCCCCTTGTAACAGCATCAAAAGGTCAGACTGATGGAGAAATAATGGAGCTGTGAGGCAACCAGCCCTCCATATCCATAATACCTCCAGATAAGCTTATCAGGAAATGCTATTAGTACATTATACTTTAAATTAACAGTGATTTATCAGAGCAGGAGCATGGTTTTGCATGTACTTTGTCTTTTTGGAGCTGAATATTATTTCTTTATTAGTTTTCACTCATATATTTAAGTAGGTCACTAGTCATTATCTATTTATGTTATGCCAGTTCAGAATAAATAACTACTACATTTCACTGATGGAACTGTATGCTTCAAATACTCTAGAGTTACATACATGAAAGTAGTTAATTATTTGGGGAAGTAAATTATCCATGTCTAATTGCAATGTCAAACTGTCCTGGATAAAATAGATCACACTTCTGGTTGATCTAATTTCTTTAAATACACTGCTGTTTTTTAAAGGTGTAAACCCTATCTTTTTTACTGTCTGCATATGTACATACACTCAGTCTTTGCTGGGAGGCAGGTCTGGTGTTTGGTGACTCGATGTTGATCAGAAGCCTAGGCTGAAGCCTTAATGCACTTGCTATTGACACTATTCAAAACCTGAGCCCAGGTTCAAATACCCCCTCAGTCAGAGTTTAAAACCTGTAATCCCTACTGTGAGCTGAGCTTGGCAGCTGAGTCTGCCTAGGTTTGGCACATAAAGCAAGCTCCAGTGTGGTAACCGAAGGCCACTTTACATCATACACCCATGTTTTGGGACCCTTAAGGCTGTTTTGACTGTGAATTTTCTCAGCTCTCCTGCTAATATGTTTCAAGGTAATACCTGTTTCTCAGCCCTCTCTGCACTCACCTACCATCTCACAGGCTGTCAAATGCTTACTCAAGTGCTAAAATATGAATACAAAGTTGACATAATTAAGTTAAACTTAGAGCAATTGTTTTTCACTTACGTTTTGCTTGGAATTTGTGTCTTGTGCATGAAACCTGAAGACAGGCCTTGCTTGTCTGAAAGCTAGTCTGTTTATCTGCTGTTATAACTCAGTGTAATAAAAGACAATATTTTTCCCTACAACACATACACTACTTAAAAGCAACTCTGGAGAGTTTTATTTAACATGTTAGCAGGTAGCTGAATATTAGCAATCACATGGTTACCCATGGCTGTGAAACAGGTGATGAAAATTAGTATTTAACTGACTACTCCCAAAGACTAGCTGGAAGGTTTGCTAGTTGCCCTTACCCTGCTCTTACTGCTTTTGGTGGGGCTGCCTGTGTGGTGGCCGGTCCTCTGAACTCAGAGCACTGTCTACTGGCACGGCAGGTAGCTCAAGGGCACAGACTGGCAACACAAATGAACAGCACCTTAAGAGCTCTCTTTTCTTTCTGTTGATTAGAAATTGAGCCTCCTGTTAGTAGCAGAGATGTAAACATAGACATTAGCAATATCTAAAATTAAGCGAGGTGAATCACACCCAGCTAAAGTATGGTTGTGTCACCTCTTCACTTTCTCTCACGACAACCTAAAAAGGGACAAAGTGTCCCTAAAAGGAAAGGCCAGTTCAGGTGGTGTGTGCTAGACAGTTATGGCAATCAACAGAAAAGTAGAAGTTCATCTACTTATAACAAAACACAAGATGCATGCAGTAACCTTTGTTTCTCATTTCTTTGAAAGTCTAGTCATGTTGTTATTCAATAATTCCTGAAGTCATATCTGACCCGAACAGATTTATTTTGTGTCAGAATTCTTGGACACTCTGCTACCAGTTACGTTGTTCGTAACATTACATCTATGGAACAGCATTTTGTGTTCTTCAGCTTTTAAAAACAGGCAATTGCAAGATGCATTATCTTAGAGTAAGTGGCCGATCTGGATTTCTTCATATTTAAACACGATGAGTTCTTTTTATACTTATATGAAAAAATATGTAATTTCATGGATGTTTCAACAGTGCCAATCAGTTTATTTCAGAAGGCTGAGGAAGCTTTTGATCTTGTCTCAAAATTAATGAACTATTGAACAGAAAAAGAAACAAGCAAGAAAAAAAGCACCCTCATTTTTACTCTGCAAACAGAAGAATTTCCATAAAGAAAAATAGGTGTATGTGGTGAATAGATACAGCAAATTTATTTCCCTACCAGAAAATTCAAAGCCAATGAACATGGTGTGAAACACAGAACTATACAACAAATGGAGAGCAGATGAACTCAGAGGAAGGGGGGGCTGGGACCAGCTTTGCTGCATCAAAGTTTATAATGTTAAGTTACACATTTGCTTAGCAATACCATAGTCATCTTCCACATAGTCACTCTGTTTTTTTCCATATGGTCTTAATAACTCGTCTGATCTTCTGGTAGCTACCCGGCAAAGCCTCAGAATAACACAAAACGAAGTCTCTGTCTTACCTTGAAGGAACAACATGTCAAAGGTGTAACTTCTTGCTCTTTTGTTGAAGTCATTATAGAGGTTTCCTTTCTTTCCGTAAGATTTTGGGTGAAGAACAGTGGAGATATATATATATAGTGTGTTCCACGTTTTCAAAACCAAAACTGACTTTTTAGAAAACATCAGAAAAGCTCAGGTCAGCCCTTGCTTTCATGTTCTAATGAAATGTCAAAAGTTAGCTCATGCAATTGGCTCAGCCAAAGCCAACTGTTTTCTGCACCAAAGGCATACAAAACAGGGAAGAACTAATTTCAGACCTGGCAGCCTTTCTTTCCTCCATTAAAGAGCATCAGGTCAGCTAGAGAAGTATTTATTTGGGGCTTAATTAGACTACCAATGGACTTTCAGTTTTGAATGTGAAGCAGCCTGTTGAGCTGGAACCATTTTGTTCCTCACTGGAGTCTTTCAATTTATCACTTAGATTCCATCGGCATTGTGCATTTAGCTCTAAGTCTTACTCAGCTTTGCCCAGTACTGTTCTTCCTCTGTCTTTCACCCAGGAAAAAAAGTTGACACAGATTTTGGAGCTCTTTAAGCCTAGTTGCAAAGACAAATGCCCTTCAAATCGGGACTTGTCCTGTGAGAGCACACTGGGAAATATCACTCAGTCCCTGTAGTTTTTTAGTGTCTTTCTCGCCCTGCCCTCTGAAGGGTTTCATGTGCTTGCTATAGCTATCTGGAAGAAAACCTTAGCCATCTCAGTTCTTGTCTATTCCTGTGTTACCTAGAATATGCAGGTGAGCCAGGAGGCAGGAAGGTCATAGTAATACATCCTGGGGTCTACATCAGGCACTGCAGAGCAGATGCCAACGTTAACTGACAGAGAACAGGGCCAGAAAGATGATACCCAGGGACAGTGTTACTTTTAGGTACCACTACAGGCTGAGTTGTTCAACACCAGTCCAAATCTTGGTTTTTAACTGAAATGCCAACACCATACGATTCTTACTCTGGTGGCATAGTCCCAGTAGTCAAAGAATATGAGGAAGATGTAACTGTTTGGGTGATGATACTATCAAACTAGATAATAATTAAGAAAAGCTCCAAACAAAATGTTTGTGTGTCCAAACCCTATCTGTTTTTACCAGCCATTCTCATTATTACCTCAATATTAAAAAAAAATATTCTGTCTTTGCAACTTTTAGGAAATATACATATTTGATACCTTGTCAGTGAAATCAGTAGGACACCAAGAAGAACATTGACAGATTTTTTTACCTCTTGCAGAACCAAATGATATTTAAAACATCTCAGTGTAAATAAAATGACTGACAATTATAAGACACTTTTGAAGTTGATGACATGAGAATCTCCCAAGCTCAAATGGAAGAAAAGCAGAAGAAAAGAAGGTGAAACAATGACTATATTCAAGGAGAAGTACCCATAACTCTGAGACAGGTAATTCAACCTTAATTTTACAAGAGATTTTTTCCCCTTTGAGTTGTATACAGAATAGTTTCTAGAACTCATATTTTCTCCTGTGCATCATTGGTTATCTTTATTTATGTACAGCAAGAGTATTAAGCCTTACAAGAGATACTCAGGTCAAAAAAAGGACAGGTTTAAGCATTTACGTCCTGTCAAACCCACTTATATATATGACAAAATCTAAGACTTTTGAAAAGAAGGATCCATATGTAGTACAGCCCTTGGGGCACAAAGTGCTTATGCATTGCCTTCATACACTAGTCTTGTGTGTATTGGCTTTATTTAATTGTACCCTAAGGCTTGCACAGAAAAAAACCCAAAACTTTTAAAATGCATTAAACATAACACACATACCATCTATAAGATACCAGGCATGTTAGGAACATGTGGATCTATTATAAGAAAGGAAATAAATCTGCTTTGACAGTTTTCAGCATTGTTCAATGCTGGATCTTTCAGGGGAACAGCACTCACATGCTAACAAGGATTGTACTAAGTAGGTCAACTAGGTAGACCCTGTGTCTCACAGCAGCATCAGTTTCTGCCCTGAAGTACTTAAAAGATCTTAAAAGTCACAATGTAGAAGAAACAGGAAGATGGAAATGGAGAATAAAGTTACAACAGGCAAGCCAGAGGCAGTGTGATTAAGCCATGCCACTTGAAAGGATTAATTTAATTGGCTGGTTAAATTCCCAAACTGAAAACTGGAAGACAAGGTGGGGTTATCCTTAATTCAGGGAAGGTACTTGTTTAGTCAGCCTTCCTTTCTGTGTTGAGGGCATCACCTCTGGGGATTTGTGGTCTGCCCTGGTCTCTGTGAGGGTGGAATCGTAGTCCAGCAGTGACATTGGATCCCCACTAACAATCATTTTTCATTTTGGAATCGATGGCAGCCTTCTGACAAAGTGTTATTTCTTTAGCAATTAAAAGACTGCAGTAATGGGGAAGGAAAGGTTTAATGATAAACAGTCTCTTCCAGTGTTATGTCATGCTGTCTTGGAAAAGAAAGACTCAGCGAAATAGGTCAACAGAATGGAAGAAAGGTGATTGCCCTGTTCTGAAGCTATGTGACATGTGGGCCTTGCATTGGGAAGAAGAGGGGCAGATGAGACAGCTATATGTGTCAGTCTCATGACAATGTTCAAATAATGATTCGCATGGCATGACAGCTCATGAAGGTGTGTTATAGTAGGCCTGTTCCTCCTATTCCATGGCAAATTTAATTTCCCTCAGGCAAAACGGTTTTCATGCTTTCTTGTGCATCTTTGCTGCATAGGATGCTGTGGCTGTAAGCCAACTCTGATACCTGCGCAGTCCTTCAAAAAGATGATGGTACACAGAACGAGGAGCTTCTGCTTAGTTTCTGAGTAAAATTACTGAAGTCTTCTCCCTACCACCCTAATAAATGCACCAGTTAACCTTTCTTTATAAAATCACAAATCAGCTTTGTCAAGCATTATCTTAACAAGGAAAATGATTCTTAAATATTTTTGATATTTTTAAATTCCATATCACTGACGTAATTTTTAATATTAAATTTTTAAAATTGTATTTGCAGAGATTTTACATAAAATATTTATGTTAAGAATTTAGTTATTTCTAAGATCTGTCTAATGACTAGAAATTGCCATGCTAAACTCATATGAATCTGCCATTATGAAATTATGTCAGATGTATATTAAATCTAATTATTTTTTAAAAACTTGACTCATCCAAATTACTTTAAGTTACAGGATGTGCTTTAGTATTGACATACCGATACATATAACTATTTTCTACAGCATATTTTATTTTGTCTGACTATAAAGCAAAATAATTTCCTATTAAAAAATGTGTAACGTTGGGAGAAAACAAACACACTAATTCCATATGTTACTACAACTTTCCACTCAATGCGTTTCCAGTTATAGTGACCCATTTGATTGTTAATCATGGATGGAATGACATTACAACACCACTAAATGTCTAAGTTCTAAGAAACAGGCTATAACTTTGTAATTCATGGACCTCAAGGATTTTGTTTTCTTTTATAAAATATGCATATCGTTTTCCAGTAGTATGTTGCATAAAGGATGGACTACATGTTCATAAAATATATTTTGCGAGGCAGTTATCTCTTTTTCCATTAACATTGTGGGGAACTATTCCCCTGTCCCTGGAATTTCCCTGTGCAAGTTTTGGAAATAAATAGAGAGATAGAGATAAATAGAGATAAATAGACATAAGTAGAGAGAATGTCTGGGTGGTCTGGTCTCAAACCAAACACAAGTTTCTAAGCATAAAGGAAAAAAAATGGGGAAGCCTAAGTTAAATACCAAATCTTAGGGAAGTATTTGTTAAAGATGTTCACCTTTTAACTCACGATATAAGAGGCTGTATTAATCACTTTTTAAAGCAGTATTTCCTCAAGCAATTTTCCCAGAAGGAATTAATGCAGAAAGGGAGAAAATGGAGAAAATGTTAATGGAAAGTATATGAAGAACTTCTGCAACTTTCCGCATTCTGAAAGAGGTGCCTATGCTTAGATGTTAAATCATTTAGATTTCAGTAATATTGAATTTTCTATAGGTAAATGTCAGTTCATAGGTTAAACAAAAGCCTCAGAGATCTCATGTACAATGGTGGCCACCTGTATTCCAGATCAAATTTAGAAGTTGAGCTAAAGCCCTGGTCTACAACAACAGATTTTTGGCATTAGGGAAGCAAACTTTCCCTTCTAAAATATGATGATGATGATGATGATGATGATGATGATGATGATGATGATGATGATGATGATGATGATGATGATGATGATGATGATGATGGTGGTGGTGATGATGATTCCATGATTCTATGACGACGGTGATAATGATGATTACTAGGGAAACACTTGTAGGGTAACATGAAAAACAGCAGAAAACCCGCTGTATTTTAGTGGAGTCCTGCTGCAAGAAACTTGGATCTGTGAGTGAAGGAACTATCTACTCTTGCTTTATTCTCACCAAAATGTCTGGAAAGCACAGCTCTGTGCAATATTTATAAGCAAATGGAACTGCATCAAAGACATACCTAACCTATCACCAGATATTCCTACAAACACAAAGAAACTGCAAGACTCAACACTTTGACTATCTGCTAGGAGACAAGGGTGTAATAACATAAAAATAAAAATAAGGAAGAGTTTTGATGTATAATCAACCCACTTATTTTCTAATTTAAATGATTAGAGTAGGAGTGGATTCACACTTGGCTCCAATGTTAGTCAAAAGTGTGAGATATCTCCAGAACAGGATTCATATCAGCAATTAGATGTGGCTGTATAGGGAATCTAGTGCAAAGATGGGGGAATCTAGAGAAAATTCAACTGATTCTGGAATAGAGAAATAAAAGGGAAGAATGTTTTTAAGAAAAACACATAAATCCCATTCACTTACTAATGGAAATAATAGAAGGCATTCTTACTTCATAAACAGCTGAGCTTCTTTGGCTGCAACGATCATTTCACATTGCACAGAATTTAATATTTCAGGGGTATCTCTTCTAATTTTTTTTCAAACATAGTTGTGTATTGTTCTCTTAATTAATCTGATAATTCAAGATTTCCTGAGAGAACAACTGGTCTTGACCACTTGCCCCAGTACATTATGAGTTCAATTTTAAGTCTTGACCACTTTACTGAATGCAATTTTAATAAAATGTGTGGTTTTAACAGTTCTAATAACTTTGTTAGGGAAAGTAAGAATAAGTGGAAGTCACAATCAGTACTTTTTCTTAGGAGTAATTCTTAGACTTCATATGAGTCCATTTATCCATAAAATAAAAGAAAATAACATAAAATTACTTCGTAATTTAACATCAGCAAGCAATCTCCATGTATATTGAAATTTGGAGGGTTCTTCTGGCTAATGTGTTTAGCAAACGTTGGGAAAAAATCCTTTTCAAATTTAAGCTTTCAATCATGTAATTGTATATTATTCCCATAATGTCTTTTCCCTCTTTTTTGTTTTCTTGTGCAAGAATATTCAAGTGGTATTTCCAATTCTATTGTTGTCTCACTGGCATCATTAAGAACAGATTTCAAAGATTTCTCTTTCTCTGTTTTTGAAGTATATCGTCCTCTGCATAAGACAACAGTTGGAGGCAGATACTCCTGTTAAACACTACTCAATGACAAGATTAATTTTCAAAAAACTCATCCAAAACCACAATGTCTGGTTTTGGTATTGCATTTCATCTAATACCGTGGCATTGCTGGAAGTTCTGTGACACGATATCGAAGACCCTTGACCATTTAACGTCGTCTGGATCCTGGTTTCCTTCAGTCCTGACTGTTTCTCAGAATACCTTGATCGCAAAGGGGGAACAATGCCAGAAAGAGCTGAAGCAGCTGGGCTCGTTCAGAAGGAAGACCTCCCAAGGAAACTATTCAGAAGGGCTTTTAGAGAGAGTGGAAGTTCACATCCAAGAACACAGGTTAAAATCTTTCTTGCTTAAAAAATTTCTTAACTAGAACACCAGGTCCCAGTCCAGGCTGAAATTTTTCAAAACCTGTTCCTCACATAAGATTTCTCCATATAAGGTTACCAATGGACAGACTTTCTATGGCTGAATCTGTATCCTCCTACAAAAGTTTCACTTTCATCTGTTATTATTGTAGCTCCTCTGCTCCTAAAATTCATCTCAGTCCATTTTTTTCCATTGATACGTGACATCATATAGTAGTTTTTCTCCTCCCAATGATTTTCAGAAAGCACCTTTGGTGTCATAGAAATCTGTTCCTTTAAGATTTGCCAGTGATAACTTGAACTCGTCTTGAAATAGCATCAGACCAAAGTTTCAAAACCAAAAAATGAAGCTTAGCAGTTGCTTAACAAATTGTACTTGTCATCTCCTCAAGGTGGAAGATGCTACAGAAAGCAGTGCTTTCTTTCTCCCTAAAGCTTTCTTTTTCCAGGTCAGCTATAAATATTCTTCAGCATCAATATTGAAAAGTTGTTCTTGTGCTGTCTTTTAAAGGTTTAGTTGTACTTTGAAATGTATACCTGCAAAAGTGGTGAAGGAACAGAAAACATCTTTTTTCATCCATGCCCAAATATATGCAGGTGAATGGGGACAAGCAGTTATTTCCTTATAATTTTTACTTTATTTAAAGGGGAAATGTTCCTAGGAACATGATCTGTGACAGTTTTTCATCCTGTCACACCACAGTCTCTCCCCTGTTTGTTGCTGTAGTCCTTATTTGTACCTTGTTTCCTGTATATATCCCATTTCCATTTCATAGAATTGTCATAGAATCATAGAATGGTTTAGGTTGGAAGGGACCTTAAAGATCATCTAGTTCCACCCACCCTGCCATGGGCAGGGACACCTTCCACTAGACCAGGTTACTCAAAGCCCCATCCAGCCTGGTCTTGAACACTTCCAGGGATGGGGTAACCACAACTTCTCTGGGAAACCTGTTCCAGTGTCTCACCACCCTCATAGTTATGCACACTTGTGTCCCCCTTACTTCCCCTTTCCTTTTATATGGTATTTTCACAATATCATATAAAGATTACATTTGATGGAAACTATTTGAAGCAGTGCAACATGGTGTTGGATTAATTAGGCAGTTAAATTTAGTGAGAGGAGTCCCTTTCTTACAAGTCCTCAGAGACACCATCCATTGATTATATACAAATATGGGAATATAAATTAGAAAATTGGTTCACCTGATGTCTGAAACTCAGAGGCAAGTTTGAAGTTTGAATTACAAAGAGAATTTTGCAGTCTAGGATAACTAATAGGATTTATATTTGCATAGGAAAAGGTGTTTCAAGACTGAAATGGACTCGCATAAGAATAAAAGGAACTGCTAAGTTAGATGTGCATAAATGCTCTCGAACAATTTATTAGTAAAGATTTTGAACATGCTTGAAATGAAGCTTATTTCTTTCACTTAATACTTAATATAGAATTTGATATGTAGAGTTAATAAAACTGCCATGTATCTGTTTGATTTTCTTTGAGTTATTATTACTGAAAAATAATTTCCAGGAGCCTAGCCTTGCCCTTTAACAGAATCCTCATATTTGCATCCTGAAAAACTTAGGGGTTCTGCATACAAGAGTGAGGGAAGATTTGTGTCTGTGCACTTGTTAGAAACCTCTGTAATGATAATGAGAAGGGTAACTTCACTGTCTTCAGTTTGGAGGTCCCTGAAGATGCAGTGCAGAGCTCAGTGGATGTTGGCCCATTGGGAAGTTCCGGTTACCTCCTTGGAGTCAGCCCCACTGTCCATCACAGTGGCTTCCTGGTTTGCTAATGCTTTATCTTCCACTGTCTCTCTTACCCTACAAGTCTGCTGCACATCCCTTATTTTTCCACTTTTGCTGTCACGTCTTCTCTTTTCTTGCCTGATCTGTTGGAGAGCCCATGTGCATTGATCAGCTGGCTGGGTAGTCAGGAAAACAGTGTGTGCTGCTCTCCTCTGGCCAGATCACCAAATAAAACTGTTCTGTCATAGTGTAGTGATTTAGAGGTATCTGCTAGATTTAAAATAGATATTTTTTTTCACTTAGAAATATAAGGTTTCAGGCCATTGGCGGTAGGTTTGAGTTGCTGTTAATGACGGAATCGTGGAATCACGGAATTTTCAGAGTTGGAAGGGACCTCTAGAGATCATCTAGTCCAACTCCCCTGCTGATGCAGGAATGCCTAGACCACATTACTCAGGACTGCATCCAAGCAGGTCTTGAAAATCGCCAGAGAAGGGGACTCCACAACCTCCCTGGGCAGCCTGTTCCAGTGCTCTGTCACCCTCACCTTAAAGAAGTTTTTTCTTGTGTTTGAATGGAACTTCCTATGTTCCAACTTGTGCCCGTTGCCCTTCGTCCTGTCACTGGGAACCACTGAAAAGAGTCTGGCTCCATCCTCCTTCAACCCACCCTTTAGATACTTTTAAGCAAGAATAAGGTCTCCCCTTGACAAGAAGAGGTACTTCATTAGTGAGTTACATTCACTGGTTGATTGTACATGAATCTCTCCCCGTGTTACACACAACTATCTTGCCCAAGAAAGACGTTCCTACTTCTGTAGCTATGCTAACAATGGTTTCCTAAACATCATGTCATCCTCGGGCTTTTCTTTTCCTTTTAGTTGTTGTGGTTGACTATTTTCACTCCTTTATGCCTATTTTTATCTAGAGGAACTTTAAAGGGTGTTGTGGTTTAACCCCAACCAGCAGCTAGGACCATGCAGCCACTCACTTCCCCAGTTGGGAGAGTATCCAAAGAGTAAAGTGAGAAAAAACTCATGGGTTGAGATAAAGACAGTTTAATAGGTAAAGCAAAAGCCACACCCACAAGCAAAGCAAAACAAGGAATTCATTCACTGCTTCCCATCGGCAGGCAGGTGTTCAGCCATCTCCAGGAAAGCAGGGCTTCATCACGCTTAACAGTTACTTGGGAAGACAAACGCCATAACTCCAAATGTCTCCCCCTTCCTTCTTCTTCCCCCAGATTTATATATTCAGCATCACGATACATGGCATGGAATATCCCTTTGGTCAGTTGGGGTCAGCTGTCCTGGCTGTGTCTTCTCCCAACTTTTTGTGCAGTCCCAGTCTACTCACTGGCTAGGCAATATGAGGAACAGAAAAGGCCTTGAGGGCTCAGCAACAACAAAAAACACCAGTGTGCTGTCAACACTATTTGTCATCCCAGATCCAAAACATAGCACGATACCAGCTGCTAGCAAGAAAGTTAACTCCATCCCAGCTGAAACCATGACAGAGGGAAATAAAGGGAACATTTTCTTAAATATGCTTAGAATCTCCTTGTCTGCTCTCATTTTCACTGCGGATGAAAAAGCTAACAATGAATATACCAAGATCATGACAATTACACGTTATAAAACAAACCTTTAAAAAAATGCTTTAATTCTGTTCTATAAACCAGTAGGCAGACCCAGAAACGTTCCTGCTCCTGTACCTGCATGATTGCAGCCTGCTGCGTCTCTGTTGTACAATGTACCGTGTGCAGTCAGGGGAGCGACAATGATGGGTACCTTGAAAATTTGATGAAATTCCAGTCAATATTTTAAACAGCTGTTTACTGATTCAGTGGATTTTAATGTACCTCAAGAAGTGAAATGGTAACCACGTTATTTTCTATTTAAAAGAAACTGGTTTAGAGAAAGTAGGTGAGTAATTCCTATCAAAAAGATTGGATACGTACTTGATATTAGAGAAAGAGAGATCTGGACTAAACAGGAAAAATAGTAAGAGCTAGTAAAGGACGTTTATGTGACAAAGCTAAAGAAACAAAAACATCTGTTGTTGCTTTCTGAAGCCAAACAATGTTGCATGAAGTCAGTAGCCTTCCATCTTCTTTTGAGAGAAGTGAATCTCTGTTACCAAGTTCCTCCCAACTTATCTTTCGTACATCTTACACATGGCAGAGTTTTATTTCTATTTGATTTTCAGCTGTGAATTGAATACTCAAATAATACAGGAACATACAGATTTCTGTATGAGATCACCCTCCAGGTTCATGAGCTACGAACTATGTTGGATTGCTTTACAGAAATGTGTATAATATTTTAAAACAAACAACTAAACCAAAAGGGAAGGGAAGGGAAGGGA
>VFFE01009203.1:790892-819382 GCA_008921705.1 Burhinus oedicnemus
CACAGACCTCCAACTAGACTCTGTGCCACTAATCACAACCCTCTGAGCTCTATCTGCCAGACAGTTTTCAATCCAACCCACTGTCCATTCATCCAACCTACACTTCCTAAGCTTGCCTATAAGGATGCTGTGGTAGAGAGTTTTGAAAGCCTTGCTGAAGTCAAGGTAGACAACATCCACTGCCCTCCCCTCATCTATTTGTCCAGTCACACCATCGTAGAAGGCTATCAGATTAGTCAGGCATGACTTCCCCTTGGTGAATCCATGTTGACTACTTCTGATAACCTTCTTTTCCTCCAGATGCTTTGAGATGATGCCCAGAATGAACTGTTCCTTCATCTTTCCTGGGATGGAGGTGAGGCTGACTGGCCTGTAGTTTCCTGGGTCTTCTTGCCCTGTTTGAAGACTGGAGTGACACTGGCTTTCCTCCAGTCCTCAGGCACCTCACCTGTTCTCCAGGTCCTTTCAAAGATGATGGTGAGCAGCCCAGCCATGACTTCTGCCAGCTCCCTCAGCACTCGCAGGTGCATCCCCTCAGGACCCATGGACTTGTGGATGTCCAGTTTACTTAACTGATCTCTAACTTGATCCTCCTCAACCAAGGGAAAGTTCTCCTTCCTCCAGACTTTCTCTGTTACCTGTAAAGTCTGGGACTCCTGAGGGCTGGCCTGAGCAGTAAAGGCTGAAGCAAAGAAGGCATTCAGTAATTCCGCCTTCTCTGCATCATCTGTCACCATGGCCCCTGTCTCATTCAATAGTGGGCCCACATTTTCTCTAGTTTTCCTTTTGCGTCCAATGTACTTGAAGAAACCCTTCCTGTTGACCTTGATATCCCTTGCCAGATTTAATTCCAAGGAGGCCGTGGCTTTCCTCGTTTCGTCCCTGCGTACTCTGGCAGCATTCTTGTAATCTTCCCAAGTGATCAGTCCCTTCTTCCACTTAGTGTAAACTTCCTTCTTCCACTTGAGCTTTTTCAGAAGCTCCCTGCTCAACCATGCAGATCTCATGCTTCCCTTGCCTGATTTCTTGCTCTTTGGGATGCACCGATCCTGAGCTTGGCGGAAGTGATACTTGAATATCAACCAGCTCTCTTGAGCCCCCTTACTCTCTAGAGCCCTAACCCATGGGATTTCTCCAAGCACTTTCTTGAAGAGATCAAAGTTAGCCCTCCTGAAGTCCAAGGTTGCAACCCTACTTGTCATTTGTGCCTACTGCACATAATCCTGAACTCAGTCTTCTCATGATCACTACAGCCGAGGCTGCCCCCAACCTTAATGTCCTCCACCAGTCCCTCTTTGTTGGTCAGTACTAGGTCCAGTAGTACACCTCTCCATGTCGGCTCCTCCACCACCTGAGTCAAAAAGTTATCATCAACACACTGGAGGAACTGAAGCACCAGAAGAACTGGTAGTGTCAGACTCCATTCTTGTTCCACCTTGTAATTGCAAAATATATATTTTTAAAATCTCTTATATGTCAAGAAGGCAACAAACCCACAAATTTTCTCTCCTCACAACATGAAATGAACATTAACAGGATCTTGGATGATGAAATCATGATCAATTCAACGTGAAAAAGTAAGAGAAATCCTATCATAGAGGTGACTGTCTGTTAATATTCATTTATGTATCTCTTTTATTATTAATAAAGGGAAAATCATATATATTTGTAAGAATTTAGAAAGTTTTGTAATATTTTTTCCTCAGTCTTGGTTCTTTTGGTAGGAATAAGGGGGAGCAAACCTTTAGGTACTACACAGGGGAAGACTAATTTTAAAAAAGGTCTGCTTAGCATATATTAATTATCCATTCACATTTTTTATTCATTTTGTATTCAGTGAACAGAAACTCATTGAGTGTAAGCTGTCAAATGTAAAAGCTTCTAAAATAGGTAGGTTGAATAGTGCTGTGGAGATGTTCATGTCTATCTATGGAGACCAGAGAAGACGACTAGAAAACTAACAATGATAATGCACCATTTTTGGGACAGTTTTTCCATAATGCTCCAACTTCATTGTCAAAACTCCATTGTCAAAGCTCACAAGTTATCTTGGACACTATATATATTTGCTCTGATTTTATACTTTTCTTTATGCATCTTTGGCCACTCTTGGATAAAGAATAGTGAGAAAAATGAACTTTTGTGTGACCCGATTTAGTCATTTTTATGTTCTTATAGACTCTAAAAATGACACAGAAATTCCATGTGTAGATCTTTGGCAGAATCCCATGGATATTATATAGGAAAATAGTACTAGATGGGAAAAGTCAGATTATACAAACCTACAACCGTGAATAATCATCATATAGATGCTTAGTCCAGGATTATCTAGTATGTGCCTTCCAAAAACCACACCACAGCATGATTTCTAGCTTCTATAATAACTGTAAACTTTTATGTAACCAAAAGCTATTATACATTGCAGGAACAGTGAACAAGCATCACCGATATCCCAGAATATGGCTATAGGTCAAATTAGTTGAATGTGCAGAAGTAGATAAAAAAATCTGAATATGTTTTTGACAATTTGAATTTCAATTAAAAATATTTTTATACAGCTCAATAAGCAACCCTGGAGTTAATTTCTTTACAATTAAGTCTTTAATGTTACAAACAGTGAATCTGTCACAGCAAATAATTTAATGATAGTAAGGCTGACCTGCTCTGTTTAATCCTTGCTAATTACTGTTCTTCAGATATCTATTATGGCAACTGTGTCTGATGAAATATTTTTTTTCTTCTGTTGACTTAAATAATGTGATGATAAATTTCCCATCCTCATTGCCCTGTTTCTCTGCTGCATTGCAGCAGTGTCAGCTTGATAGCATATTCAAAGATCAGTTACGCCTTTGAATTCTACCCTTATTCATGGACCATCTTCCCTGAACTGGCTGATCGCTGCTTTGTATTTTATCCTTCATTTTTAATAAGGCCCGTTCCTGTCAGTAAGCATCAAAGATAAATAGCTGATAAGAACTATTTGAAATATTTTTACACGAGCTCTAAATGGATATAGTCTCTTTAAGTTAGCTAAGGTAGATTTCTACATTAATAAGGGTGACATCATCTCTGTGTGGCAAGTATTGAAGAAACCAGGAAGCCACATCACACAAAACTGGAATCACTTGCTACTTGAGGATATTTTAGAGAAAACGTGTTTTACCTAAATGCATTTGGACATTAAAAAGGTGGACTATAGCTCATTCTGTTGGAAGAGGTGGTGTGTACTAAACCGTAAGGATTCTGAGAAAGACCCAAGACTTATAGCTGTGTCTAGCAAGTAGAGTGGGCTAATAGAACTGGATCTATAAAATTATATAGCTGATACTGAGGATCCGACATCCACACCGAATATATTTAGTTTTTTCTGGTTTGATTTGGGGTTTTTTTCGCACCTTCAAACTAGTTCTAGCCTTGTCCTAAGAATTGTGTTCGTTTGTGCCTGAGATGCATTAGGTGCACTCCTAGAATTGCTTCCAGTTACTTCTAAATGTTTCCATCTTCCAGTCTTGTTTCATCCCAGTCAGGCACTCCATGATCACACTATGATGCAAATCTAACTGTAGTAAATGGGGTAAAAACTGGAAAATTCACTTCAAAGGTAGACTCCTGATCTGAATTAACACACTAATGTGGAAGAAAGAATGTGTATTTACAAAGGAGTGATGAGCAAGAGAGAAGAAGTGCAGACTGTATTTGTAAGTGCAATACTGGAACACTGTCTTTAGATCTGGTGTGCACATGTTTACAAGGCTATTCAGAAAACAGAGGATACCCAAGAAAATGAATCAATGAAAGCAAATAAGCTCTTATCAGAGCTTAATCTGGTGAAGTTATTAAAGAAAACAATTTAAATTAACTTAATTACAGGTATGAGTAACTTTACAGAGAAAAATGCCAGCTATTAACTAATACATTACTCTAGTGAAGAGAGGATAATCCTACAGCTAAGCCTAGACAGAAGTTAAATGCAAATGAATTCCAATTATAAATAGAGCAACACATCCATAACAAAGATTAAGTATTAAAACAAATTATATACAGAAGTGATGAGTTCTGCATCTTTTAATACTTTCCAAGTAAGATGCTATGCTTTCCTGGTAGACATAATTTTGTCAGATATGAGTTACTGGGCTCATTAGGGGACCAAATGAATTAAATTACGTAATGTGATATACACGAGATCAAATTAGGTGATATGATAGTCCACTCTCTGAAGACTCTATGTATTTTATACTTTATTGAATGGGATTTATTTATTGTGTTTCCTTGAGTAATGTTACCATCATAGACTTATGGGTGATTTGAATATAAAACTGTTTACGTTTGACACTGTTCTGGTCTGTGAGTTTAAAGCAAACTCTTGGTTACTTCTCGTATTGTTGTGCTTATTACTACATGCTTTGTCTGCTAAGCAAGTTGCAGCTGTCCGTAGCAAGATGAAAGTATTTGTACTAGTCTTATCCACAACTTTTAAAAGAATATGGAGACAAAAATTGCCCATGGCAGGAGAGCAAAATTTCTCCCATATTCTGTTTAGAGAAGTACAGTTCGGATAGCAACTGCATGAAATATTAATATGTATCTTATTGTCATAAAGCTGATCTTTACTTCAGCTATACTTATGTAATGGCTTTTAAGTGAGATTTCTGTTTTAAATTACTATTGCCTAAATACCTGCTGGGGCATTGGTGTTTTCACAGTCTGGGTTGAGGTCGTGATGAATTGTGCCAAGTATTCCATCTTACGCTTCAGAGGTTTCTCTCACTGGAACTCATGGTACACGGCAGCTGAGGAAGCAGGAGCTGGTGAGCTCTTGAGTCTTGCTTGATGATGAAGCTGAGATACACTCTGAGCATATATTTTCCTGGGATGTCAAAGAGTATTTCAATTATGAAATATAGGTGTAATCAGAAAGATGGAGGCCACCACCCTCTGACCATTAATTCTGCAACTGTACAAAATTAATCCAGATCAGACGTGAGCACAAACCTGCATTCTTACGTATCTGGCTAGAGTTCAGACCACTGTTATGCTTTTATGTTTACTTTGCATTAGCTCCAAAAAAGCAGAGGGTACCTTGTTCTGGCATCCAAGTTAAGTTTCTCAGTCATCGTTTTTTGAACAAATTTGGATGAGTAGACCTGGATTTTATGAATCAGAACTTTATGTCATGTGACTTTAATGTTTTGGGTTTTTTCCATCTTGTGTTAGGAACTTTAAAATGGAATTTATTGTACAGCCAAACTGGAGATTGCGATTGAGATTCAGTGAAGGATTTCTATAATGAGAATGGATTTAGCTGGAAGTTGGTTACCTGCATCCATAATGTTAGTTTTGATAATTTCCACTAAATTTGGAATTGCCTAGATGTCTCAAAGACCTTATATATTTGTCGACTGATTGATGATTACTTTTTCATTTACCAGTTGCTTACAGGTGTTTCTTCCAACTCTCCAGAATTGCCCTAGTCTCAAAGTAGCTCAACATTTGGTTGCCTTCCTTAGAGGAAACATACTAACAATCCGAATAGTCAGAGAAAACTACTAAATTCCGTCTTGGTTCTGAATCATGTTATAGAATTTTAGTAAAATAATATTTTAATTCAATATATATTTTTAAACGTTATTTAGTATTTCATTCCCTATTTGTTTCTGCAGATTTCCAGCATTACTTTCAAGTTTCTTATTATGATTTTGTGGAATCCTATTGTTTACAGCTTCCATTCTATTTTTTTCATCCTCCTTAATATTAGGTTGAGACCAGTGAAACTTAAATATTCTTGCTCTACTATTTATCTCTAAGTACTAGAATAAATCAAACATTTTAAAACGAGACAAGCCCTTATTAAGTATATGGAGAAATGGGTAGTTAAGAAATGCACTTTGAAGTAAACAAGAACCAGGTTTTGAATTTGTTAGCATTTTAATGGAGTTTTGAAACCATGGGTATTCAAAAAGCCAGGAAAACATCTTTGTTGATCAAGTGAATAGATAATACCCTTTAAAGCTTGCTTTCCCTCAGGATACTAAAAGAACAAACCTTGTTATTTCCTGAATTTTTTTTACACTAATTCAGCATATTTTTCCTTTAAAAAAAAGACATTCGTGTTTTAAAATGAAACCCAGGAATAGCTTAACAGACCAGATAACTTGCATTTGCTATTAAACAGACCTTTGCTTTAAATATGCTGTCCTAAGCGAAGTACTAGCATTATCTGATTCAGTTCTATGCAACATAGGAAAACCATGCTTTTAATTAAAGAAAAACTCCTCACAGGCATTAGTAAGAAACAGCTTTCAGGTTTTAAACAAGAGAACTAAAAATCAAAGTGAAACAAAAGAATGGAAACAGTTTATTTGCATTTAAATATTTCCATGAAGACAATGAGAGAACGTAATTAAGGGTTTAAAAAAAAAACAAGCCAAGCAAATTTACTTGAAAACCATTTATTGTGTATACAGTGTAGAAAAATGACTCTTAAATTCTTTTGGTTATGATTCTCATTACAGCGAGTTGAATTTCTCTCAGGGTCCTAATGCCAATTCATTCCCATGAACTTACTTGATGTCGCAAGTCCTAGTTCAGTAGCAGCTTGTCTTAAAGCATGACATGTTTGAGATGGTCAAAAGGTAAGAGTTTTATAGAAATATTCACAGTTATGTTCTAAGGGGATTCAAATATGGATACAGATATCTAAAGAGGACAATTCAAGAGAATTTGAATGAAAGGTGAAGAGTTTTTCTTCTCTCACATTAGTATTATTAGCAACATAAAACCTGCTATTTGGTGTTTTTCAGTAAATATTCTGTAAGAGCTTCAACAGGCAATTGCAATTTTCTTTGTATGGTGTTAGGAAATATTTGGACAAAGTGAATAAAAATGAAACTTAAAAATGAAAAATTAGGAAATTAAATAAAAGGTGCTATTTGCTGCTTTACTGCTTTCTTCCTCTTTGATGATTCATTAGGAAATCAAATAATACATGTAATTTGGTGCTTTAGTACTTTTTTCCTCTTCACAAATACTACTCACAAAAGATTCGTGGGTTGGTTTTCTATTGTTCTAACCAGACAGATGAAAAACAAGAAAAAAAATCAATAAATATGCAAATTTGTCCATATTTTGGTAGCCAAATGAATCACAAGTATCTCTCCAGCCTTTAAGAGAAAAGAGTGAATTCTTGGGGAATTCCATTGTTCTTACAGTACCACAGCTGAAGCATCCTTTGAGATTTTATATGGCTTTCTTTTCACAAGTCTGGGAGTATTTGCTAATGTTTATTTATTTTTTTGATTCATATTTTGATCCAACATTACATCACTTAAGGAGAACTTTTCTGGAAGACTCTCTCCCCTCCCCCAATCCTGTAATTCTGTGGATTATCTAAACTGAACCAAAATAGGGTCAAAAGAACCCAGTCACCTGAGTTAACAGAAAAAGAAGAGGATACATTTGCAGTTTTGGTCTTTGTTTGCTGTGACTTCTGATACTACTAGGTGCTTCCTTCTGTTTAGGACTTGCAGCTCATATACACCCCTTGAGGTAGCATCTGAAGCTTTTTCCCTATTTTGATAAGAATCAGAGTGGACGGCAAGAGGTTTACTCTTTAAAATACACGTGGAGATGCAGTAATGCCTTCCTTGTCTACAAAAGCTCGTTTGTTAGAGAAATCACTGAGCGTGCTAGGGACCCAAGTTCTCTTCTCTGCTTGAGAGGTTTCAGAATCATATCAGCTGTAAGAGTGCCTTAAATGTCAGGTTAATAACAGAGCAAGTGAACGGGATCCCGCACATGGGTGCTGAAGGCACTTACCGCTGCACCCTACATGCGTGCTCCTAGCTGTTTTCTCCTTTTGCCTCTCCCAATGTCTCCCGATTCAGCAGAAAGGACTGAGACCTGGTCTCCACCTTGGAACAGCACACAGCCTGGTACTCACATAACAGATCTACAGACACGCTGTCCTACAAAAATATTTGCTTTAATATTTTTTTCTATTATTTATATAAATGCAATTAGGATGTTATGGAAGAGGTGTCTGTCAAAAGTAACCATTGCAAGAACAGAGTTTCCTTTCATGTAAGTTGAACGTAGAGCATTTCTTCAATTTATACTTTAGACAGTATTGGACCTGATTTTGTAGTTTTCAGAGCTGCTGAAACTGCTTTTCTTTGACTGAATCAGCAAGTTTTTAAAAAATTACTGTAATGGATTATTTTATTAGAACCTAACAATTACCTATTTTAAGGGACTCTTCCTGCTTTCTGTGCAGTTATGTCCTCTTTGTCTAAAGCATATTTTTTAGGAAACTGCAGTAGGGACCAGATCAAGGAATACTCTTAAGTGTATTCAGTGTATCTGACTTTAGTTTCCCATATGCTTAAGTTCCCTCGCTATATCGGGTCCTAATTTCTTTATTGGGGAATTCAATTCTATAGCTGAATCCTTGTTAAGAGTTGCCTTATTCTACATTTATCAACAGCGTTCTGTTGGTTTTGATTCCCTTATCACTGAAAACAATTACCTATTTGTCGGGTATGAACTGATTAATCTTTTCTCACCAATGGATCTCCAGATAATTTTCTTGGAAGAAGTTAATAGAAGAAAAGAGATAAATGATTTTCTACATTACATTTCCTATCCATTTGTTTTAATATGATAAATACAGCATAACTTTTAAATATTGACCATCATTACTCACCAGAAAGAGCAGTTCCTCTACTCAGATAGGAGAAACAACAGTCTGCTGACATTTTTCACCATTTAATTTTCACTTACTTCTTTGAGGGTTACTTTCTCTGAAGTTATGAGCTATATAATTTTATTACTATTCAACTTTTATGTTACATTTTCTCTTTATTCATCTGAGACAACGTACGTGCAGTGAACCTTCAGGAATTCCTCCACTCATTCTACAGCTGTCTCTGAGAAATGATGCATTTTAAGAAGCACCTCTGAGGTTCCTTCAAGCATGTACATTAAATTAAAAAAAAAAGAACTTTTTGTCCCTAATCTAGTACTGCAGCCATAAATATTGTTACAGAAGGTAGATCCATTAGATAGGGTTAGACAGTCTTTGGGCCCTAGTTTAACAGAAAGTATTTGATTCCTGGTTCCAGAAATGTGTCATTTGAATGAAGAAAATTAAGCACTTCAGTGCAATGCAAACCAGCCACCTGTAAATGTTGAAAGAAAAGTCCATGTGGAATCTTGCCACTCTCTCGGATGAAGCTGCCACAATCTCTTTATAAGATCTGATGCTATATAAGACTAATTTTTGAAAAATAGAAATTTTAAAAAAACCCATATCTGAGAATATACCTGTTTAATGGAGAAAATGATTTTTTCTAAAGGCTTGCAAGCATTTCTGTTTGAACCAGTGTTTTTGATATTTTTATCAGAAATCCGGGGGAAAACTCATCAGACATTTTACAGAAAATTAGAGAAATTAATTTGGCTTTCAGGGCACCTAATAATAGGTAGTATAATGTGAAGTCTAAACACTTTTCATGTTGATTTAGCTGTTTAGGAATTGGGTTAAGCATTGATTTGATTGTGGTCAAGAAGCTCTACACAGTCAGGCAATCTTTATACAACCTTATATAAAGTCTTTGCTATCCAATGGCTGGAAACATACTAGAAAATCTAAATGGAAATGTTTTAGAAAGGCACAGCTGGCTGTTAGAATAACAGGACTGGGGCTGCCATGAATCCCGTAAGCATTTATCTCATGGGGATGAAATTACCATTTCTATGTACTACCCAGAGGAGTGAATGAGAAACAAAAAAGGTCACCAATGTCCAGCCCATTGAGAAACCTTCCAAGACCATCCTTCTTTCTGAGAAGTGGCATTAAGAACATACTGGGCAGGGGAGTATGGGGAGACAGCAAATATCAGACATCTAAGGAGAACCTAAGGCAGCTTAGGAACCTGCCTAATTTAGACATGTCTTATTTAAACTATGCACTAATTCCTTGTTCAGTTCAAATGGTTCAAAACAAAGTGTTATGGTTCATGCCCTCCTTGGCTGAGCCAAAAAGGTGCTTTATGTAAACCCTCAAATCACGTCTATATGCGGTCTAGACTAAGAGGTCCTTGCTTGCCCATGGGTACTCTACGGTGCAAGCACTGTGCTATGGGCAGCATCACTCTTACTGCTTCATGTCAGCAGCCAGCAGCCACTTCTCATGTTTGTTGGAGGGCTTTATAGGCAGCAAGGTAACCCTTGAGCCATGCACGGAAGATGGGTGTAAATTTCTATGCAAGAATGGCTGAGTGAAATGTTCTGATTTGTCCTTCACTGCAAATCAGACTGGGTAATCAAAGTGGTTCTTTCTACTCTGGTACGTGTTCAGCCTGTTAGCTGTCTTCAAATAGAAAAATGTCAGACGTTTCTTTTCCATCAGATTTCCAAGGTGAAAAATAAAGCAGTTTGCTGACACTTCAGAACACTTGCAAATTGGTAATGTGTTATAAAAATTGATGAGGCAATGAAGGACTTATTCCACATATTAAACAATTCAGAAAAATGGTAAAAAATTAAAAATTGCAGAAGAGAAACAGAGTTAAGACACTCCCTTTAAGAGAATTGGGAAATACAAGACAGTAATGAATGATAAATATTTTGGTTTAATCCTTTAAAAGCATATTGAATTATCTATTAAAACAGCATCAACAACAACAACAAAAGTGAAAAGAAAAGCAAAATCAAACCAAAGCCAGAGACTCCAGAAAATACCTCTGGAATTTATTCTGTGTTTATACACAATTTATCATCCTGCCTTGTCAGATTCACCGAGGAAAATGTGAGAAGGACGGCGAGGAGGAAGTTAGGTGCCAGCATAGCCTTTTACTTTCATGCTTTAATTCATGTCATGGTGAGCATTTATGGCACTTAACATGTTCCTCCTCTTGCCATTTATTCAACCACATTGCAGTTGAGTCCAGAGTGAAGTTGTCGTCCAGGGCTGAAAATCTAGGTACAGACAGATGATGAGTAGTAAGCCTTAGTGGAAGCTAAATTCCCACCTTTTTGGTTTTTGGATATTTTGGGTATCTTTGATGCTTCCTAGAACCAGATGTCTGCCAGTCAGCTTGAAAATGACCAAGGAAGGGGCAATTATAGAAACTATTTTATTTTGTATTCACTGGTTGAGGATGACTCTTCTTCCCATACCTGTCCTTTTTCCTGGTTTAAAATCAGACTATTCCTATCCCAATAAATCGTCAGATGTCAGTTAAACAAAAACAATACTTACCTAGAAAATCAACATCATAACGTCTAGCAAAATTCTCTATTAGTCTGCTGCTGACAGGCTCGGACAGAGCCTTGTTCTCTCAAGGCAGAAATAACCCGTGGCTGGAAAGATGACTTGTGATTATTAGATATTCTAACTTTCAAAATAAGTAGAAACCTGGCCTTATGGAAGTCAGTGCAAATGGTAGTGATTTCAGTGCATCAGGTTTTTATTTCTTTTCCTTCTTCTCACTTTGTTAGAGAACTAATATGAAATGGTAAATCTGTAACCATAGGTCAGACAAATAAATACTGCCCAAGGAAAAAAACAAGTCTTTGAAAAGTTAACTAACTTTAAAGAGTTAGATAACCTCTATTCATTGACCACATACTGATCCCTGAAAAAAAAATCATCTATTATCTCTGTGGTTCTTAAACATACATATTACACATTTTTAAATTCTGCTAGAAGGGCATAGACACTTAAATGTGTGTGAGTTTTTCTGCAACTCCTCAACCATTGTTTTCTTTCCAGTATCTTTGTTTTGCCAGCAATGAGTTTTCTCATAGCATATTTATTTTCAAGAATCTCTCTCTGTATATATAGTAATATATGTTTCCATTGCTGGCAATTAATCTGGTACATTGCAATTGCAGTTCTGGAGCATGTCTACTGTAAGATAGAATGATTCAGTAATATAGGAGCAGACTGTCAATTTAAAATCCATTCTTGTTTCCCAGTTCATTTGCAGCAACAAAAAAAATAACTTACCCTCAATATAAAGCAATATGAAAAGAACCTTAATAGATTTCCTTTGGTATAAACAATTAAGAAAGTAATTTCTAAATAGGACTGTTTTAATAGCGATGAATTACTTTGAAAGGCAGCAGCTAGGAGAAGTCAAAAATGTTCTGATATGTGTAAAGCTGAGACTTCCAAAGTTGTAAGCATCTTCAGTAATTAAAACCAGGTTATTGCTGGAAAATTCTGTTCTTGTTTTGACATTGACAGGATAAGACAGGTGAATTTAGTTCAGATTTACTTTGTCAGAAATCACAAGGCTACCTTAGGGCTATTAAATCCTTGGGTACTTTTCAAGGTAAAACAAATAGGAAGAAATGTTCAAAGTAATTGATTAAAGGCAGTGGTTAATTCAGACAGTGAGTAAGTAGAAAAATGACCCAGTGCTACTTTTAAAAGAGAGTAAATTATCCCTAGTATAGATTAAAAATAAAAGGGTAGATGAAAAAGAAGCCTCATTTAAAAAGGAGTAGAGGGGAATGCTTGTAAAGATAGAACTGATGTGGTCAGTTTATGCAATTTTGTATATGAAACGTTTAGATGAAAGGCACTTTGGAATGCCACTGTAGAGGTGAAATATCTTCCTTTCTCCAGCACAGCTTTCTTGACTTTTCTTTAACTTGTCAAGCTTGGAGGCAAATCAAAATACAGCTCCTGCAAATTTATGAAACTTCATAGAATCATAGAATAGTTTAGGTTGGAAGGGACCTTAAAGATCATCTAGTTCCAACCCCCCTGCCATGGGCAAGGACATCTCCCACTAGACCTGGTTACTCAAAGCCCCATCCAACCTGGCCTTGAATTTTTAAACTTGTTTTTTGTTAAAAGGTTTTATGAAGAGGTTCTGAGACTCATATATGTCTTCCTATTACAGCTTTAGCTGCTTTAGGTATTATAACTTCATGTGATACATTTCTGGTTGGTGCCCTTGAATGGTTCTATGGTTCTATGATTATTCTAGATCAAAACAGTGACAACGGCACCAACTTTAACATTGGTTCATTCCAAATGTATTCTTGGCCAGTTGTGTTTACCTCCAGAAATTTCAGGAAGTCTTGTAGAACAAACCTTACCAGAAATGTATCACATGAAGTAAACAACTTGTAACTTGATTTATAAACTAGCAAGTAAACAAACTGTTCATTCTTTGGCTGGCAAGACTCAGCAACACAACAGAGCTCATGATATGCTGGAATCAGTGGTTACTGTCTCCCAGCTGCATGCCATGTTCCAGCTCTTTGGGACAGATTTATCATCACATGTTTGAACTCCCGTGTGACATTTCCTTCTCTTTGAATGTGTGTGAATATGAGGCTGAGTGTTCCACAGATGCTTTTTCAAAACAGCAAAGTGATTCACTTTTAGAAACCCTCCCATTAAAAAGAGAACATATTCAGCACAGTCCCACAAACAGGCTTGCTCTCATGACTGAGAGCAGTAAGCAGTCCCACTGGCACAGGAGCCAGGGTCCCACCTATAGCAAATGTACTTCTTTCATCTTAGCACGTGTTACTCCAGTCTAAATCTTGATCAAATGTCAGCTAAGTGCCATAGCTTCATTTGGACCAACTGTCAATAACTTCTCATTATTTTAAACTGCCTTGGTTCCCTTTCCAGAATGATGACTTGGGAGCACAGGAATGCCAACTGAGGAGATTTGGATCAAGATGGACTTTACAAATTTACTTTTTCTAAGTCATTATCAGAGTTTTGTTTCCCAACATACAGACTTGATGAGATTTTTCATTTTAAAAATAAAGTAAAAAATTATATTATGACTAGTTAGGTGCTTCGTTTGTGCTATGAAAGCCGATTTGAAACAGCAGTGCTGTCGAGATAAAGAGAACCTACCTTCAGAAGTATTTTAGCTCTGAATGAACTTCCCATGCACTGTCATTTGTGGTTTTTTTCCATGATTAAGGATGTATTTACCTGTATTGTGTATCTGGCCCTTCTGTAGTTTTCTCAAATAATTCATTATAAATAGTGAAGAAATGTTTGGAAGACACCAAAGCAACTGCCTAGAGAATGAACAAGCCATTTTAGAAGGGCTTGCTCGCTGCAGTGTGGGCAAGAGCCACTCCACACCACCTGAGCTGCTCTCCAGGATTGCTCCCAGGCATGGATGACGGTAGCAATACAGGCATGCTACTCAGTACCATGGCACAGTCGTACCAAGAGTGCAGCTTGCAGCTGGCATCATTTTTCCCCATCCGAATGCCTTCATTCCTCCTGCAACCTTAAATCCACTTGGACCACACCAGATAAGCATTCCTGTGCCTTAATCCCCTTAATCCCCTACACTTTAATCCCTCCCTCAGCACAACAGCTAGGCACCTGACAGCCGCTTTCACTCTAAAAGCACTGCTTGACATATGCTCTGCGATGCATTAGCCGTGGGCAAAAGTCATGGGGTAATACAAATGCTACTCCCGCTTTTGCGTCAGCTGAGGCAGTGGGGACGGGAGCAAGAGATTTCTGGTATCAGAGCAAGAGCAGGCGCAAGCACATCTCTGCGGGTCAGACAGTGGGGAGCCTGCGTGGGACTTGAGAGGCCCTGGGATGTTTAATGTGGCAGCCATGAAGTGTCTGGAGAACAGGACTCCCCTTCTACAGGCTCTGTTTGTGCTCATTTGTGCAGACTTCTATACACATGCTTTGGCTTCACTGGGCCACAGCTGTCAGCAGAGGAAACATCTTCAACTTGCGTCATGTAAGGTGGGTTCTTGTGTAGGGTAACGGGTAAACTCCCAGTTTGTGCACAGCATGTCTTCATTTTCTTCATTTTCTCCTGATTTACAGGAAATTGTTTGCTGCCAGATGACAGTTATATTGAAGGAGAAAAGGAAAAATGGAGCAAACTTTCTTATTCACTGTAACACCTGGCCCATGCTCCTGTGTTATCTGACATTGCCACATGGCCCGTCACCCTCTCTTAGTTACTACCTAAGGCACAGGCACAAGCATCACTAGTTGCCGAGTTTTCTATGCTTTAAGGATGACTTGGATACTAAATTCAGGGAAGTGCCTGTGGTTGTGAGACCCAATCTCACATACCTGAGGCTGCAGAAATCCCCTTTGGTCACAAGAAAACTTGGATTTCATCTGCACTCTTTCTCTTTGGTGTTTACTAATGGCAAGTTTAAGTGCTTAGTGTGTCACCTGTCATGACTCTCTCCTGCTTAGATAAGCAAAAGTTTCCAGGCAAGATACTGACATTGTGTTAAGTGACAGTAGGGTCACTACCCACATGGCTTCTCCAGAGAAATTCATGCTGTTTGGGACCAGCTCTCTTCCAGATCTGGCATACAATTGTATATAAATCACACTGCTGCCATAACAAACACATGTTCTGCAGTACTGTTTTTTCCTCTGCTGACTTAGCAACATCATAGGCTGACCACAGTAATAATTAAGGGTATTTCAAAATGAATTTCCTTTCATGCAGCAAAGGCCGCCTTCCTCGTTAAGTGCAAAATGCATTTCCTTATGAAGTTTTAACACAAGGAACCAGTATATGCAAGTGAGATAAATGCATGAAGAATTTAAGCAATATTCTTGAAAGTGCTCACGCGTACAGCTTTAATGTACTTGCTTCACTTGGTGGAATACATTTTCCTTGCAGTCCGTTCTTTCCTCATTCCTTAACTTCAAAGTAAATTATGTCAGCACTAAAGCCCACTAACAGACAGTTCAACCACAAAACGCTGTTCTATAAAAAAAATGTTTAATAGCCGAAAGTGGAGAATTTATACCCAGAGACCTCCTGACCCGTAACTGCAGCGTGTCAGTATGCTACTCAACAAAGCCTGGAGCAGCGTGACAGAAGTCCCCATGGGGCTGTGGAGTGCCAAGCCTGACATCCTTCCATTAAGCAGATTTAAAAACGTTAACTCACTCCAGTCTCTCAGGTTTAGGGAGAATCACCTGCTGCAAGTCTTTGTCTGTACGTGAGTGCAGTTTAAGATGGCTTAGAAATATGGTATGTGTAAAGAAACGTGGGTAGTCCATCAGGAGACGTGTTTATGGTTACACATGTATGTATGGGATGGACTCACTGGACGGCGTGCGTGTGCATGGGAGACAGACAGAGATATCTCCAGGGTACCTTGGGTAGGTGTGTTTTTGGATGCAAGGTCCTGCTCCTACCTTGCTCCTAACTAAGGGCTCCTGCTGGGGATATTCTCTTCTTTTACATCACCCAGGCTGAAGGCAGCCAGCCAAGAGCAGCAAGGACCAGAAGAAGAGCTCCAGGGAGCCTTCACTTGTCTAAACTGGGAAAGCAGAGACCTGTATAGGAGTGGGGGGCAGGACTGACTGCCCTTGGTCAGTAGTGCTGCCTCAGAGCTGCACTTCATGACTGGTGTCCCCACCCATGTCAGCGATGCTGAGCTGTTCCAGGCTTCACCGCAGCCGCTTCAGATGGGCACTTAGGTGGGGACCAGAGCAGGTTGGGAAGATCGGGTTATACAGTGGTGGGCTCCCTCCTGGGGTGTCTCTGGGGTCAACTCCATACACTAAAGCTAAGTGAGGGTGGGCTATTCCCTCTGGCAGGTGGGCACCACTCTTAGGTCACCTCTGAAGGCAGCTGCAGCTGCAAAGGGCACACGGTGCAGCACGGTCTCTCCACGGCTTAGGGCATGAAGAATACTTATTTCATTTGGCTTCCAAGAAAATCCACCCTTGATTAAATCTCCTGGACTCCGTTAGTGAAAAGACCAGGTGCTGGATTTGTTTATGTTATAAGTGAGTAGGGCTTAAAGGAATTTGGCTAAATTACTCTATAAGTGGGTTTGACTCACAATCAGCGGAGACTGTTTAAAAATGTGGGATGAGATTATGTCTGGCTACTACAAGAAGACAGGAAAAAGGCATTATTCTGTCCCAGAGTGTGCCAGCACTGCAGATAGCCACGACTGTACATGCCTGAGGAATATGCTACCAGAAGCTAGCCTGAAATACCTGCTGCTATTTGAGATCTGAAGAAGAAATCTTTATAATATTTACTTTCATTTTCTTTTTCATTATGGAGGCATACAGTTGTTCAAGCAGATTGGATTAAGAGCCATTTTAATGATATACAAAAAGACTAATTAACATGTAAAATAATACCTCACTCTTTAAATTTCCTGGGTTTACTCTGAGAATATGTTTTAGTAATTATGCTGTGGATGCCAAATAGTGGGAAGAAAACTCATTCCTAAGCTAATTGACATATGTTTCATTTTGTCTAATCTAGTTTTCTGTGTGTTGATGAGAAATAGCATATTTTTCTTTTACTCTTTTCCTTGCAATAATGGGATTGCTCTTGGTTGCTTATACATGCTTGTATCTTCTCTACAGTGTAACTTCTTTATCAGGCAAACAAGGTAATAAGACTAATTTGAGACAATAGCCAGCTACTTTATGGATCCTGGAGTCAAATTTTTATTAGGAAAATGTTATGTTTTAAGGTGCACCAAAATGAAATGGCATTACGTTTGTAATTAGTTTTGAAGTAGTTGTTTGGGAAAAGTTGTTTTGACAGCATGTTTCATTAAAGCCAGTACATTAATTCTCAAAGTGTAAATTAGAAAAAATTACCTGCACTGTAACTTGGAGAATAGATCCTAAGGAAGCTGTGAGGAAGCAGACTTATGATCAGAAGTATTTTTTAATTTGATTGTCTAAAATATAGAGATCAAAATAAATGTTTCGTTTTGGGAGGAAGTTTGACAACCATATAGATGCAGAAACAATCTGCAGTTGTGAGAAGAATTTTTGTTTGCTTTTACAGGCTTTACCCTTCAAAACTGATAGAGAAGTCTTCTTAGTAATTAAAGTTCTTGAAATAAAGATATTAAAGATACCACATCAAAAATCTAATTATTAACAAAAAAAAAAGAAAAAAGCATTTTAAGTTCAATGATGATTTGTTCTGATTTGTAGGAATGTTAGCATATAGAACAAAATTTTCCAAAATACGTGATCACAAGCTTTAGCATATTGCTTTTTCTTTTTTTTATCCCTTCTTTTCTATAACAGGATGTATTCAGTTTATAATAATTCTCTTTCTGACATGTTTTACCTTTCTAAAAGTAATGCAATTTGATAAAGTGTAAGACGTAGTTCAGACCATTCACTCAAAGTTAGTTATGAACCTCCGCCTACGAGAAAAGGTTTCTTGTCTCATCTCTGACAGTTTCAACATCCTGATAAATGTATCTGAAGATATTTGAAAATAATCTGAAAAATGAAGCATGGTGAGATTAAAATGGATTCTGGTAACAATTATTCTTGATAAATTTCCCTGGTATGCCTGATGAACATGGGAGGACAGATGGGATTTATTGGTAATCTCACAAATGCCCAGAAAGTGTTTCCATTTTTTCCAACTTAAAAGTCACAAATAACTCTTTAAACACTTTATTCTAAGACTTGTCTTGTTGCCTGTGAAGGATAAAAAGTCATCAAGAGGCAAGGTATACAAAAGAGAGGCCTTAGCAGTCTTACACGCCAAGGAATCTGCTCACACTGAACTTGCTGATGTTTATGGAAATTTCTAGGTCATATTTTATTGTACTTAGTAGTAGCATTATTAGCACCCTAGTATTATCCATGCTAACACTATATAATCCTAATCTGATCATAGATCCAGCATTCATAAACTGATATCTCAAACAACATACACACCATCAAATACTTAGCAAGAGGAGACAGTAGCTCCTCGTTGCAGATGGGGATAAGGAAAGGTGACATTTTATGCATCTTTTTAAACAGTTTGTTCTGAGTTTGCTGCTGAAGTTTAATTTGGCAAAGTTACCTGTCACCAAGGAAAAATTAATTTGGTGAGAATGATGTAAAGATGTGGATGCTTACAAATATTCAGACCAACTTACTCCTTCTAGATGCAGGGTCAGGAATAGAAACAATTAAAATCTTACTGGTAACTGCTTAGTGATACCACTGCCACTTTATGTGAGACAAAGTGCTTTATTCCAGTCAATATCACCATTAAACTGTGCAGAAGATAGCTATATGGGAAAAGGTGTGGGTGATAAAAACCTCATCTTCGTTGTCAGGAAACGGTATCCCTCTGTTTCTTTTTCTTCCCATGGTCTAAAACTGATAGAGTGGATAGCTTGCTTCCTTGTTTTATACCTTTTTGCAGTTCCAACTAAAAGTCTATTGATGATAGGACACGTGTTAACAGATGTCCAGTGAAGCATTTGACACAGTGCTGTGTGGACAATCACAAAGGTAACTGGAGAAGAATGGATTTTATACAAGAATTTTTTAGAGGAATAAGAAGGTAACTAAAGTGGATGTGACAAAGTGTCGTTTGAAAGAAATTTCAGGCCTGAGAAAGTTTAATAGTAGAGTTCCTTAATGGGTGATCTTACAACAGACTGTAATTAGTGCTTTCATTAATGACAAAGGATAAATACATGTTAATGAAGTGGAGGCACAAGGCACAAGTCATGGTTAAAACCAATTGGTTTAGGTTGCATTATTCTCTTGTGCTTAAAAGTTTTCTAAAAGTTCATGGGGAATACTGGCTGTGGCATATGTACAAAAACACGTGAACACACATGCCTAAGCAGATATATAAACATGATGTTACATCAGAGTGAAAGATAAGGAGAGGAAAATGCCAAACCCCTGATACTCCTAATGTCCACTATGGAGTAGGAAATGTGCATATATTTCAGTAGTAAATGATGCATGTTTTGAACAGTTACCAGTTCTGAGTCATGACTAAATTATCTCAAATCTCTTTCTGATATGATGATTTCTACATCTATAGCAATGATTTCAATGACAATGTGTGTGAATCGTCTTGGTTCGCAAGAATGGCTGTGAAAGTCTTGTTTGCCCAAAGACCCTCTGTTTCAAGACAGAGATTTCAGTAAGCATTGCCCTCTCCAAGTGAGAGGTATAAATTACGTAAATACTCAGGGTAATGCTGTGGAGCAGTTTACCAGGTGGGAATGTTCACATATAAAGCAAAGATAATATCCAATGTTTTCACTCATTTGGTCCATCTTTTTTGAGATAAACCCTGAAATTGTGCAGATTCTGGGCGCCTTCAACTGAATGCCAAAATTGCATCCCTTCATTTCTACCCCATAAAAAATCCTTCATTCCTTTGTAAAGTATATGGGTGTAGAACCCTTCATTTGCTAAACTGAGTGGAGGGCATGGTTTTGAAGGTATAACCATTGCAGCTTTGTAGGACAAGAGACTGGAAAAATGATGCTGGAAATTTCTCAGAGTCTAGTGAGTAGTTTTCACCAGTCGTGATCATTGCACTCCCCTTGCCTCCTCCTCTAGTACCCAAAGGTGCAGCCTTTATTTTCACTGTCTCGTGTCACTGATCTAAATAGCAAGCTCACAAGAAGGTCAATTCTTCATGTGTCTGCTTTGTGATTCAGCTCTATGGGAAGACACCAATGACACCTGTGAGTACTCTAGCTCAGGAATTATGAGCCTTCTGCTCTAATTGCAGGAAACTTCCATGACAGCCTGAGTGGATTCCATGTGGCTGTAATCACTAGCTACATCTCAACTGCACCTATACTCATGTTCTTGCCTTCTTGCCTAAATTTGCCGTGCAGTTAGTCATCCCAGAAAACCGATCCAGACAAAAATAAACCTGGTAGAAAACAATAACAAATGAAAAAAGTAACTTGTTTTCAGCCAGAGCTGCTCCCTGCAGCAGTTTGTTGCAGAGAGGTGCACTAGTGCCTGACAAAGGGGAGGGTCAGGAACACGTGGGCGGAAGATTTGGGAAGGCTGGCAAACCTTCCCAAATCTAAACCTTGTTTAGCTTTGCGTTAGCTGTCAGTTTCCCTGCAGGAAGAGAGAGAGAGTAGCTTGAGCTCAGCATCAGCTTGATGTGGCTTCACTGTTCTGAGACCTGACCTACAACCTATGATTAATGCTGCACTGGACCACACAGACTCGCCTGAGTGTTTGGGGCCCTCAGGTGTTCCTGTACTGAGTGGTGGTGTTGTGTGTAGGCATGCCGTTTCACACGGAGCGATGCTGTTGGGATGCAGCTCAGTCACCTCCTGCATGCTCACTTAAAATCACATCCAGCCAGAGTTTGACTGGTATGTGATGGGCTGGCACAGGGGCAGTGCAAAGGCAGTACCTTAACGGGTTCCAGCTCATACAAAGTTCAAAGTCACTTCAGATTAAAGCCTGCTAAGATCTGAACTTGGAGACAAAGCTGCAGCTTCTTGCATGGTCCAGATGAGCTGAAGTGCAGTGTCATGTCCCTTTGACAGGCAAGTTTTCTCACCCTCCATTGCATTTCCATTGCCATGCTTAGTCTCAATACATCATGGGAAAACTCTCCTGAAAAAGGTAGGATTTAACAAGAATCGTTTTGAAGCAAAGAAGTCAGTTAGAAAATGATCAGTGTCCTAATGGTGTAGCACCAATTCTTTCACTAATAAAAACTGTACTGGGATCAAAATACACAAAATGCAGCTAACCACAGGGTGCCTAATTATAGTTACTAGTTTCTCGTTTATTTCTTTTCTGGTAATTTGCCTACAAATATGTTTTACTGTCCGTAGATTTGGCTGAACATTATCAAGCCCAAATTAATGGAATGACTCAACTTATAAGCTGATGATTCAGATACATCAATGATGGGAGTTCAGGAGAGGTTTTCAATAAATAAGTAACAAAACAGAAAAAAACCCCTATCTGAGAATGCAAAGTGAAAACTCTAGGTTTAAATGTTCATTTTGGTTTATTACATATTCAGAGTCTATCTGGGCCTTGGCTTGCTCTTTTCTGAAAGGCATAAATGTGATGAAATAACTATTTTTTTGTATTATGCACTTGAGCTTCACTGCAATTATATCCAGCAATTCTGTACAGAATCTACAGGTATGAAAAATGTTGCTGTTGGACAGTCATACACTAGACTATTATTATGCCACATTTTAACTAGCTTAATCTAAAAGAATTAAACAATGTACTTCAACTACCACACAAAGATATTCCATAGTCTAAGTGAAGTCAAATGTACTGGGGAAAAAAGTGTGAGACTGACTGAATTTTCCCTGGAAAATTCCAGAGATACAGTATAGTAACCCTGTTACGTTAATACTCTGCTTGATATGAGATGCTCTCCTTCAGCAAAGGTGGTTTATAGCAATGTGAAGTATTAGAAATCACAATAACAATAATTAATCTGGATTAATACAACAATTTGGGCAGTTTGTAGGATTTCACTAGGTTTTGGTTTGCATTGGTTTTTTTTTATGTTGTAGTAGTAGCTTTAGTTATTATAGAAAGGACTTTTTATTCCCTTTAAAAGGCAAAACTGTTTGGCAGTTGCAGCAAAAGGACCACCTGTAATCCCCAAACTATACAGGATACAGCTTACACTCTGTTATGCTACCACATAGCTGTGTTATTGCCACATTCACCTTTCTTTCCCCCTTTCCCCCAAGGTATTTGTCATTTCACACATATTCATAAAAGCTGATTTGTTATTACCACTCTCTGAAGAAAATTATTTTTTCAGAAATGTATCTGTGTTGCAGTACCTCTTGGGAGCCTTAGGCATAGGTAACTACATACACTGAATAAACACATGAAAAACCACAGCCCTTTCCAGAGAGCTTCCAGTGTAAGAGGAGAAAGGCAGCAGACAGATACAAAGGAATGGAGTTGTGTCTCCTCATTTAATAATGTAGAAGTCAAGACCAAATCCCTAGTCTCAGCTGGGCCCTTCTCATAGCCAAAAAGAGGTATGGGCACCTCCAGAACTGCTCAAAGATAGCGATCCAAGTGGGGTGAACCACACTTAGAAGTCACTATTTTTTTCCAGGGACTTTTAATGGAGGCTGGGCTGACTGCCTCTGATTAGACAACCAGTTTCTAGTGACTAGAATTAAGCATCTTGGTGCCATTATAATCATCACTAGTTTCACTGCTGCCTTTGTTTGTTCATAAACAGCCTTTATTCCAGCACATTCCCTCACTGTGACCTTTTGTCCTAATACACTTGTAAAAGAAAAGTCTTTCTCTTCCTTATTACTCAATTGGCTAGCATTAACTGATTCTTATTTATCTCACTGGTGAATTGTGGGGAATAATTAATGTTTGCTTTGAAAACGAGCATCATTGCATCAAATGCTAGTTTGAGGAGAAAGATGCTTTTTGATGTTCTTATCTTTTTTGTGCAGGCTTTAATTGGCTCTGTATTCATCTTCCTCCCACTCTTTCAGTTGCAAGTTCAATTCTTTTTTAACCTCAGAACTTTGAGCAGTTTCTCTAAAAATGCACAATAGTCACTCTTGATCTGCCCCATTCATTTCTTTCGGATGTCTGAGTGCCCAGGGAATAGAAGGAGACGAAGACAATTTTTCAGGTCACAAGGATGACATGGTGGACATGTATGCTAGTTAGATGGAGTGAAGAGAAAATTTCTGAGAGGTTGTAGGAGAGAGAAATCTCAGTCGTGCTTGTCCCTGTGCTTTTTTTTTCCCAGGTGAGAAGTCCTTCACCGGGCTGGGATTCTTGTCTCATATGGAGAGTAGGAAGTTGTTTTCATTTTTGCAGGATTTTTTGTTTCTGGGTTTCCTATTTGCTTCAGAGGGATGAGGGGGAATACAAGCAGAACAACCGATCAGATGATGGATTTAAAACCTGAAGGAAAAGACAAAGGTAATGGCCAGCTCTCATTGGACTTGGATTAGCCTTATTCCTCTGTAGAGGAGGCAGAATTTTTGGCACTTGCAAACTGTGAAACTGAACTGGACAAAACCACAGAAAACATATGGTACTGTAGAAGTATTACAAAAAATTGTGATTTACAAGGTGTCCCAGAAGTATTTGTATTTCTGATTCCACAATCTTGAGAATTTATCCCTGTTCGAAGAGCTAAATTTTCTTTTTCATCTTTCACAAAAATGCATGGTAATCTAAATATACAAATGCTAACAATCTACAACAAACAAGCAAAAAAACCCAATAGACAAAGCTTGTTGTTGTGGCCTGACAGTGATCTGATTAGCTGAATCTGATACACTGGCTAGCTATTTTCTGAATGCCTGACCCTGTAAAAGCTGGAAGACATATAAATGTTATTATCTCTCAGTTGACTCACATTAAACATATTAACATTTTGGAAACTCATACAAAAAAAAAAAAATCATCTGAATAAAGTACATAGAAATGAAGAAATGAAAAAAAAAAAAAAAAAAAAAGATCCAGGCCTAATAAGTCTGGAAAAAATTTCTCTGAAAGAGGATAAGAAATACATCCAGACCTGAAGACCTTTGCTTTGGACTATGTCTGGGTTTGATACTACATTTTCCAACATTCGGCCACTGCTTTAAAAGGATGGAGACTTTGTTCATATGCTTGGTAATCACAAGTGAATATTTGGCCCATATGAACTTCATTTAATCATGAAAATTAAATGTCTCATGTTAGTACCAAAAATTCAGTTTGGAGGGAAGCAGTTTTTTATTATTACATTTTTGACCAGAGATTGCAAACAGTGCCATGAGATTTAGCTGACCATCTGTAAGGCTTGTGTATTGAATAATGACTATCACAATCTCAGTACAGAATTTATGGTAGGTTGTTTGCAAGGTATTGATAAGCCAGAACTTCATTCTCACTAGGTCATTCATATCTTAATGAATTTTCAGTACTAAGCAAATTGGTAAAACTCACAGCCTATATAAGGACAAATAAAGCAGCAAAACCGGTAGATTAGATGGTGGATTAGATTTTATGATCTTTATCTTTTATGATCCAGAATAGTTTAGCCTGTTTAAAAGCAGTTTGCTTTTTTGAAGAAATTCTGGATATGTATTAACCGAAATGATGGATAGTATTAAAACTTCTGTTCTTTTAGCAGAATTATTTTCAGGCACAGCTCCTAAGATAGAGAATGAATCCCACTAGATTGGGTCTTAAAGATCATAGGGAAAAGCAGCGACATGATTAGTTTTACCTTCTATTAATGACCAAACAGACAAAGAAAAAAGAAATGAAAATTGTTTGCCATTGATTTTGCTGGATTTTTTTAGTTTCCTTTCAAGTTTTGATAGTAACTTTGCTGTGGATAAAAGTGTTGGAACTATAAAAAGCCATCAGAAAATTTTCTGGGATTGATGTGAGAGCTGAAAGTGTTGGATGCTACTGATAGAAACTCTCTGAGCAGGAGGGAAAAGGGCAAAGAACTCATCAGGACTGACCTGCCGGTGAATAAACACTGCAGTGCTCACACTAGCAGAGAGGTGTTTACAGCTGTTTACAGCTGTTTACAGACTACATAGTGGTCTCTAAGTGCACTTGTACTTAAAAGGAGATGTTATATTCAGATTAAATATATGTATTACACAGTGGATATAGTTCACAGTGAATATCATATGTATGTTCCATCTTGATGGCAAAGAGTGCATTTTGTCCCAGGGTTGCAGCCTGGAGCAACAGATGTGAGAGGGCTGTTGTGGAGCGCATGACTTGACATCTCCTGGGATGTAGCCGCGCTGCCTGGAGGTTCAGCACAGGTTGTCCGTGCCTTGTGTTCACTTCCACTCATGGCTGTGGGCCCTGAGATGCAGCTGGAGATGGGATGAGAGTACCCACGGTGCCTTGGCCACGCAGCATCCCCTACACGCATGGCAAAGCAGGTAGTATGGTGCACTATGAGAGTGGCTCTGAGGGATCTGCTCCCCCATCTGTCCTGGGAGGACCGAGGCACAGCTTAACATGTGGTTTTCTCTGTTTTCTGAAAAGCATCAACCTTCACTTAACAATATTGTTCAATTGGGGCTTTAAATATTACAGCAGTACCAGTGAATGGCATTAAATCATTTCCTGAGCTAGAAATGATAGCCAAAACCCTAATCTGGAGGGACTGCAGCCAAATATCTTCAAGCTGTAATTAGCAGAGGACTACATGTTACATTTTGAAACCCACTATCTATGAGGATTTAAAAATTGCTCACCAAATGGGATACATTCAAAGCGCACTTGAATGTTTCCCTTCTTTATATTTTCAGGATGCTTTGTGACCTACACTCTTACCTAGAGCTGCCTACAAGCGTTTAGTCTGCCATTTTCTCCAAAATAACCCAGACATTGCTGCTGCAGAGAAAGGACTTGGGATTTTTATAATATTAAAAGCCTTTAAAAAGCATCAACAAACCCAACAGCCTGAGGACACCTTTCATAAGATATTCAGCTGCTATTCAAGGGCTCATGTGGATAGGGGATTTGTCATTTTAAATGACAATTTCCTTCTGATTCATAATCAATTTTACTTTAAAATACAGGTCCAGTTCCTCAGCAGCTGCAGATCAGACCTCAGCAAATAATTTAGCACCACGGGCACAGGTTAGTAGATGAAAGAAGACACCTCCATCTACATTCCAGGTGGCTCAAGGTGTTTACATCTGACCAGATGTAGTTGGATTCCCTGAACGAAACATCCCCTGACTGCATGCAGTTTGAAGATTCAGATCCGTGTGTCCCTTTTGGGGCTGGAGGTCGTGGGATGGTGAGTTCCTGCTTAGCTGCTTATGAAATTAATGTCATTCACCTGTGCACAAACCACTTCTTACACCTGACCTGGAGACTGGGGATTGTTCAGGATTTTGCTGCAGAATGGCTTGTTTATTCTAGATCAAAACAGTGACAAGGCTACCAACTTTAAGATTGGTTAATGTATTCTTGGCCAGTTGTGTTTACCTCCAAACATTTCAGGAAGTCTTGTAGAACAAACCTTACCAGAAATGTATCACATGGAGTTATAATACCTAGAGCAGCTAAAACTATAATAGGAAGAAATATATGAGTCTGAGAACCTATTCATAATACCCTTTAACAAAAAAATTGCCAGTTCAAGTCAGAACACTACTAATAATTTGCTTTGCAGAAGGGCTGGACTTCAAGAGAGAAAATCTAATCATATTCTAAAATGAGTTATGAGGAAGAAAAATTATCATTGGTTTGGCTACTTTGGAGTCAAAACATATTCTGGAAGGTTTTATTTTGCCTATGGTGACCCAAAGGACAGAAATTGTAGAGAATGTGAGAAAAAGAAATCTCTTTTCATAGTTACAATTCTTTCAATTATTCAAGTAAATTGTGTGATGAGGCTTGGTTCAGTTAAAGCTTAGTAAAAGTCACTTTTATTAGATTGAATATTATTATAAGAGCCTACAAAGACTAACACAATAGAAACTCTAAGTCAAGTAATTAATCCTATTACAGGAGGCAGACAAGCCATTATAGTTTAGCATATTACATATTTGAGTTTCTGATGCATATTGTTCTGTATCTTTTTGTATTATAAAATCTCTGTTTTTTCTAACAATTTCATATCGGTATTTCAGGTTAGATTCACAGAGAAATGTCATTCCTAGGTCTGTAAAAATATTTTAGATTTATTTCTAATGCTGTTTTTCTATATGCCTGCTTTGTAGCAGTAATATAACGTGATAAGTAAGATCGTTGCCTAGGGCTACAAAACTAAGTGCTCTGTATCACTAAATGCTTACATATACTTCTATTTTTTTGTAGGGATCAGTGAATGAGGTAATGCATTTCTTGTAAAATATAAGTCAATTTCAGGTTGAAACACTTCTTTACACATTGTATTTTTTCTGTTTATCCCTGCCTCAGACTGTTCACCCAGCTTACTAGGGTCATGATTCATCACAATACTAAAGCACATAGGTAAGTCACACATAATGCATAGTAACTCCTAAATAAATCTTAAGTAATAAGATTTATATTATTCATATAAATAATAGAAATATGGGTGAAAAAGTTAAAAGTTTTTTGGGTTTGTTTTTTTTTTTTCTTTTGTGTTTGTTTGTTCTTTCCCCAGAAATTAATGTTCTAAATATATAACCCTTTGGCAGGGGTTTTAGGAAATTACAGCAGCTGGGTAAATGAGACTCTCTAACAAGGTAATGGCAAAAATTGAATGGAATCACGGAATCACGGAATTTTCAGAGTCGGAAGGGACCTCCAGAGATCGCCTAGTCCAACTCCCCTGCTGACGCAGGAATGCCTACAGCACATTACTCAGGACTGCATCCAGGCGGGTCTTGAAAATCTCCAGAGAAGGGGACTCCACAACCTCCCCGGGCAGCCTGTTCCAGTGCTCCGTCACCCTCACCGTAAAGAAGTTTTTGCTTAGGTTTGAATGGAACTTCCTGTGTTCCGGCTTGTGCCCGTTGCCCCTCGTCCTGTCACTGGGAACCACTGAAAAGAGTCTGGCTCCATCCTCCTTCAACCCACCCTTTAGATACTTCTAAGCAAGAAGAAGGTCTCCCCTCAGCCTTCTCTTCTCCAGGCTAAAGAGTCCCAGCTCTCTCAGCCTTTCCTCATAAGGGAGGTGCTCCAATCCCCCCATCATCTTTGTTGCCCTACGCTGGACTCTCTCCAGTAGTTCCCTGTCCCGCTTGAGCTGGGG
>VFFE01009203.1:819402-996051 GCA_008921705.1 Burhinus oedicnemus
GCTCTTTTATATATATATATATATATATATATAAATCTGAAATCTGTGTGTTACTCTCATATGTATATCTCTATTGGTTTGGGATACCTTATAGTAAGTTAGTGTGAATCTTGCCATCTTCGAATCTGTAATCAAGTCGCTGTTCATTTATTTAGTTAAATCACTCTGTAAACTTCTAACTCAGTTAATGATTAAGTGCTGCTAGAACTCAATCCCTTGATCTACTTCCAATCACAAATAAATCATATTGCTGCTAAATCATAACTGTGTCTGATACTTCCATCCCGCGACAGTCACGCTGGATGGCAGTGCGGCCCTCTGGAGTGTCAGCCACCCCTCCCAGTTTGGTATCATCAGCGAACTTGCTGAGGATACACTCTGTCCCCTCATCCAGGTCATTGATGAATATATTGAACAACATTAGACCGAGTATCGACCCCTGGGGGACACCACTGGTTACAGGCCTCCAACTTGACACTGCTCCATTAATCACAACCCTATTCTGCTAAAGAGTGTGTTTTGGCAAAATAGCGCTTTGAACAGCGGCTGAGGTCTCCTCCCCAGTTTAGACTTGACAAAGCTGGATTATATTTTCTTTGTTCTCCTGTCTCAGCTTCTGTTTCAAGCAGACCTCAGCCAGATATTCTGTGCAAGAGATATTGCCAAGTCAACTGGTATACAAATCTTAATCAAAGTGTCCAGGCATTTTTCTCCATATGTTATGTGTCTCAGCATGTGTCACAAGAAGGGATACTTAAAACAAGGTGGTGGGACTGTTTGACATAAACCATTTAACATTTTTTCTTTGTGTTGCAGTATAGAGAACAATACAGAGTGGCCCAAGGTCCCATCCACACCTAGTGCAATTTGATTTTGATCACCTACGCTGGGTGGCACTAGCTGGGATCCTGACCCACAGAGGATCACAAAGAAGCTCATGACTGTTTTTTGTCCATTTCAGCCAATGTGAAATCTTTTGAAACTGTTTTCATCAGTTTAATTTCTGGTACAATAACAAGTTTGGTTAATACGCCTGTGCTTATTTATCCATTTTTGAAGTTATGTTTATCTGCAAACAACCAAACAATTCCCTTTCCACCCAAACCTGCGTCTAAATGCAGCATTTTTCCTGATAAAGGCAAATATGCAATCAGTTTTGTAATTATCACTGTGAAGCCTATCTATCTGTTTGAGGAGAGATTTCATTTGATTCTTTTGATCTGCATTGTATTTTGCCTGAAATGTTAAGAGAACTTTTAGGTGAAGTTATTTAATAAAAGTTTGTAAGTAAGTTCCCTATGAAATCCCATTTTGGGTTTCTGGTTTCTGTCTTTTGGAAGATTGTTCTAGAAAGTATGGGAATAAAGTTAAAAACAAACCCAACTATGCAAGAATGGGATGGTGAAATGTTTCCTTGGGTGTGCAGCAGGTGCAAGAGGATAGAGGTGGAGTCACGTCCAGTTCCACTGACACGTCACTGACCCCAGGCTGTCTTTAAATGAGCACAGACCCGTGTGATTACAGAGTGCTACAGCTCTGTGAAATTCAGGAAAATGCTTTTTCACCAGGAAAGTGAAAAAAAACAAGAGCCAAAGTAAGAGCAGCTATTTCACCACAGAGTCTCCAAAAGGAATAACTCCTGCACTTGCCAGGCTATTCTGAAAAATCAGAGTACATCAAATTTCAGTCCCAAATTAGGAAAAAAAGAGGGGGGCTAATATTAAGGCTGCAATAAAAAAAATATTGGTCTTTCCTAATGGCTCACAAGGGATAAATCTGTGCTATATTTAGGGAACATGACCAAAGAAAAGCCCATTTAGTCATTGGAAAATTATTTGGACTGTCAGATCACTGTCTTTATGACATTCCTGCTCTTGTTCCGCTTGGTGGTCTGCTTACCACTTTCTTTTTTAAGAAAGATAGATAACAGTGTAAAATCAGTAATTTCTTCTGGAGAGAAAAGTGTATCTTTGCCTTGACACCTTCAGGACACCTTCTTGGGTACAAATGAGAAAATATATGATTTTTGAAAGTAGAATTCCTTTTATCCATTATGTGCTTGTTAGCACTTCTGGAAAATTGTTCTGGTTTGTTGGGAATTTACATCTCCACCAAGACTGATAGAAAATTATGTTCAAACTGCCACTGCAGCAGCAAACAATGGCAACCTTTGTGACTACGAAAAGTGTTATTATATTGGTTTTCTTATTAATAATAGAAAGTATTAGAAGCTTGAATGAGCAGGAGATCAACTATTCAGTAAGAAAATTGTAAGATACAGGGAGGGGAAAGTATCATACAGAATTGCGACAGAATAAGCAATTGATATAATTACACTACAAAACAATTTTAGTGTCTGAAAGACACGAAAAGAACGTGTACTCTTGGGTGAACTCAGGTCCCAAGACTTATTGAGGTAGACCTGGGCTTTTCATTTTAAAGCAATCTTAATTTGATCAGATTTTTCTTCTAATTTTGACGTTTCATTTATTTGGTTGACATGCTGCACCCATTCATTCAATAAGCTTTAACACTTTTATAACTGCATAGAATTTTTTTCCCCTTGTTTTTTTTTTTTTTTTGCCCTCAATGTTTGGAGGGAGTTTGGGTCTAGGATTTGAGTCAAACTCATCACAGCTTATAAGGTGTCTGTCATGCTGATGTACTCATACCGCATGGAGACTTAACCCAGTATTTCCACTGAGGCAGAGGGAAGGAAACAGGAGACCCTGATTCTGGGTCCTGCTCAGTCTGAGAGGGTTTGGTTTCCCCTACTCCTTAGCCAAGAGACAAATCCAACCATGAAGTACACGTCTCACTAATTAGGGGCAACTCACCATCCCTGCTGCTGAAGTTGTGCATCTGTGCTCTATAGTAAAAGAGTGTAAGTTATAAAGTTGGACAGAAAGGCTAAGCAGAAGCAGCCTGGCTGAAGACGTTTATCTAGTGGTTTCCTAGGGCCACACATAGAAACAGTGCCTGCAACAGGACAAGAACCAAGGTTTTTATTTCATGTGGTACTGTTTCTTAATAGCCCTAGCAGGTTTATCAAGAGATGCCTTCTTCAAGCCCATTTATTTAAAAAAAAAAAAAAAAGAAAATCATAAACAAAAAAAGACATTTTTAATCTCAACCAAGTGCTCCGTAAATAAAGCATTCCAGTGCATGGGTCACATGCAGCACTCACAGATTGCTATAGCAGACATTTCCTTTGGCAGCAAGAGTGTCTGAATCCGGTCTGCCGTGTCTCATCAGAGAATCATGGAGCCCCATTCATCTCATTTGTGATAGTTGAAGTTCATTTCTTTTGCTGTGCAATGACTTTTATAACTGTGTGCCAATTATTTTGGTATATAGGTTTGTTAAAAATCAAATCTCAATGTAGTTCCTAACCTGGATTAGATCCTTATTAAGCCCATCCTTTTTATTGCCCCTGCAAAAATTAAAATAAAAAATGAATCATTTAAACTAAATGTAACAAAATGTAAACCTTAAATCAATCATTAAATTAAACGTAAGTTGAAACTTAATAATCTCATAAAAATAATTGCCAATTATGATTCACAATAAAAATATAAACAAAAAGGCTACAGTAAATTCTAGTTCTTCTTTTAATACAAATTCAAAGACAGCAACACTGGCGACGCTTATTCAAGCATGTTTCAGACTATAGTTGGGAAGGCCTAAGCTCTGCCCTGACAGGTGCCAGAAGCAGCATCAGGCGAGTGGACAGTGTTTTCATGTCATGGATGTTATCCTTTCCATGCCCAGTCTCTTCAGTATGCAGTTCTATCAAGAAAAAACAAAACCAAGAACTAACTACATAAGCAAAGATATTCATGCACAGCAGACAGTATGTCAAAGAAAGTTGGCTTGTGTGACCACCCTGTCACACTCATCTACCTTTGTTTTTTAGGGGGGAAAAAAGGAATAGTCACTTTTTTTTTACTCAGCTTCAATGAAAGGAATAAACTACCACAGTTTGCTGGAAATACTGTTTTCTACTTTGGCTTTTTTGCGGCTATTATTGTCATTGCAATAAACATTTGTGTTCTCACTATGAGTTCAAGAAATTTTTCTCCTTCTCTCCTCAAAGGATAGGTTCTTTATTTTCTTCAGTTTTCTGTCCATAAAAAAATAAAATGAAATAGTGACTGATCTTTGGTAGTGGAGGGGATCATTGTATGCATCCCAATAAATTTACTCAAGAGCCTTACTCCCAAAGTAGTGTCACTGGCACAGCTGGGTTTGCTTATCGGTTCACTTTAATCTTTACTTTGCATATAAAGCGTATGAGAGTCTTTTTAGCCACCCCTGTCAGCTAAAATAGGGCAATAGCTCAATTATGCCAATTAAGCCATCAAATAATTAAGCAACAATATATACAGAGTTATTAATTTCTCACCTTTCTCTTCTTAGACTCATGTAAGTCATAAGGAGGAGTCATCGTCTCACAGGTAAACAAGAAAGATACTTCTCAGGAAGAGGAAAGGGACAGACCATGATATCCCACATAGAAATATATTGTAGTATTAGCCAGTGGACTTTTATGTTGAATAAATATGAAATTAAAATACAGTTCATGAAATATCTGTTAAAAATGGTAAGTGGACTTTCTACCTAAGTATTTGGATTTAAATAGTATAAAATCTGGGGGCAATTCACTTTAGTTCTCCTAGCTCTCAGCTACAGGAAATAACAGTCAGCTTTATTACAGTCAAAACACTAATTTCTTAGATGAAACCAAAGATTGCCTTCCATATTTTGGTTTTCTTTCAGATAATTTTTAGTCTACTGAAATAAATCAATTTAAAGTCAACCTGTAATGTTTTAAAATCTCTCTATGAAGCAAGTAAATTAGGGTCATAAGGAAAAATATGTTTGGGGTCAGTGTTTACTTCGTTAATTAGACTAAATCAGGATATAAAGCAACTCTTAACATAGCACTCAAACATTGTAAGCAATTGCCATAAGCTTTATAGTAATGACTGTACCCCAAAAACTCAATGCAGCGTCTATTTAGGGCTTGAACTGTCTGGGATTTGATTGTTATTAACTAGAAATTATATTCCTGGGGAAATAATCTGGATTTGTATGAAATGAACTACATATTCTTTACAGTAAGATAGACTCTGCTGAAAATCTGATATATTATGTCAGTTTTGGAAAACTGTAGCAACACAAGGTAATTATGATTCTGAACTTTAGACTAGATGTCGAAAATTGCTCCATGAAAAAGGCTTATACCTATGAAAGAGTTAACCTAAATGTTTAAAGTAATTTGCAGGTCCAGGCAATCTGGAGGAACATTTCAGTTAGTTTCTTCACACCTAGCTAGTATGTAACTGTGTGTTTTTGTGTGCATACGTTTATTATGCTATATGTCCTCACTCTCTGTTTATCACATTATATGTCTTCACTAGTATTTGGTTTAGTATCTGAAAATGTCTCGTTCCCACAGTTAAACATTTCAAATGAGAGCACTAGTCTGTGATGCATATGATAACTGTATTAAATCATTTGCTGGTGAGCTAATATTTATTTCATGATTAGGAGTATGAATGTTATTAAGCCACATAATTTCTGGGAACATTCACCCTTGTATGGCAGGGTGTGAAAGGAAGAGATTAATTGAACTTTCAAAAATGGCCAATTATGGGACATAATTTCTGATGCCTCATTAAGGAAGTTACTCAGATAGCACAAATGATAGCTTTTACAAAACCTCAGACAAACTGCCAAAAATATTGTGTCCTCTAGGGATACATGTACTGCATGTGTCTCCTTGACGTCATAATTTCAGCTCTGTTGCTTTTGTTGCCTGATGACTGAAGGCAAAAAATGGCCATTTAACTGGTCTAATAGTTGAAAAAATATTCAAAATTTTTTTTGAATTCGAAATATCTATTTTTTTCAATTATAGTTGCAAAATACAAATTTGCAACAAAGAAGGGAAGGAAATGGGTTCTTCAAATTTCTAAGAAGTTTTATAGACTGGCTTTCTTCCTAAAATTTGTCATCGTGGTTAGCTTACAGAGCCGGTGTTCCTTGTGTTACAGTAGACAATTTTTGGACTATTTTAAGTAAGCCTTATAAAGAATATTGCCTATGTGGTCAAATTTAGTGTTTGAAGTTAATCATAAGAACAGCATAATGTTGAAAATTTTTATTGTAAAAAATCAGACTTCTGAGGAATTCCAAGTAAATGATAGTGATTTACCTATTGTCAGAAATATCTTGTGCTGAAATTTCAAAATTCTTCTGTTCTTCTATTATCTCCTCATTATGGCATCAATGTTGCAGAAACAGTTTATGTTACTCAAGTTTCTAGGGTGCCATTAAGAGCAGGAAACTACTTAGAGATTTATGTTTGCATAAATAGCTGCTAAATTTCATATGCTTACCTGCATATACAAATACGCAGTTATATTTATATATGCAAATATTTACAGAAATAAAGCAAAAATAGGTTCAATTACCCAAGTATTTTTTTTTTCATAGAATCGATAGTGAAAAGAGACAGAAGAAAAAGAAACAGTAATTGCCTCTGAACTTAGTTTCTTTGGGATCATAATTTCACTGCTGTTCATATAGTTTTGATATCCTTTGAGCTCTAACAAAAATCTGATTTTGTGCAGCCATCAAGAACACTGTCTTGACTCTGAGCATGCAAAAATTCTTATGGTCATTTGGAAGATATCAGATATTTCTAGGCATTTTCAAATTCTGTTCCTCCAAAAGCAGCTCTTCAGTAAGCCTACTAGATTCATCTTTCCTATAGTTTTCTGGATCAAGAGCTGATAAATTGTTTGATACTTTCTTTGATGACATCAAGCTAAAAGGCTTGAATAAAAGCAATTATTGTGAAAGTCTAAATTATTTTTCCTTGTTCAGTTGGTTTCTTTGAGATCAATACTTTTGATATCTCTTTCCATTAAGAACACTGTTAATTCCAACGTATTTTCTAACTTCTGTCAAGGCCATGATATGCCTACTTTTCTAGACCAAATAAAAATAAATTTCTTCATGCTAATTGAAATTCTGTCTGCTGGTACAGCATTTCTGAATGTTCAAAAAGGCAGACAGGAGCCAGCAAGACCTAAAAGCCTCAAAAGTCATCAGCAGTAGGAGTGCACTTGTGCTGGGAAACTAAATCGGACCAAGTTCAGGCTCACACACCATCCCTTGGTCATTCACAGGGTTTAGTTACTAGCATATTCCCTGCTGCAGTTATACAGTGAATGAGCCCTCTCCCAGGCAAATCCCAGACTTCAGTTCCAGGTATCCCCCACAGTTCTGGAGACAGCATGGACCACCGACTCTTCCTGATAGGCAGAATAGATGTAGCCAGCTTGTTTTGAGGGGATAAGAGAGTTTAACCATGTGGACACAAGCCATACCGGGCCACTCTTCTTGAGGATAGAGAATGGGCACTAATCCAAGAGAGACATTTATTTAGTATGTGCTTGCAGCCTGGCTTTCCAGAAGACCAAGTTAGTAAGAAGGTAGATGTCAAGATTAGCAGAAATAATTTGGATAAAAGCAGCCTTCCAGAATAAAATCCCATATGCTTGCAAGAAACCTGAGGCCAATTCATTGCCAAGAAAGCTTTGTGGGTCATGGTTATATATAGTTCACATATACAATCCATAGGAAGCGTGCAGCAATTCTTTCGCAGGGCTAAATCCTGCTTCCTGCACTGAATCATGCAGATGTATAGTAACATTTTCAGAGGCCATGTTGATTTAATTCATTGCATATAATAACATTAGGGGTTATCTGTTTTCTACTCATAGCTTCTTTTCTGAACTGTCAGTATTTTTTTAGATATTGTCTTTATCTAATGTGTTGTTTGTTTCCTCTTACCAAACTGTATTTAGACTAACTTGTAGGGATATTTTGTCTCTAAATGATTTCAGCTCCCTATCAAGAATTCCTCAAAGGTTAAGAAGGTGACATGTTGCTTCTGAGAGAAACTATTATATGTGAATGTAAATATGAATATACAAGAACAATAACAATAATATATATTATATATATAATGTGTGAGTTGAAGATCAGTTATATGAGCCATCAATAACTATAAATTTTATGGCCTTCCCTAGTAAATTGCATTAAGGAAAAATAACTTCCATCTGCATGCTTGGTTTCTTTGCTCACTATTCTTTCTCACGATGCTGTCAAATAACAGCCACACTGTGCGTAATTGCTGGAAAACAGAGTTCATTTGAAACACGGTTGGGTATCGTTATTCGAATTTGGGACTTCACTCTTTTCTCACTTTTACCAGTTTAAATATTAATTTCTTTTCAGTCGGGTTATTTCTGTTTTGCATCAGTGATACTGCAAGGCAAACCGGTCCACAGTCTTTCAGTGGCTGACACACGTGACGCTGTTTGTACCAGTAAATTACATGTGCCCCCCAGGCACCGCAGCCAGTTGGCAGAGTTCCTTTGGTAGGTTTTCCTAGTCTCCAAAACAGAGTGACCACAAGCAAAAGACCCTCTGGGAAAGGCCCCTGCAGTCCCCTCTGCATCAATATCATGCCTGGGAATTATTAGGGAGACTGCTAGTTGCTATGTGTGAAAACCACATCAGGGAACATTTCAGCTGCTTGGCAATGTAGCTGAACATGTACCAGTGTCTGGGAACATTTGTGGGCACTGTTTAATACATTAATATAGACAAAGCCATTCTATCCTGTGGTTCTAATGGAAAATAGGAAATGCGACTGGATGCTTCTACTGAAAAATGTCCAACAGTATTAAAAATTTTGTCTGTATTGTCTCATCTTTCACTTCATAAAAGTTAACTGTTCAGGACATTTGGCTGTACTAGGCTCACTAACATCTTGATATATTTCCTACGTCCTGATGAGAAAATAAAAGTTTGTCCTATAGATATTCTTATAGAAGGTCTGCAAATCCCTTAATAGAAAATCTATGTATCAGCTGCTGTCACTTTCCTGACTTGAAGAGCAGTAAGAGTATTTTTCTTGAACACACTGGCTGCATTCAAAATAATTTTTGAGACATTTCCTAATATGTTTGCATTCAGATGTCATCAGCCTTTTAAGGACTTAGCTGTATCTTTTTGTTAGGTCAGCAATTGAATTTACTGTTGTTGCTGTGAATCTTGGTTACATTATGTTCTCTTCCCTTGATGCTGATCTCTGAAAATGCATACTAGCTTTGTAACAGACTTCCCAGGTTTCTTCTTGTATTGTGGCTATTTTTAGTCACTTTCCTATGCTTTTCCAATTCTATTTAATATTGAAAAATCCTCTAGATGGCATGAAATATAAAATATAGAAGTTTTGTTATTGTATCTTTTTCAAAAGCCCTTGAGAACCTTGGCCAGAATTTCACAGTTCTAACAAACTTTGCCACATGTGACCATTAAAAAGTTTCCTTTTGTGCTTTCTCACCTTCAATGGTAGCAGTCACAAGCAGGTACCACGATGCTAAATAAACTCTGCTGTGTGATGGCATAAAAGCACCTTGAAGACTTACGGCAGAGCAGCCACAAGTCCCTTATTCATCTCATTTACTGCAGCTATTTCTTTGACTTTTTAGGTACAACTTGTAGTCCGCTTATCTAGTAAAACCACAGCAACTACAGAACTGAGTCATAGAGTAGCCAGAAACATGAACAGGGTCACTAATGCCTGATAACACAGGACCCCTGAGAAATCACTGTAGAATGTCATGTTGCCAAAGACCAGGAGAAAACTGAGTCTTTATGAAGGACATGTACGTAGTGCATATCATCATTCTTTATGTCTTGTACTGAGAGAGCCGTCTCCCACCATGTTACGGCGGTCTAGTTTCATCTTAATTTAACAGTTAAGCAATGATGAGCTAAAATCTGGATGAAAGACGACTCTGGAAACTAAGTTCATATAGCATATATTAACATCTTATTATTTCATTACAGTGCAGCTATCTTTAACTAGAAGAGCTACAGGATAAGAGAGAGAAACAGTGCATAATGATCTCTTATGAATTGCTCACACAATAACAGAATTCACTTGATTTCTATTTAACTCTGAAAATGACTGTTTACACTTTGGTTTGTTTTTTTCAGATACCACCCAGTGAGCTGACAGATAAATACTACTTAACGTGAAAAAATTGCTTAGGAAAAAAGAAAAGGATTTATTATTCCCTTTTTGAAGGGATTTAAATTATTTCCTTTCAAAGGAATATTTTTAAAGGAATCATTTTAAACTCATGTAAATAGTATATAATAAGTATAAATTCATTTATAAGTTATAACATTTAAATTATAAATTAATTTTTAAAGGAACCATCCTTTTAAAGGAATGTGATTTTTAGGGAAACCACAACAGATACGACCTCCACAAATAAGGAGAAAGATTTCTTCTGCATATGTTACAAATAAGCTAAAGGATGACCAATTCCCAGAACTTACAAAGTGGCATATAGAAAAAATAGTCTACCTCAGTAATAAACTTACTTGAATGTATGCAGAAATGGTGGGCAATTTACAAGTAGAGGATGAAATTACTCAGATTTAGGACAAAATGTGACATGTTACTAAGTTCATGTTATGCATTTCAGAGCTAGTTGCCAACCTATTGAAGTCAACAGAAATACTTGGTTTAATTAATGAGGGTAAACTCTTTTTTATAAATTGTCTTTACTGTAGTAATCCTATTGACACAGTACTATACATCACACAGATTGAAATTGTTGACTGCCACCACATTCCTACTGTTTTTCTCCCAAAATCTGAAAACATCCCATTTTAAAAAATGTGTTAATTTTCAGGATCAATACTTCGGTTTCTCTGTGCCTCATTAAGATTAAATAGTTATGAATTCATCTTTACTATTGTGTAACCCTCTTCAGCTCAGAATTTAAGACTGCGGTGAGATTCTTTTCTTTGGTGAAGGCTGTGCAGGTCTGCAGCCCTCATCTCCTGACTGTCAAAACTGTCACTTCTTCCAAGTGACTTTTGGTTCCCTCTTGAGGCTCATATCTGGTCCTCCTTCACAAATAAACCAGAGAAGGGGGGATATAGTGCAGAGTTAAGTCCTATACCTAGAGGGATGCTAAACACATGTAGGGTGAGCGTTATCCTGGACAAGAGAAGCTGGAGTACCTCTCAACAAGGTACTTAGAGATACTCACTTCAATGACAGCTGAAATGAGGATTATGCATTCAATATTTTTTAACTGGTGGCAATTTCTGTGCCTTCAGCTTTGTCAAGTACCTTTTACTAAACTCTCCTTCTTCAAATAAGAAGTGCATTCATGGATTGCTGTTTTAAATCCAATGTGCAACCTCTACTTTGAAATGAAAAAGCAGATAAACTTCCTATGAATAGAATTCAGTGAGTAAAACCTAGATCTTAAAGTGATCCAGATTTTTTTTCTTTCTTTCTTTACTGAACTGCATTATCTTTCTAGTTACTGGAGTGCTAGAAACCCAAAGCATTTGGACACATCTGTGGGATCAAAACAGGACAGAAATACATTCATCCAAAATTTGGACTTTAAGGCTGGCAAAACACTTACATTTTATGAAATTCCTTAAAAGTAAATTCTACTCCTATGCATGGCAAGGTCTGCAGGCCAGGTTTTTCTGCCTTTCCTGCTTGAAAAGATTGCGTGAGGTCTCTGAATACCCTCAGCCGCTGCACAAACACAGCACAGCCACTGTTTGCCTCAAACACAAAATCGAGAGTTTGGAGAGGAGATGTGTGCAGGTGGGTGTGGTGGCTGCTTTGCTTCACCATCACACCAGCGATGTGATGGTTGGATCACTGACTTGAGGTGGCATCCACATTACCCTGCCTGAGAGCATCCAGAGCCATCCTCCCCAGGCAGACAGCTCAGCTGGCAGCCTTGCCCTTAGCAAGCTGAAAGTCATTCTCTATTTTTTTGGTGGTGTTCCTAACTCAGCATAGCATCTTACATACACAGTAACTGGTTGTAGTAGATAAAACCTTCTAAAAATTATACTTTTAAATAAAGGAAATCTCAGTGAGTAATTTTTGTTCTAACACTCATAATTCATGGAATAAGAAGAGATAATGTTAGACAGGCTGTTTTTAATGCCTATTAAACTGTTATGATCATCTAATCAGTCTGGCTCACTTCTGCATTTCAAAGAAAAAAGAATAACAAACAAACAAAAAAAAACCTTAGTAATTTCTGTATTAATAAAGGCTTTCAGGACAGAAGCCTAACTTCAGAGGCTACAACTCAGCCACTTGTAAGGCTCTCTCTCTGCTTAGTATCAAGAAACCTTCAGCTCCATAATCTTTGTATAAGTGACTGCAGATCATAAAAAAAAAAAAAATTAAAAAAGACAGGCTAAAATATATATATATATAAAAAGACAGGCTAAAATGTCATGGCAAGTCACGGTACATCAATGATACAACACGCAAATTGATTATGACACATTATTTCTTGCTAGCAGGAACATCTGCAAATGCAAAAAGTTTTCTCAGTACAGAATGTCAACAGTACATCTCAGACACCTAATCTACATGGAGGCACTCCTCTTTCCTCATTAGTAGATCTGCTCATCTTCTGTAATTAAACCCTTTCTCCTGGAGAGGGACCTGGCTGAGTAGAAATGGAAACGCATACTGTATAATAAAGTGTATAAATGATAATGTAGTGAAGTGATACAAAGCTACCAAGCTGTTACCCTGGCAAGTTTTGTTTATCACTCATGTTTGCACTAGTTTTTACTTTTGTTTCACAGTTGTTGGGAGGTATTTTTTTTTTCACTGCTTCACATACAATCCAGCTCCCTAGTCAGAATGCTAAGCGAAGAATCTACCTTTTGAAAGACTTTTCTTTCTCTATGTAATGAAATTATTCATTATTCCATAATTATGCCCTATTCCTCACAAGTGTGACACTGCAGCACCCAGTCTGTATTTTCTGCATTTTCTTTAGAGTAGTAAAAATTGAAGACTTATGTGTCCCATGGAGTGTCTACCTACCATGGTGTCTATTTGCAATCTTGAAATGTAAGAGCTGTACTGATGTTGAAAGATTTATCCTGCATATTCAGTATTTGGAATAAACTCTGAAACTTGGAGGTTTTCCAAAGTTAAGACAATTGACCAAAGCAAATATTAAATTGATCAAGTACAATAAGCTTAAGATATTTTTCTCTATGTTTTCAAAATATTATAAGGAAAATATTTTGGAACATTGATAAGCATAGTTTATACATGCAGAGGACAATCTGACATTCATTTATAGTAATAATTCAGAACTCCATCAGACTGTCTTTTTGTTTCAGTGACAGAGCTGAAGGTGATTAAAGAAAAGGAAATGTCAGCTGGCATCTGCTCTGCTATGAGTCTGCCAAAACCACAGATATAGCCCTTGAATTTGTTTCCTTTTGAACAAAGAACACATAAAAGATTAAATTCATTAATCACATATATTGACTTATTCCTATGGCAAAAAACAATGCTTTAGTAGAAAAAAACCTACACAGTATCGTAGAATGAGTTTTGCACCATTTATGAATAGGTAAATTAATAATATAACTTGGAGAGATTTGCTTTAGAAAACAGAAAGATTTTGCTTATTTTTACATGCAAGTTTCAGCTAAGGATTTATATTCAAATGTTATTCCTTGTGAATAAACCATCCTTCCAGGGTGGTTTTCATTAGAATCTGCAATATTTTGATTTCTTCCTTACACTGTCACTAAAATTGCTCTTTTCATGATGATTTCGAAGGCCTTTACCTGGTGTTCAGCAACGCGTGTGAGGTATCGTTGCTTCCAGACCTGCGCTGCAATTCTGCAGCTGTTGCTGAACGGTGCTCATTTGTGCAAATAGACTTATTGACCACAGTGCAGGTCCTTGAGTTTATAACGTCTATTAAATAAATATTTGTAAGTCAGGATTGTACAAACAGCCGCTCCAGTCACCAGCATCTGCTGAAGCGTTAGAAGAGCAAACTAAAATGGCTAAAGCCTCAACTCTGAGCCTGTTCCTGCACAATGAAAAGCAGGGATTGTGCCCTGCCTCTGAAGCCAGACAGGATGGATTAGCTTCCCTCAGTTACGCTGACAGCTGGTCACCTCCAAAGCCTCTGAAGGTAGGTTTGGGAGGCTGTGTAAGACAGAGGGAGTGAAAACAAGCGCAGCCTCAGGGAAACTGCTCATTCGAACTTCTAAACTTGAGGGCAAGTGAACCATCCTCTGAACAGTACCAAAGCAAAACTAGTCACTGTGGTCCAAAATAAATTCAGAGGAGCAAGCTAAGAATTAAAGAGTGTGGATGATGAGGGACCTGGTGTTTGAGTCTTCCCCCTACCTCTGTTTGATTCGGAGAGGAGGTATGCCTAAGAAGCAGCAGAGCCTCAAATTACTGTGCTATTGATCCTTCTCTAAGAAAGCAGAAAAATTACAAAGGATGTAGAAGCTCTCCAAACTAAAAACAAAAAAATAAGACAAATGTCTTGTTATGAGAGTTTTCATCGTGATCTGGGAAACTTGAGTTACATCATTTAGGGAAAGAAAGAAAGGCAGAGCTGCCCAGTGGTGTGCAAGTATTGTGTTCACTGAACCATAAAACTGGGTGAAATGATATTAGAATTAAGGAGCTTCCTGAAAATAAAGATGTAAAAGCAAACAAACAAACAAACAAACAAACAAAACTTAGTATATCAACAGTATTGATTGCAAAGTGGTTAAATCTGTAAGAGGTGAAGACACCTGGTTTTACTTCCTACAGCAGGGTTTCATAACATTTCTAATGTTATGTTGGTGAAATTTGATCATTATCAAAAGATTTATGAAGAACGTTGCTTTTTATTCAGTCCACTACTCAAAATACATTCATCTGCAAAAGTATCAACTTATTTAACAAAGGTGTTTTGTTGTTTATTTCTAACTTCTAATGGTGAAACCAGGCTTTTCTGCTAACAGCAACATTTTGCTGGTACAGGAGTTTGCTGCATTACTGTGCATCATGTCTTCCTAAACAAAAAGACGTCACAATGCCTAACATTTATTTTTTATATTGATACAAAAAAGTTGTATAAATCAGTTAAAATGTTCTAAATAAAAAAAAATGTTAAAAATGCTACACTAATTGTTTGTCTACATATGATAGACCCAAATATTGTGCCATCATTTAAGAACACTGAAGTGTAATAGTCTTAGAAACCCTGCCTTTGACCTTTTCAGTGAGGTGCATAGCATACTGGTTAATAAACTTTCTGAAGTGAATGCGGCTTAGCTTAATAGGGTGCAATGGGAAAAACAAAGCCTGGAAGCAATATAGATAAGCAACCACACAACAAACTTCAGGGAGGCAATTGCAGGGCAATTGCATATTTCCCAGCCACAGGACTCAGCTGTTCTGCTGGCTGGGAACAAGGAGATCAAAGAGATACTCCCCAGCTGAAAGGCTCTTCCTAGAAGAGGAGCCAGCCAGCAAATGGCCCCTATGCAAGGGAAGGGAAGCTGACAAAGGAGAGCCTCCCCACCAAATAAAGTTACTCATGTGGACTTACTTGGCGATTTTAAAAGGTACTTCTTTGCTGAAGTAGTTTGTTACTCAGTAAATAGTTCTTTCTCTAAATAGGTAACTCATTTGTGATGGTGGACCATTATCACAGGAGAGGACAGAGAAAGAGCCCTCACTCAGCAATGTTTTGGGGAGTCCTACCTCCCCCATAGGAGAAAGGTGGGGTTATGGTCACTTATGGGGGTGGTGCATCTGTGGAAAAAAACTAAGTAGTTCGAGGTTATGTGCGGGGTGTGAAGAAGGTGGCCTGGAGCAGTGTTAGGAAATTCCACTTTGACCAGAGGTACTATCTCCCTTTTCATAAAAATTAAGTAATAAAAGGGTATTTATGTATGTTAATAATAACTTAGCCCTGATTCCCAACAATACCAAAAATATTATTTCAAATAGAACATCTGAAATGAAATACTGAAAACTTCTCAAGGGCCTCAAGAACTGCAAGGATGAAAAGCATAAAAATCAATAGATAAAATACATTCTTCATGCCTTACTTGCTTTAAGGAGGGTGAGAACCAGCCTAAATGAAAATGTAAGAGCACGTGTTGCAGAAAACCAAGACATTGCTGTCTGAAATGGGATATATTTGATTTTTTTCTTAAAATAACCTTAAAAATAATTGGTAAAACTATCTTTCAACAGAAACTGTGCCCTCAAAAACATTTTTTGAAGTATTTTTTGTCCCATGGATTTAAAAAAGTGAGCCCTAAACAGGATACAGCAATTTTTCTTTTATCTAATGAGCGCCCTTTTCCCTTCCCACCTCCGTGCTGATCAAAAACACACACTAATTCAGGATGAACATAGCAAAATAGAAATGTTGAGGAATTAGGATAAAATTCTCAAAAATTCAAGGGACAGTGCCCTTGCTCTTACTGCCTTTCTCTGGTAGCACAGTAGATTATCCTGTTTGCTGAGACAGGAGACCTGTTTCCAACTTTTTATGTGTGTTCTATGCAGGAAGTTTTAAAATATTTTGTGATGTCAGCTTTCTGTGAGTGCAACTCTTTTTCTTCAGTAAAAATGCCTAAAAAGATTAAAGCACAGACCATGCACAACGGCTGATTTGATCTGAGGTGCTTTATTTATTTGTTTGCTTTGTTTCCAGACTGGTTTGTGTTTGACTTGAATTATTTTTTTCATTCTTCCAAACACTGAAATAAAGATATATAAATATATATATATATATGTATAAATTCCTGCAGAGAAGAATGCTCAGAAATTCTTTGTTTGATGGAGTCTTTCCTTTGCCACCAATAGTTGTTGGTTTGACAGCAGCTTTCTCTTCTGATTTAAAGGCTTGAGAAGGATATCTCTATAGCTAACTGAAATGATTTATTTGTTTTATTACTCTTAATCTTTCATTCTGAACTGTGGAAGCTGGTAAGAACAATTCCACAGGTGAATATTAGTGATATCTATTAATATGTTATGTGGAAAGTATACGGGTGTGATCATTTTATACAAGCATATTAATCATATTGGAATGTGCATGTACCATCTAGCACAACATATAAAGTCTGAGAGAACAGTGTGATATTGTTACTATTAAAACTCCATGCATGTACAAAGACTTCTTATACTTACATATATTAATGCATTTCATGTCATAAATGACTGAACTATATGGCTCAGTGATTTTTCTGTGTAGAGATGTCCTCCGTGAACACTGTATGTTTTGGGGAGATATCACTGACTGATTGCTTGCTGATTCATTTGCAATGTTAATTACATGAACATGATAGCTCTCTCCATGATGGATAGGAAGTTGTTGACAGGAAGCTCTTTTCCAGTGACAGAACACTCTTTCCCTATAGAACTGATTTTTCCTTCAGCAGTGCATTCACTAAACTGGCCCCATCTAATGGCTTTTGGTAATTGCACTAAAAAGGTTTCAAAACAAAATGAAAAAAAGGCAAAAATCTAACAGTGCTTTGTGAGCTCTTTGTTGTTGTTTGTTAGATTTTATGGTTTGTCTTGGAATCACAAAAATAACATAGACATAAATGCTCAACAAAAAATAAAATGGAACAAAATGCTCTCAGACTGAAAAAACAAATCATTTTTCTCACCAGGTTTAAGTTAGTGACAATACAACAAAACAAAAACTCTGTCACTGTGATCTAACCACCTTTGGACTCATGTCCAAAATATTTTTATTGCAGTTAATTCTGTGTTGTGATGAAGAGCTAGTCTAGGCAATACCTTCAAGATCCCATTCCAGCCTTATTTTTTATGATTTCTAGGAACTGAAAACAAGCAAATATTAAACAAAGTTCTGCATGTTCTGGGCCAAACACGTTTTATTTTATTATGTTCTCTAGATGTTTCAGATATTATGTGGTGATGTAAAAAAGCACTGTGACATCTGCACCATCCCACATGTTTCACTTGAACAAAACAATCTCAGGATTAGAGCCAGAAATCTTTTTCTCACCCACCTGAGGTTTAACTCAGTTTTTCTCTTTCCTGTCCACTCTTTAGTCAGATGTTTCTGGTACTGATGGGGGAGGGAAAGTACTTCCACTGTCAATATCCATCAGTTGAGTGGAGATGTAGGGTACGGCTCACCTTGGCTAAGTACCCACCCTGTGCACCAGATGCTTTAGCAGAGGTCACAGTCGCTACAACCTATGACTATTTGATCCTGGGCGTAGATGGGTAGGGGTACTCTCTACAAAAAGTTGGATAGACTGCATGCTGTATTCTATTCTAGTCATGACCTTGGCATCATTGCTCACTCAAATTAAAAAAAATCAGTCCTTGGCCCTGGTGTTTCACGTAGGCAATGACGAAAGGATACAGTCTGTGCAGTAAACAAAACCAGTAAGTCACAGTGTTAAAGCTAGGGTACAATAAATGATAAGCCGGAGTGGTCAGAGCACATTGATGAGCATTTTGTAAACAACTTGGCAAAGGGGAGGTTTAAAGAAACATTAGAAGAATGGCTTTGTTCCTTCCAATTATCACCAGGTGGTAAGCCAATACTTTTCAAATATTAAATTAAAAAGGACTGCGTTTCACTTCAGTCATGCTCTTTCAATGAGTTCTCTACCCGTAGTCAGTTCTACAGCTGTGACGCCTGAAGACCTTTGCAGTGTAAATTTGCAATAGAAAGCCTTTCTTTCAAACAGATTGTTCAAACCTCAGTGAAACTAAAGGAAGCAAAAGTTTTCTTCTACTGTCACCAGGAAGTTCTTAACTTTCATGGGCTGGGTGCCTGCTAGAGCATAATCCTTCTGTTTTCATGGCAGAATTCAGGGTACACTTACATGATTTACCAAAAATTAGTGTTTAGAAATGTGCATGGAGAATGGTCCTCTAATATTGGCAAAGACAGATACAATTGTAAGTAAACTAATTTTGTAAAGCAAGTTGAAATAAATGCGTAAGTCACTGCCTCTGGTACAAACGGTAGTTTCAGTATGTTGCAGTTAGTGTGCTTTAAATCAATTAAATCACCAAATAACATTGTTTTGCCCTCACTTCATCTAGTACCTTTGGCAGCCTTTACAATACCGAAGTTGAGTGTGTCACCCATGCCTGTGTACACATTCTTGCACACAGTCACATACATACACACTGTGTGTGCATAGTAGATTTGCATTCAAGGGCTGGAGAAAAGTAGAAGTTCCAGTCCCATACATTTTTTCACCTCTCCATGTTACTTTTTTCATCACTTAAGAGTTCCTGTTGCCTTTTCTAGTGCACATTTTCCCAGAGATTCAGTGACAGTTCCTTCAAATACAGGAGCTTTATTTCTCCTGTGGGTACTTAACAGCTATTTGAGAACATTTCTGTCTAGTGGTATTATGACATTACCAGCAAACTGATTCATACAGCTGGTTTATTAACTTCATGCACTCTCTTTCCTCTCAAAACTGCTCCAGCTTCAGGTCTATTCACAGCCAAAAAAGGCTGTTTATCATAGTTTTTCAAATAAGCATCAGGGAAATGTTGCTTTCAGTCTTCAAAATGAGAACAAATTATTAAAAAAAAAAAAGAAAGAGCTGGGTTCACTGTATAGTTCAGTATAGTAATATAGAACAGCTAGAAACTGAAAAAGGAGCCACCTTCCTACAGAAAAATGTTAGAAGGGAAGAATTTTTTTCCTTATTGACTGAGAGTAAGAACTGATTTTGTGAGCGAATGATATGACACTACAGATATGATTGATTAAAGAAACAGAATTTGCATACACTCTTTCTCATGAAAATCAATGCAATGAGACTAATTATACTTTAGATTATTATTTTTAGATGTCCCACATCTGAGTGAACTTTTGATTACCTCTTCTGTATCTGAATAAAAGTTACAAATGTCTTAGTAGGTGGAAAATAGATTACCTAGCTTGCTTTATCTCAGTAGAAATTCCTCCCTGTTTACTAAAATAATACCTTGTGACTTCTTGGTGAGCTGCAGCAGATATTTTTTCAGGACTTTCAGTGAATTAAAGGGATCGTGAGATCTTTTTTCCTACCCACTAACAGTGGGAATGCAACACTTAACTAATAGAACAGTTGACCACATCTACATAACAGTAATATTTGCCCAGCCTGGATCACAATATAATTATTATTCATCATCCAAAAAAGAGAGCATGTATTAACCATTCAATTATACTGCTTGAGATTTTTCAAAATCTCAACTTCCAAAGTAATATCCAGAGTTTGCCAAAAGCAATGGCAGATTTCTTCTTATCCTCAAGAGGTCTCCTTGTGTAGGTGTCTGTATAAATACCAAAAAGTGAGGCATAATTATCTAAATACTTTTGTGTTATAGCATGGAATTGCTGTAACATTGAAAAGCTCAAGATGAACAGAGAGTTGATGGCTCTCATGATGGACCTAGTGATTTTTGTGATTGATCTTCATATTAAAATCTTGATAAGTATGCCCCACAGAGATCAGTTAGATTTGATAACAATCCTTCACAAGAACAATAAACCAATTAATTTTAAAAAGCATTCAGATGGTCGCATGTTCCATTGACAACAATGAGACCTGTGTTCCTAAATCACTTAAAGAATCACAGAATCACAAATCACAGAATCACAGAATGGTAGAGGTTGGAAGGGACCTTCGGAGATGATCTAGTCCAACCCCCCTACTAAAGCAGGTTCACCTAGAGCAGATTGGACAGGAACACATCCAGGCAGGTTTTGAATATCTCCAGAGAAGGAGACTCCACAACCTCTCTAGGCAGCCTGTTCCAGTGCTCTGGCACCCTCACCGTAAAGAAATTTTTCCTCATGTTCAGATGGAATCTTCTGTGTTCCATTTTGTGCCCGTTGCCTCTTGTCCTGTACCTGGGCACCACTGAAAAGACTCTGGCCCCATCCTCTTGACACTTGCCCTTTAGATATTTATAAGAGTTGATGAGATCCCCTCTCAGTCTTCTCTTCTCCAGGCTAAAAAGACCCAGGTCTCTCAGCCTTTCCTCATAAGTGAAATGCTCCAATCCCCTGATCATCTCCTTAGCCCTCCACTGGACTCTCTCCAGTAGTTCCTTGTCTTTCTTGAACCAGGGAGCCCAGAACTGGACACAGTACTCCAGATGTGGCCTCACCAGGGCAAAGTAGAGGGGGAGGATAACCTCCCTCGACCCACTGGCCAAGAAAATCCACATTTTCCTGTTGTGTGCTTAAAATACTGTCTGTAAACCTGGATTTCTCTGTATTCCTTACTGCTGTATCGAAAGTGTCTTGTACAATTTGTCTTGAATGCTTTGAGTTGTGGTGTTCCATGTCAAGGATCAACGTCCTGCAGTCTTAACACAATTGATACCTCTAGTTGCTAAACTCTTATTATCAAAGAATCTGAAGTATTTTCCAGCTAACCTGCCTTCAGAAGCCTCAGTTGGAGCATTGCTGCCTTTGGCTTCTCATCAGTTTAATGAAGTGAAGAAGTAAACTACTGTCACTTTTGCCGTCTCTGAAGTTCGATCATTACTCAGTTACAGAGGTCTAAATCAGATGAACCCATTTTTCACTTCATCCCTGAATTAGAACTTTATAGTGGAGAGCCTGGATCTTAAAATTGTTCATATTAATAGTGTTAGGATTTCTGTGGTTCAACATCCTCACTATTCTTCTGTACTTTGTATACAAGTGTGTTTACACTGTAAGTCTGCATAAACAACAGTCTTTTCATTCTCCATGCCTATCATCTACCTTTCCCTTTTCTATGAGCAATTTGAAGGTCAGTGTTAAACATCATACAAGTCTCACTAAATATTGATTTCTTGCATGAATGCAAACATTGTCCCATTATTTCCTAATAATATGAATATAAAAATGAAATCAATCAACATAAGGTCAGCGTTTATTCGTAAATGTAATTGAGATTAATCTTTAATGAGTTCTAGAGATCTTAACAAATTGCAGCGCTGGTGAACATGCACTTAAGTACAAAGTGTGTAAATATGGTTGATTGGGTTCTGGGCACTTGCAGTCAAATGGTCTGTTAGGATCAGTCCACTGGGGTTACACTGTTGAAGAGTAGCCTTGTCCTGGCAGAACACGAGGACAACTTTTCCCCACCTTCTTTTCCCTGTCTTGATTCTGTTTAAGTCTCTGTGTAGATGGACTCCTGCATGCTTGAAAAGCTCACCATAGGCTACTCTGAATGTAAAATGTTTTGGGTTCCCCTGACAGGGCAGTGAGCAGAGAGATATATCATATTCCACCTCCACCCCTCCAAGTCCTCCTAAAGTTCTAGTCCATAATAATAAAATAATGACTTCCCACACGTTGCGTATAAAAAAATTAAAACACGGTAAAAGAAATCAGTCATTAAATCTTGCTTGGGATTTTGGTTATACTGCTTAAAATTCAGAGATAGTAGGTATGTCCCTAGGATCTCTGAAGTGGATTTGTATTACCATGGTTTTCTCAAGCCTGTAAGATGGTTTTAAAAGATACTTTTAGATGCCTAAATTCTACACTCAGAAAAACAGTTGGCCAACACCTACTCAACTGGTAGCAATTCTGATTCCTACTTGTTTCCTTACAGCCATTGAACCTACATGTTTCCTTACAGAAATGCATGGGAAATGCTGATAAAACACTTAACAATGTTCTTACACTTCCTTAAGTTTGATCTTGTTCCTGTTTTACCAATCTCTTTGCTTTTCTGAAAGAATAAAATACTCCCTCTGAAAAATCTAAGAAAGACTAGGCTATATGGTAATAAAGTGATAGCTTTTTCAAGTTGTTGAAGAACTAAGATGTTCCAAACTTTTTTTTTCTTATTCTTCTTTTTAGCATCAGATGGGTTGGCCACTGTCTTTGCACAGCCTCCTTCATTCTCCTCTGTCCAAGGATGTATTTCAGAAGGCTCAGAGAGGAATGGAGCCTACAGCTTTGCTACTTACAAAACTTGGGGCACAGAAGTGAAGGTCTTGTCTGCCAAGGGAGCCCAAAAAATCAGGCAGAGAGTGTCTGATTATTCCACAGCAGCAATTTATGTTTAGGGCAGTAATAATTCAGTTTAGCCTCTCTCTATGTTTGCTTCTGTTTTATATTGTCCTTTTTTAAATTATTACTTTGTTTGTAGTAGAAAAATTGAGTGTACATGTGCTCATGCTGTACAGTAAGTGTAGCAATCTGTCTACAGAAGTCCTGGTTGGGCTGAGAAAAAGGGACGTATGGTGTGCACTTAATTAGGGTGAAAATAAGTTAACAGCTTGCTCAGAATCCAAGTGCTGAGAACTTTTTAGTCTGAGCACAGAATACACCATGTCACTTGTAAAAGCAAGTAGTTTTACGTACTTATTTAGTCCTTTATAATTTGAATATACACTAGAGCTTTTAGGCGCCTTTTAAGCACGTATTTATCTGAGTTACTTCTGACTGAATGTTCATCCAAATCACCAGTGACATGCACAGTGCAGTACAACCACAGGCAGCACTTCCCGAGTGCTCAGTCTCCTTTTCTTCAACACTGTATTTCTGGTTGAGAAAAAGCAGGGTTTTGAATGAGGTTGGCTTGCCACTCTTTCTCTGGATTGTGTTTAGTCATTTCTCTTGCCACCTAGCTTTGTTGTAAACATTTCTGTACTGAATGCTTTTAATTCACACATATTGTTCTGAATGCAACTGAAATTCACCCAGGGCTGGGGAGAACAGCGTCTTTGCACACAAACAACCTTGTACAACATTGGTTTGATTACAAATAGGTATTGTGGCATTTTAGACATAGACCCACTTGCACTGCATAGCCCAGCTCCAGTGTTGTGAGCAAAGAACTGGGAAATACTGGACTGCTAGGTGGCAGAAAGAGTGGTTCTCAGACATAAATATTTCAAATTATACACCTTAATAATCCATCCATTTTTGGGACCCAAATACAAGAAAGACCCAGACTCAAGAGAGTTCAACAAGGGGCCACCAAGATGGTTGGAGGTTGGAGAATTTGTCCTACAAAGAGAGGATGAAAGAGCTGGGCTCATTCAGCCTCAAGAAAAGATGATCTGGGGGAACTTAGCAGTCCTCCAGTGCCTTATTGAGATAAAATTAGGTGGTCTACAGTGGAGCAAGGGAGGACAAGAGGCAATGGGTACAAGCTAAAGAACTGATGTTCAGAAGACACTAAGTTAAGATGAGGAGAAGCTTTTTTCCTCAAGAAGATGGTCAGGCAGTGGAGCAGGTTGGCCAATGAGGTTGTGCAGTCTTCAACTTCAGAGGTGTCCAAGACTCAGCTGGATAAAGCCATGAGCAACTTGGTCTGATCATAGCTAAAGGTTGGATTAGACACCTCCTGAGTTCCTTTCCAACCTGAGTTATTCCAAGATCCTGTAATCCTACAGTCAGTGTATTGGCACCTAATTGCTCTCACCAGTTCACCTTATTAAGCCAATAGATTTCATGTGCACTGAAAAACAAGCCACGTGCTCAGGTATGTAAATACAGTTTTCAGAAAGGTCTGTAATGGTAGGTGCTTCTGAAAACTATCTATCTGCATTTTTAGGTGCCTTAATTTCCTGGAAAAGCCCACACCTTAGACCCCAAGGCCTGGAAGTCACATGTTGCTTAAGAAGTTAACTCCCACGTGGTTTGGTTTTCCTATTTTCCACTGACATTGGAGTCCTGATTAATGTAACAGAATGGTCTGAATGTGATAAGTGACTATTGTTATTACTATAGTAGACTTCTGTGGGGAATGTTTTTAGATGCATTTGCTTTTTTCCATGTCATTAAAGCCACAAGTTGAGCTTTGCCTGTGATGTCAGATATCGAGCACTATTACTTGAAGGTTTATATTAGGTCTTGTTTTTGCTATATACTTCCCCTGGGGAAACAAAAACTAGTATTGCCTGCTCGTGGCCCAGTCTGCCCACCTTGTCCTGTTCATCTCCACCTCAGCTCTTTTGTTTACCAGTCCTATGTAGTGATGCTCCAGTAGCCACTTGCCATGAAATCTCTTTATGATAACACTTCCTGCCCAAGTTACACCAATGACATGTGTCTACACTGTCAGTACCTAATGAAACAATTCTTTTTGTGGAAGTGCATGTATTCCCTGCACTGACAATGCAGGTGGAGAGGGAATTGTACTTGAAGACTTCCAGAAGGAGGTCCTGTGCATCTAAATGTAGGTAAAGAGGCTCTTCCTCTGAAGACCTCTTCAAGCACTGCCCCTTCACTGGTTCTCCAGGAGACTCTCCAGGAGACTCTCCAGGAATTGCCTTCACAAATACTGTTTTAGTAAGGACCTAATATTTAGGCATCAGCTGGATGCCGACATGAGGCGGAGTATATGCAGCCCACAGCTCTCATTAATTTCAGATGCCAGATAGCAAACACTATTATTCAGTAATACAGACATTTTCTGTTATTTATTTTAGCAGAGGCAGTATGCATTTTAACCAGGAGTTGTCTCCTGTGTCTTTTCACCAAATCTAATCTGCACGTTCAAGAGATCCTGTCAGATGGTTGTTCAGGCTGTAATCATCACCCTTTTCCAAAAAGGACACTGAGCAAAGAGCCTGTACTGGTCAGCACTTAGTGGGGAAATGACAGAAGCCAACAAAATTATTTGTTTGCACAGGGAGGATGGCATTAATCCCAGTGTTAAAATAAGGATCTGGTCCTTCGAGAAATTCTGTCATTTCACTTTAGGTAGGTTTTTATTCTTCCATTTCGCTTGAAAGTTTCTGTAAAAGGGTATCTCATGTTTTAATTATTTACTCTAAAGTCTTCTTGATTCACGTTTAATGGAAATGCATAGCTCTTCAAAAATGAACGAACTCTTTATAATAGACTATAATGAGGCCATCTCTATGGTAATTAATTTAAGACAATAGCATTCACCTGGCCTATACTATAATTATGCTTTAATATTGAAGCTGATCTTTGCAACTAACTGAACTCAATTAATAAAATATGTTTTAGTAAAGCTAAGCAGGCTATTATTATTATGATTACTACATGGATCTCAAATTCTTTTAAAACAGCATCTTTTTCTGGTGACAAATACTCATTTCACTTTAATGTTAAATGTTCTAAAGACCATAGTGATGTCAGAGTGGTTTGTCTGTGTTTTTCAAATTAGAAGATCAATCAAAGAGGATAATCTATAGTTGACAGCTATGCGTATTTTTTAAACCTTCCTAGATATTAATATATAGCGGTAATATATATAGCATTAACCATTATTATGATAGTTTTACAGACAGGAGGTTAATGGCATTACATCTCTATGTTGTTAGCATGGGGCCAAGATGTTTTCTTTTGCTGTTTCATATTCTAAACACAAAACAAAGTATCCCCTTAGACAAAAATATCATTTATTTCATTGATCTTGATTTTCCCAAAGACTTCCCCAAAGTAGATGTAGTGGACTTGACTTAATCTGTTCATCAGGATCTTATCCTCTATTGGTTGCAGGCAGTTTGGGTTGATTCCTTTGAATATATAAAGCCGGCCATAGGCTCAGTTTCTGTCTCCAAATTCGTTACTCTCTCAGCAATTCTGAACATTGTTCCTTATTCTTCTTACTAACTGAAGAACAGGCCAGCCTTGTAGCTCTTGCCTTACTCTCAGTCTAATCAGGTCATTATTTGCAAACACACACACACTGCTAATTATATAATTACACTTTACATATGCACAAATATAAAACCATATATGTCTTACAGGTGTATACAATTATAAGCAGACAGTTATTTAAAGTACGTATGCATATCACAGGATCACAGAATCACAGAATCACAGAATCACAGGGGTTGGAAGGGACCTTCGAAGATCATCTAGTTCAACCCCCTGCTAAAGCAGTTTCACCTAGAGCAGATTGGACAGGAACACATCCAGGCAGGTTTTGAATATCTCCAGAGAAGGAGACTCCACAACCTCTCTGGGCAGCCTGTTCCAGTGCTCTGTCACCCTCACTGTAAAGAAGTTTTTCCTCATGTTCAGATGGAATTTTCTGTGTTCCATTTTGTGCCCGTTGCCACTTGTCCTGTTGCTGGGCACCACGGGAGAGAGTTCTGGCACCATCCTCTTGACACTCACCTTTTAGACATTTATAAGCATGTATATTTCTTTATAAGCTTATATTTATATGCACATGTGCATACACGCTTATATGAATAAACTGGAGATGGCATGGATAAAATTCGACAATGTTGACACGTATTTTTCAAATGTAAACCATAGAGATAAATTTATAAAATTTTTTTTTTTTGTAATTAAAATCAAAATTAGAAAAGAGAATGTTTCAGACATACCAATTTGGCAAATTAGAAGCGTGGTTCAAACAGGTTTGCTTAGGGGTTTCATCAGATACCTCTTTCCCAAAACATGATTGCGCACACTGGCAGGACAAGCTGATGCCAATAGAAAGCTGTGCGACTGATGTTTTGTTAAATCATATCTCAGAACTAATAATGTGTGTTTCACTCTCTACTCTTCCAGAGAAATTGAAAAAAACATTGCTACTGGAATAGTACTTTATTTCCAAATAAAAGATACACAAAGACGTGTTTAAACAAACCAAGGCCTGCGTTATGACTTCATTACGATGATTATGATTTCCCAAAATCAACTATAAAGTCCATTACAGTAATTTATTAGATTTTTGTTTATAATACCACTCTGGATCTTTTCAGAAGAAAGCTAAACTAACTGCGTATTTTCTGTTTAGGCAAACATGGCCCATTATTCCTGCAATGTTGTATTAACTTTTTACTGATCTTGCACACTGAGGCAGAAGAATACTATTAGCCAGAAAGAAACAATGTTAGCTGTAATGCCATTTCCATTCTCTCCAGAGATGTGTACGTGCTTTGGAAAAACTAGTTTTTGAACTTCTTGATACTCTGACAGCCCATACAGCAGACAAGAACAAGAAGTGGCTGGAACTAATAGCTGAACATATACACAACGTGTGATAAAAAATGGAATTTGTAGATAATTCCTGTACAGATACAATATGGGTCATTTTAATAACTTTTTCATTATTTCTACAGCAGTGCTGATTTTTTTCCATCCTCCAGTAGTAACTGGAAAACACTTATGTTTAACTATTCCTTATATAATTGCTTTCCTGTTTTTTCATTGCTTTTATTACAGAAACTGCATTTCTATAATAAACTAAACCCAACCATGAGCTGCAGAATATTGCAAATATTCTATTCTTATCTCCCTATACTGTTTATGGTACCTTTTTCCTTTCTGTTTGCTACATAGATCTGTTTTCTGAAATCTCTATTAAAGTGAAATGGATGACTGCCTGAAAAGCACATAAGAAATAGGATATTTTGCACCGTACTCAAAGACTGTTTATCAGCTGTTCACTGTCAGACAAAAAGGACATTTCCAGTAAGTACCAGAGAGGTCTGTCTTGGTGTGGTATTACTGAATAGTTTTGTTAATGACTTTGACCTCTCATTAGAAGTGATTTGTAAAATTTATGGATGGCTTCCTGCCTCACAAGTACTGAAATACAGGATGAAAATTCAAAATGTCTGTGCTAAATTAGAGAGATTGTTTGATATCAACAAGAATAAAGTAGTGCAGACAAAAGCGAAGTGCTTCACGTAAGAAAGGAGAAATGGAATGCATAAATACAAAATGGGGACTCATTGTCTCGGCAGCATTACTGCAGAAAAGGATCTGGGAATAATAATTACCACAAATTGAATAAGAGTCAGAAATACAATGCTGCTGTAAAAAGCAAAAATAAAAGCCACAAAAAAATCATATGTCAGTCCAGGATATATTAACAGCAACATGAACTGTGTGAAGGAATTTTTTCTATTCAAACATACCTCATACCAGAGAGGCTTTATGGAGAGTACTGCAGGCACTGTACTTTGGCAGACAGGTTCACATGTTAGAGATGGGCAACAACAAAAAGGAAATCAGGTTAGACAGCCATCCAAAGAATGGAAACTAGAAAAAACCTGAGTTTATTAAGTTTGGAAAAGAGAAAATTAATGGAGAATATAACAACTTTAAAAAACAATTTAAAGAGGAGAAGGTGCTGAGTTGTCCTCAATGTTTACGGAGTGTGAAACAAGAAATAGCTGATGTAATTTACCTCAGTGATTAAATAGGTCGAAAATCTTGACTGGGAGATGAGTTAGACATTACCGCAGGCAAGCAAGAGATATAAGAAGGAGGAAGATTTTAAAAGACATAGGTTTGTGTTGAATGACGTAGGTTCAGATGAACCCTTTGACTGGCCTCAAAGTAAAAGGGTTCATGAGGTCTCCTCTGACTGTGACTTCTCTCTCTGAAAGAAATTCAGGGCCACTGGAGGAAGAAAATAATTTTGACCTCCCTGTGCTGATGTAAAAAAACCCACCTAAACAAGCAAATTGACTTTTGAGTCTCCTGAATGTTTAGACAAGGAGATTGTAAGTAGGAATTTAACAAGAAGCATCACGATGCCTCTTTGTACAACTTTGATGAGTTTTCATATAGATGAAATAATTAATGAGATCATTCGATGAGATGGGTATATGTTTCTGATACCAACCAAATTAAAAATTCCAATGAAAAACCAAATGAATGTTTCTTGGATTGAAAAAGGGAAGTTTTGCTTAAGTAGTTCAACCTGTTTGTCTCATTAAAAAGAGCACTTAAAGACAACCTGATTATGGAGTACATGGAAAAATATATGGAGCTCTAGGGTGTGATATTTGCACAGGTTAATTCTCAGCCCAGGACCTTGCTTCTAAAGGCTTTTTCTCCAATCTGTATAGAAAGATAGTATGCTCATGGGCACAATCAGAGCAGAAGACAAACTTCTGGTGCTCTGAATTGCTCTCCGGAGGGTCCTCTCTCTGCCTGGAGACAGAGCCCAGGGAGACTACCTCCCTGGAGCACAGTTAGACTCACTGACTATCATCCTGAATACCTCCCTAATTCAGCAGCCGAAAGCAAAAGACAGACAAATTCAGAGTTTCAAGCAGTGACAGTGATTAAGCTTTGGAAGACGCTATAGGGGAAGTGGCATATCTCTTGCTATTTTTAAATCAAAGCTAGATGTCTCTCTGAAAGTTTTACATTAGTCAAACACAAGGCATGATTCAAATCAAACAAGAGTTACTGGTCTCGCTACACGAATGAGTGGCTGAAATGGACGAGGTTATGATTTAAGAGGATGATCTAATGGCTTAAATAGGAGCTGGCAATTGTTTTACATGAGCAGTAAGAAGCGTGTAATAGAGTGTCTACTACTCAAGACAATTTCAGTCTGCTCTTTGATTTCCCTTTTTTGTTTCTTTCTAGACCTAAAGGAGGAAAAATATCTGTTGAAAAGCTAAATTATTTGTGGTTTTAAATTGCACTATACTGCTATCAAAAGCACAGACAGGACCTGATGAGAACAGTCTGTGACATTTTATCTCCTTAGCTTCTCTTTGTCTTCCTTTATTGAACTGACTTTATTTGCTTTTCCCTTATTTCTGTTATTACACCTACTAGAGAATTAAAACTTTGTAAGAGGATCGATGTTGTAACAGTATGTGCAGCGGCAGTCCAAAATTAGTTTTTTAAACTCTTAGGGGAAAAAATTAAAGCACAGTAACCTATAAATTGTGCCCTACCTTCCTTCCCCCCTTGTCTGCTATCAGTTTTCTACATTGCCTTGAGGGGTTGTAAGGGTAAGACTACAGAAAGGTCTTTTCAACATAAACAATTTTAGAAGCTGTTATTTTTCTGTATGATCTCGCTTATTAAGCAAGCTCTCATGCAAAGTCATTCAAAAGACCGGGTGCACATGCAAATATACCTATGACAGGGAGAAAACTCAGCGTAGTCTGTACTATTAAGGTGATGATACTGGTTGCAGTCTTGTGCATAAACACTTGCTCTCTGCCACAAGATGAAACAGCTGCATTTCCACACTGTTATTTTGTGGTGTAAAAGAGCTTGGTATTATTCTGGGCAATGGAGTCTAAAAGATCCTTCTTTTCTTAAATCAAACTGACAGTACTTGTGAGACAATGTGTTGGAGACAGTACTAGGAATACTTGTGTTGTGAAAAGATAAGGAAATGAGGGAAAATTCAATAACCAGTTGTCAGCAGAATTTATGTTCTGAAAAAGACGATTCCGTGTCCTGAATTTCTTCCTTGGTTGGAAATTCATGTAAAGGGAAAAATACTTTTAATATACTGAAACATGATGAAAATATAGCCAATAGTTTTATATCCCATTTTAATGACAGTAGATTTTTGTGAAAATATTCAGAACATGCTTTTAGTTTTGACTTGGAAGAAATATGCTTTCTTCATTGCTACTATATTGTTCCAGCTGGTAATTAAAAAGAGGAGGATTCTCAGACTATATCCAGCTTCTTCCAATCTGCGTAAAGATATACACAGAAACCCAAACATTGACAGCAAAAGATGGGTAGACTGGTGAATGTGGTGAGCACTCAAAGCTCTTACTTAAACCTGTAGAAGCTGGAGGTATTCACCAGTTCTTAAAATTAAGACATGTATGGAGATGTCTGACTTGAGTATACAAGCTTGAAAATGTTGATGAGAACTCCTGATTCAAGTTTTCCCTATATCCTAAGCAAAATTTATTTATTATCTCATAGGAGAACTATTATCTTATGTAAGAACTGTGTTCAATTTTTGTCAGCTCTTTCTGAAAATTTCTGTGATTCCAACCATCACCTAAAGAAATTGTTGTTTTAATAATGAAGCGGTTAGTCTGTGAACAGTGACTGGGACAGCTGTTTTCTATATTTAAGATAATGTTCTTAACAAGGGGCCATAAGCCACTTTTATGTAAATGCAACTAGCATTGTATTGTAGTTATACCATTTTATATAAATAAACCTTAATGGAGTGAGAAAGTTACTGCTTGCACTTTCCAGAGTGACAGCATTCACCGGGATCCAGTAAACTTATGAAGCATGAATGTGGCACAGTGAACAAGATTCATCCTACATCACTTCAGTAATCTACATGGAGATGTTGTCATTTAGGCATCCTGGGATTCCTTTATTATCATCATCCAGAAATACGCAAGTTCATGTGACTTTTTTGAGATATCTGATTCAGATTGTGATGAATCCCTAATAGTGCAAAGAAAGTAAGAGAAAAAGTAGCTTTAAAGAAAGGTGAGTTTGAAGGAACCGCAAGCAGTCATCTAGCTGATTTCCCCAATTTTCCTTTGTGTTTGAGGGCAATGAAGAGTTTGTGATTAAGTTTTCCACTGAATGGACTTTCTATTTGTGTCCTCAGTATCGTTTCTCTAAGGACTTGGCAGCTCTTCCTTAAGTCCTTTGCCCCTTAAACTTGTTTCCTGTGAGATTTATCCACCAGTTCTGAGTTTATTGAAGTCATCTGTCCTGGTAGCTGTAGTTCAACTCCGCTTGCAGAATCACTTTTCATCTATGTGCTCAGGAGTACTTCTGACAGTATCATTAGTGTCAACATGAATAAATAGCGTTTGATAATTTGGCAAATGGGCCTTGGTAACCTGTCAGATGTGGGCTTCTGGGACTTGACGCATCTCCCATAGTGACAGATCTCTTTGGCAGAAAGGTTTCTCCACTCCTTTCAGAAAGGAGTCACTTTGTTTCCTACTAAGGGCTGTGGCTCTGATCTCATAATCTTTAGAGCACATGGCTTTTCCTTCTCTGTCACAGGTAGCAGCTATCCCTTGGACCTTTACCTGTCTGTGGCCACCGCTGTAAGCCTCTCTTTCCCAGAGTGTCACTGCCGGTGCACCAAGGAAACAAGGTCCAGCTGTGACATGGCACAACTGCAAAAGTTTGAACCCAAATGACTCAAAACAAGCAGTGACAGTCTCTGGGAGGAAGAAAGGTAAAATTACAGACAGGTATTATCATTGTGATGAACTTGTTTGTAGCTCAAGGATTCAAGAGGGAAAACATCAGCATGGGAAAATGCAAAATCTTAAAGAAGAAAACAAGGAGGCTGGTCAGGCTAGGAACCTCTGGGGCAAGTTGTTGGTGCCATCAGCGTTGAGTGAGCTGATAGAAGACGACAACTCAGTGACACTGAGGACCCATTCAGTGGGAATTCCTGGTTCATCAGAAATAGCATCAGGAAGTGGCTGTGACCCTGGATATTTTTCTCTCCATGATTTTCACAGGCAGATAAATTGAATCATAATCTCCTTAAATTTCATCAGAGTTTTGTTTCCCATGTGGATATGGGCTTCATAGTTGATGGCCAAGGCAAATCTGACAGAAGAGATTTCTAGAAGAGAGATGTTTATGCTATTGTCTTTTTTAATTCTTCCAAAACTCCATTCCACAAATCCATTTGGTGAAATTCCCAATTGCTTCCCCTCCTGTTTGCTGGTTAGTTTTACAGGTAAGAAACTCTCTAGTCTTTGCCAAGTAGTTCACTTTCTATGTTACAATAACTAATGAAAAAAAAAGGCAACCTATTCTAAAGGAATAACTATTTGACACCACTGTCACCTGTTAATTGACATGAATTTTTTGTTGTTGTGATTATTATTAATGATCCCGCTATTGCTATTATTCTGCTATCCTGCTTCCGATATATCCCTAAATAGAAAGAAAAAACTAAAAGGCAGAAAAAGGGAGGGGTAGAAAACTTCAAATTCTGTTCCAATGATAGAGAAAGAAAAGGGAGAAGTTTTTTAGGGGCCAGAAAAAATTGTGTATTCTGGAGGAATACCAACATTTACAGTTGTCAAAATTTTTACCATGATTTGTTCAAGTTAGAACAGCCTTAAAGCCCAGTTTGTGTTTAGCTCATGTCACCATAAATTGGGAATAACTCCATCAAAGTTAATCAAAATGCACAGCTATAAATTACTCTGTGATTGAGGCATTTCAGTCAGAATCCAAACATGAAGTCAGCTCTATTTCAACAGAGATAAGATTAGAGGAGAAAATTACCAAATTATATCATCAGTACTTCCTTCTGCTGCAGCTGAAGTCTGTGATTAAACAAACACCAGACAAACAGAGATTTTATACTCTGGGATCATTACTTTTCTCTCTCAAAGGTATTTTATTGATACATTTTGTTTCCTTTACTGTCAAGTTTAGTCATTTCGGTAAACTATCATATTGAGAATTATGAATTCATTGTAGCCTTATTTTCTAATATTAAGCTTAAAGTTGACTTTATAACTTATTGAAGAATATTCCATCGAGAATAGTTGTTGTCTCCATCCAAGAAAACAGAATATCTTCTTATTTTTTCTGGTGAGAGGTCAGGGTATGTGTGTCTGGTGTGGAGGTGGAAGAGTGACTCCCAGTATCCTCTGTCAATTCATTTGCTCTTCATGGGAGCTGAATGAACTGCAGGCTAATGACAAAAGTAAGGAATGTGATCAGCTGTGGACCAGCTCTCGATGTGGCTAACTTCCACCAAGACCAGAAGGAAGTCTACCAAACAGTAGTTGTTACTTATTGGGCCAAATGTTTATTTACACTTCCGACAAAGTTATGACAGCATAAAATGACCTGAACATGAGCGGAACTGCAACAACTTTAGTGCCTCTTCACTTGAACAGAATTGGTGTAATTTATGCAGGTGAGGTCCAGTCTCTTTGAGGGTGCGTCTGCCTTCGGTACTCACAGGAAACCAGGTTTATGGGTTTTTAACATCTAGTAACTTTGACGTTTTTATCTCACCTAATGAGTTACAGAAGTACCTTTGCTCCTCATTGTTAAGTAAGTAAATGTGCTCGTCAGAGTTAAAATATGCTAAGGCAATGAGATTTATGTGTAAATCATACACAAAAACCTAGGTTGAAGGAAGAAGCATAATTTGAGTTTTCCAGAGTGTGCATGGGTGTGTAATGGATACAGCCCTGATATAATTTCCCTGGTTGCTACTTGACAATAGGGAAAAAAGCTCTGACTGTCTGAGGAACTATGTCTTTCTTATGCATGTAATTCTAATGAATTAAGCATGTACATTTACTCTATTTTCAGTATGTACTAAAGCCATCTGCTTGAATATTCAGCTTCCATTTTCTATCAAGGCTGAAACCAATTGAAAGGATAACGCTGACAAGACCTCAGCCAGGATGATGAGAACAGCAGTGAGTACTTGAAAATGTCATCACAAACTAGTTTAATGTAAAGATTATCAAGAAACGCCATCTCTTTGAAATGAAAAAAACAAAGAGACTGTGATGCAGTGCATAAACGATAAGAGATTTTAATTTTTTTTTTTAAAAGGGTAAATATTTCTGCTGAATGAATAAAGGACTACCGAAATTTTAAAAAGTGGTTGTGTGAGGGAAGTACAGAGGACTGAAAGAGAAAAACAACAGGCTGGTTAAAAAGACAGAAAAAAAATTCCCCATAAGAAATATAGGGTAATACAAACAGAAACTGAGCTGAGAAAGAGTTTGAACACCCACCCCCCCCTCCCACCTCCCCTGCCTTTTCTTTTAAATTTGTTTAGAGAGCTTGTTAAACTATTTGTTGGGTTAATTTTGAAGTAGTCTGATATGGAAAAGGAGGATGACTCCAAAATGTAAAAACGTTGTAAATATTATCATTGGCATAACAGCAAAAAAAAAGGAGGCAGGAAAGAATTTTTGGTTAAGTTATTCTCAGGAAAGCAATAGTATTGCATTTTCCAGATCTGTGTTTCCAGAAGGTTCTATATTTATTTATTTAACTAGTTCAAATGGGAAAATTGTAAGCTGCATTTTAGGATTTGCATTGCCTAATAAAACAGCTGGTTCCTTAGATAAGTATTAGCAGAAAACAGCATTTTATATTAGCACCACTACAACCAAAATGAAAAATACATCCAATGCCACATCTCCATATTGAAATATATAAACTGTGTTGCAAAAGAGAGCAGTGCTGAAGAAGAAAAATGACAAAAGAAATAATAAGAATTGTGCATTGGTGTATGGAAAATTAGATTAATATGATAACATTGGTAGGAGATCTTTATCTGATGATAACCCACATTGACATTCGGAGTCAATAAATTTAAGGAAGATGGCTTCAGTGATATTTGCTGAAGAAGATTTCAAGTGCAAAACTTTTAAGAAAAATGTACTGAAAACTCAAGAGTCCTGATCTTAAAAATTAGAACAAAGTCTAGACCCGGTGGCTGGAAACAGAACTGAGGCAGGTTCAAACTGGAAATAACAACTGCATACGTAATTAACCACTGGAATTATTTATTGAGAAATGTGGTACATTATCTCAGGAAATCATTAAATTATCATGGGCTAGGCTTTTAAAAACATAAGTTTTAGTTGAATCACATGTTGCAATATTCACTGAGAGAAAAGTTATTTATGATTTTATGACAGAAAATCAGTTTAGACTATTATAATGGGCCTTCTGGTTTTAAAAATCTATGATCCGGATGAAAATACAATCACAGAAAGAAACTTTATAAGAAATCAATGGATTTTAAAATCATTCATAGTTTGGACCAGATATCTCAAGACAGATATTTTCATGCATTTTTATCCACAGAGATTATGTATGCAGTGTATTTAATAAATTTTACCTTTTTGTAATAATAAATTGGAAACAACAAGGAAGTCACCAGCATTTAATAAGCTCACTCCACACTGCTAGCTTTTGGATATCACTATATAAGATTCCAGAACAGACAGAAGGATTTTTCTTGCAATTGACTACACCATGAGTTTACCATATTATAAGGAGACCTACGTGACAAGTATTATCCATAAGCAAGCAATGAATTAAAAATGTATTGTGTTCTTGGTAATTGTTTATGCATTATTCTGTGCTAGAATTAAAAAGAGCATTTTTGAACAATTATGACACCTCTTGTGAGCAATTAACTTTCATAAATGAGTGTCGATACAGGTTTTCATAATGATTTTTGTCTCTAAGAATAAATGGGCATGCAAATTTCATATCAATTTTGTTCAGGTAGTTATTTTTTAAACTGATATAGTTAAAACAGTACAGTTCTGGACATGCAAACATGTCTCATGTATATGAATACAGTTTAGAGCTGTGTTGTGCTGGCTGACTTTAGTGGTGCTAGTCTTGGCTAGCTCAGGGGCTACCTTCCCTGATAAATTTGGAGAATGGGATCCACAAAACCCCAGTTCAGCACACAGGTCACCACCCAGTAAAACGTGTCACTGTGATGGATGAGCTTAAAAACTGGCATTTTCAAGGATGTGAGACCCTGACTGTGAGCTGCAGGCAGTCAGTTTCTTGGAGTGCAAAATCTGTGAGCGTTCTGCTGGAATTAAAGACCTTTTATTTCAAATTACAGGTGAAAAAGGAGAAAATAGTATCCAGTGTCTACTTGTTAGGGTGAGGGTCTTCTTCTAAAAAGTGGGTTCAAACCCTTCCCAGGAGAGGAGCAGTCTGATCCTTGGCCTGCCACATCCCAGGCACTTTTCTCTCGCCACTGTCAAGGCTGTAAGTTCCGTGAGGCTTTGCTGTGGAGTGAGCCCTGAGCATCCCAGAGCTGCTGGGATCTGTTCACCCCAGGAATGAAAAACAGTTAATCTACTGGGTAAATGTGAAATGATGCACAGGAGTCACAATTCAGGTCAAGCTTTAAAGGGTTTAAACATATGAAATTAGGTAGCTGTACCTGTTTCTGGAGATTTAGAAACTTAAAAACATGAAGGCTCCAGCTGAGGTGCGGGAATGATTTATAGTGAAACAGTTCACGGGACTGCTGTGTCTAGTCAGCCATGCTTGTCCCGCTGTGCAAATTGCCAGCTATTCATGAAGTAAGTGCTAAGCTATTTCCATTTACAGCCTAATGTTTAAGGCAAAACCCAAAAAGCCCCAGAAAAAGGTGAAACTTTAATGTCAGACTGACACTGGGGAGAGAAACTGCTTCGCGAGCAGTTCACAAGGGGTAAAGGTGGCTGGGGTGACTGACTCGCCTTGAACAAAGTAAACTTTTTTAAACCTTAGCCTTTAGTTAGTTTTCATCTTTTTCTAGATACTTAGAAAAAATGAAAAGACATGAGGGAGTTTATTGTAAATCCTACAGAAGATAAGCAAATTCTGTTGTCTTAGAAACTGTCAGTTGAGTTCAGGTTACCGGGCATTTTGTACAGCTTGGTAGGAGTAAGTTTTATGTGCTGTCGATGGTCACAGAGCTATTCATGCCTTTAAGATCTAGCCACAGTGTTTAATGGCTGCATGTGACTGAGACAGCAACTGTGGATGACGAATTGCTAAATTGTATGAAAGAAAAAGGCTACAGATACTGGAAAAGATCAAAATCACAGAGAAAAAACATTTGAAAATCGAATGTGCATGTAAGCTAAGTTTTAAAATACATTATGAGATTAGCAATACCTCTCTAATTAGAATAGAGTGCTGTGCATTTATTCAGGTTTCATAACTGTTCATTCTCTTGCTAGTTCCTGTAGGTGATTGATGGAGTAAGGTTAAAAGAATCAAAATCCAGCAGCTATCTAATTTACCTGCTCATCTGGTGTAACTGCAGCATCTCTGTTGAACACCAGTCACCACTGCAAACCATAAGCACAGCTCAGGCTTGTGCTCCAGTGCAGCTTAACATGGTGTAATGCTGCTGCTGAACCAGCTCGTGAAGCTGTAGCCTAGCTCAGACTGAGCAACGCAGTGCAGAGACAAGCAGGGAGCAGGTTATAGCTCTGGTAAGGGCTCTTCCTTTATTTGGAAAGAAAGAACATCTGCCCCACAGACTAGTCAGCAGGCCAGCCATTTTTTACCTGTAGACTATGTTGATCATATCACCTGCCCCAGGGCCTTTATCTTCTCCTATGGAAGAAGATATCTCCTCCTCTGGCTGCTCAAGCAGCCCCCCCAGACACATGGGAATGAGTAAGAAAATATTGATAACCTGCTTGGTGAAAACCTGTTGGACCATTCAGTGTCATCTCCAGGCAAATCATTTGTTTAACCCTGTCCTTTGCCTTTTTTCCATGTACCTGAGCAAGAAGCAGAATTAATTACTTGTTCTACACCTAACAGGAGGATTTGCAAAGGGAACGTCACCCTGCCCAGCTACGCTGCCCAGTACTGACCACAGCGCTTTTGGAGTGGAATCAAACTTTATTCAAGCTCCTCTCTCATAGTGCTCTCCTTGGGCTAGTCACAGTGTTTGTGCCTGCTGCTCAAAAAGGACCCAATTCCAGTTAAGACCTTTACGACCTATAAATATTTCACAAAGCACCACAGACCTCATGCCTCCATTAGGCACTCGGTCCTCTCTACGAACGTGAAACATGAGACTCCGTGCATCGTAAGACAGGGCAGTGCCTGTTATCCAAACCTCAAGCGAATGTCCTGTGATGCAGCTGAGCTCCCGTGGCGGATGTCCCTCTCAGCCCTGCCAGGCAGGGGCACTCCGGTGATACCATGGTAGCACTAATTTGCCTTCCCTTAGGAATTCGTTGACAACTAGTCACTATGACACTGTACACTAGATGCCGACCAGAGCTGGAGAGACATTGCTGCGTGTTCATGGGAGGCAGCTGTGCCAATGTAAAAACATCAGGGACAAATGAATAACTTCTGTGCTCAAAGACTGAGCCTCTACAGGAATATGCATTTCAAAACTGATCATACTTTCTATTCCAAAGTTGTTGTGTTAGAGGCAAATTGAGAAATGACATCAGGCTGACTTGGATTTCACTCTGCTGAGGCGAGAAAAAACATCGTTATTTGGATGGTGGGAACAGCAATGGTATGAGAAATTAAATCCAAATAGATAATGCGGGGAAACTTGGGCGCATCTTATTATGGGTTTGTGGCATTTCTGCTTGTCATTATTTGCCCATGTACGGAGATGGAAAAAGACTGTGGGGATTGAATTTATCAACAACTGACTTGGAAAAAAGAGACTGAAAATATTTCACACTTCTAAGTCCAGTGAAATATAAAGATGCATTACCTTCATTGTTGCTGCATTTCACTATGACTCTTATCTGTATAACTTGTCCGTACCCTAGTGATCTAACTTGTATTTTAGATAAAATGCTCTCTTACCCAGAAATAAGCTTGCTCATATATATAAGCGGGTAAGGTGTGTGTTCCTCTGTATTCCCAAACATGCTGTAACTTATGCATTTGGACTTCTGCTCCTTGGTGCACTCCTGCCATTGATTGAATTATACCGTTTGCAGCTGTCGTTATTGAAAAATAAAATAATTGCTTTTCTTGTAGAGGAGAAAGAACTAGAAATGTTGTGGACAAAACATTTCTTAATATAAATTCTAAATTATATTTTTGTTTCCAAGGTGGAAAAACATGAAAGTACTTAATCATATCCTGATATTTAGCATACAATTTATATGTTATAGAGATTAAACACTTTAAACTCTCAGAATTATGTATTTTGTTAATGGGTTTACATGGTGATTTATTTCAATGTTCAAATTAATTACAGACAAAGATTTCCTTAGAAAGTGTAAAATTCCTTACCTATGTGTGTGTGTGTCTGTATTTTGGAGTGTGTGTGCTTGATTTTAATTGCTTTTCATTACAGAAGGTTGGATTTTGAGTATATATTATTGACTTTTCTTGTTTTAATAGACAAGAAGATGTCAGATCATGTCTGCTTACTTCAGCACACCATTTTTCTTCCTGTTGTTGAGTATTATGACATGAGATGTATACATGTCTACAAAAGATATTACAGGTAACAACAAATTTTGTGGCCTGTTCTTCAGAAGACTAAAAATCCTAGCTATACTATACATCCATATTTAATGTAAAGTAAGAAGTGCAAGATAAATAGAAGGATTAAATATTGGTGAGGAAGTCCTTTACAAAGACAATGATCTGGATATAATCTCAGTTGGAAATTGTAATTTCACCTAATGTTTCCCATGGAATAATGCTGCCAGTCTCTCTGATGTCAGCAAAAATATTAAGTCTGTTCCAGACCTGCGTATGTTCAAAAGGCAGTCCAGAACTTCAGTGAGCAAGTAGGTTCATGGACAAAGGGAAGCAGATATGGTATCAGCATCTGTTACTATTCTTTTTTCTTTATTCAGGAAATCTGAGGAAAGAGATGTTTGCAGTTGTAGTTATACCTCAGTTCAGAGATTTCTACTGAAACTGTCAAAATTCAATGAAACCTAAAGATTTAAGAACAAATTGAAAGTAACCAAATCAATGGTATATTCTTATCTGATTTGAATTTGGATGATCCTACTCTATTATAGTTTCCTGGCTGCTATCATCCCAGAGGCATCTCTGGTATCGGGTATTTTTTTGGAAGGAGAGAAGTCAAAGTGCTGAGCTGAAAAACTTTAATACATTAATGAGTAATACAGAAGATGGCTGTGCAGAAAGTACAAGGCTCAGCAGTTGCCATCCCACAGTGAAGACAGAAATAACTCAGTTACATTTTTTGCCCCGAAGTCCATGACTGTGATGGACATAGAAACATGTTTTCCATCATTCCAGCCCTGTGCTTTTACTTCAAACGCACTGTGCTTATAAAAACTGATAGCCTACCAGAAATATGACTTATAGAAACTGGACATCTGCGAAGAGAGAAAACCCACAAGTCTTTTCAGCAATTGCTCTCATTTGCAGGTTGGAAAGAAAGTGGTGTTTGCAAAACTGGCTCTTGCAAATGTAGAGTCCTGTGTGTCTCTGTCTGTGACGCGTCTCTCTGCATACCTGTTAGGACACGGCATTTTGAGGAAATGAAAAATTTATTAGGCATGTGCAGTGAGTCCTGATCTGTTTGTGCAGTATGTACGGCATGCCCTGATTTTTGTCTAGTAAATCAGACCTACCACTCACACGTACCCGCTGCCTGCCTTAGTTCTGCTGGTAGCTCTTCCCTGGCTGCGTGGGGATGCCTGTACACGTGAGTGGCTTGAGGAAGCCTGCTGCTCCTTAAAGTGTAGGGCCGCCTAAAACTGCAGGATCTTGTGCACGACAGCCCTGTCTGTTTCTGAATATGAATTATGTGCCAGTGGGGCAATTTTCACAAATGAAGAATGCAAGTCAACACTTAAGCAGAAAGCAGGGAGAGGAAAAGAAAGAAACTATATATATTCAGCAGTCCTAAGTCTCAGCAGTGCTTGGGGGAAGAGGGAAGCAGATTGTTAGTCACTCTAGCAATTAGGCAAGAGCCACCCCAGAGTAAACACTGTTGCTCTCTAAGTTGGATGAAGATGCAGTCATCTGCCCAGCCCCGTCAATTCTGGCAAAGAACAGACTTTTCATCAGGGAGAGACTGCGTTCAGCTGAGCTCTGCAATTGTAAAATGCCTATAAAAGGAAAAACGTTTTACATTTCTCTGAGTCTTTGTGTGCAGAATAACTCTGTGGTAAAGGAAACAGGCACAGCATGCTGGAGGGGATGAAAAGCAGGGGGAAAATGGGTTGTTTTCTTACTGCTGTCATCTGAAGCAAGATATTTCACTGATAGGGACTCCATCTTGGTATCAGAGTTATGGTGATTCATCTCATTTTGCAGGGCACCTTCCATCCAGGCTGCTAGGCCTCCTGCAGAGACCACAGCAGCAGACAAACTGCTTGTTTCAGAAAAGGGCTGATAATTTTTTTATTCATTTCAAGTTTTGTGATGCATAATTACATCTATATTTGTATTCTAAACAGAGTAGAGAAATCTTTCCCCCAAGGTGAATTTAGGGGCTGTGTCTTGAAATGCCATGACATAAGTGCGGGACAGACACATTTAGATCAGTCATCCTTACTCTTGTGTGTCCTAAAGACTCTTCAGGGATGCTGACAGAAACAAATAAGATTGCCCATGAAGAGCCATCGGGGTCAAATAACAGACAGCCCAGTCCTACAGCCTGCAGCCCCGTTGGACACAGTGCAAATGATTAAGCACTAGGGGATAATATTCCAACAGAAACAAAACAAAGTGAGGCGGAGGAGAATCATATTGCATGTATGCCTCCAAAAAGGTGCTTTTCCATCCAGCTCCTGTCACGTCCTGTCTTGACTTCAGCTTCAGTGGCTGCTCCGAGATACGCAGCTCGAAGAGAAAAGCATACTAGAAGTACGCACCGCTTCCAGAGGAGAGGACTGCACAGACACATACCGTGCCTCGCCAGATGCTCAGCTGGCAGCAGCTGGGCTTGTCAGAGTGGGAGCAGCTTGACTTGAGTGCCTGTTTGCTCCCCGAGGAGGCTCTTCTCTTCCAGGAGAAGGGGAGTGGCTGCCGAATGTTCAACTGAGCATCAGTCACTCTGTGAAGGAATCTATATGGTTGTACGCTAAACAGAGTAGAAGCCTGCAAAACCATGCTTCCACAAAGAAAAAAACAGCAAGCAGAAGGGCTATCATCAATGTGTAGCATTTTTTCCCCTTTCTGAGGATAATGATGTTTATTTGTGAAGATATCTCTACTTTTGCCCAGAAATAGCCCATATATGTGGAAGCCCAGGATTTGCTATGAGAAAACAAACCACTTTTGGTAGGGCTTATAAGGAAAACTGAGGGCATGTGTTTTTTCTCAGACAAAATGTCATTACTGTACGTTCCTGCTTCTGCAGAAATTAGTTGAACAAAATCATACATTTTGGATGCTGCTCTGCAATTGTGAAGTTACTGATCTGGTTGCTAGCAGGACTCTCAAGGGCTGGTGTATACATTTAAAAAAATCAAATCCAACTTAATAACAAGTGATTGCTGGAGTTGCTTTCTCTTAACTGCAGGTATAAAGCACTTTATGGATGGACAAAGTGCTGGGTGAACAGAGAGAGGATAAGTAGCTTGCTTAAAGTCACACAAGAAACAGGGGCCAGGCAGCCTGGTCACTGTGACCTATCCTAACCCACTCTCATTGGTTTTTCTTTTAACAAGATCTGATTGTATATTAAAGCTTTGATTGCAGCAGGAAATAAACTATCTGCCTTTTCCCTCACCACCTTGATGACCTTGATAGTGTTAATGTTAAAAAAGAAACAATCTGTGCAGCCTCTAAGAGTGACAGGAGTCAACTCTATAAAGCTATATTCCTTTCTTCTCATTCTGTGTGTTCTTCAATGAGAAAGGAGGAGAATTTTGAGATGGCTATATACCTACGCAACTGTACTTAAAAAAATCTTATTGCAAGGGAGGAAAATGCAAAATCAAAACTTCCACTAAATGAAGATTCAACTGTTTCCCAGCCTAATGGGGAAAGAAAATGCTCAGTCTTTTGTATTGTGCAATGTTTGTGAGACCTGGACTTTTTCTCAGGCTTTAATCTGGAGATAAAAAGTGTTATCTTGAGCGCAGGCTCTCACTGGGGTAATGATGCCTTCTATTCAAAGGCAGGGAAGCAGATTTTAACAAGCCTGCACCTTCAGAGTTGTGTCACCATATTTTAGCATGTATAAGTGCTGTAAATCAACTTTTAAGCCTAATGAAAACATTTAAGTAAGTATAATTATCTTTTCGGGGCCATCATCTGCCATTAGAGTTCCAGATCACTATTCCCATATAGGACACTGCTGAGACAAGGAACTAGATGCTGAAGTGAAGCTGCTCATTAGGAGAACACAGAAAGGAAGATGGATGTTTTATCCATGAAGCCTAAGTGTAAAATAAGGACATTTGACTCAAGTCAATGCCTTGTATAAAGCAAGAAAGGATCTGAGGAAACCCAGTCTTAATGGTGTTTATTTTCAGTTTTTAAATATTCAGTTGTGTTTAATGGTTTTAATTTTTAATAATCATATATGATGTTGAAATGTGTGTACCATACACAGATTCTTGGCCTGACATCACTCAACACCAGATTTTTCAAAATTTCCATTAGTAACATATCCTCTACAAAAACCAGGTCCTCTCCAAAGAGACTGGAAAAGAAGTCACCCACGTTGCTTTGTCTGTCCAGAAACAAAAGAAAAGAAGAGTGACAGAGAAATTTCTACATCATAGTTCTTTCTTTTTTTCTTTCTTTCTTTTTCTTCCTTCCTTCCCTGCTTCCTTCCTTCTGTCTTTTGTTCTCTTTTTCTTTCTTTTTTTTTTTTTTTCTGTAGAAGGACTGGATTATTAGCAGTACACTAATGCAGTCTATTTGGCTTGTCTAAGCCTCTTCCTAGTCATTAAATGAATCACTTGTCAAAAGACTACATTTGACGGCCTGCCAGTGAGTTAAGTGGCCAGTAATCAATTGATATCTAGCAAGCAGCAATACTACTAATGGGCAATGACTTAAAAGGTTTGCACTACCATGACTGTTTATAGACTACTTTTCCTTGTAATAGTGGTTGATCCTGATCTGCTGGAAGGTTTTTGGTTATTTGGTTGTTTTTTTAACAACAAAATGAAGAGCATCCTGAGTAGGTAGTATCTGACTGTCATCATTTCCAAATCAGGAGATCTGGAATTTCTCAAAGATTTAAAAAATTTAAAAAGCTAATAATTTATATGTTTTCCATATAATCAGTACAGGAAGGGGAGTAATTTTTTTTAATTTTGGGTGCATTTAAACAAAATCCCTTTTTCTTTTCTTATTTTTTTTTTAGGATTATAATGATCAGTAAACCTGGGATTTTGCATGTAGCTTTTCCTAAATCCTCTGGCCAGCAGCACTTCTCAAGATATCTTGTCTATTATTTATTGCAGGGAATGTTGGACAAAGTTTAATTTCCCCTGTAATCTCTATTAAATGTTTTCTTACACACCCAGTGTATAGCACAACAATTATATTGCACATGATGAAATCCCAGTCTTAGTGTGGCAAACGGCAGGACTTCTGTTTATTTTAAAAGGTGGTTTTTAATGGGTGCCAGGCATTTAACTAATTTTTTAAATTAAAAAAAATGTCCTGCTATATCTGTAATATTCCCTCCTACCTACAGTGAAAGAAGAGGCTACGTACCTTTATGCAAACTCACATATATATTTCCTCTCAGAATATGGAAGAGTTAAGGACAAGAGCAGAAGAAAAATGCAACAGTTTTTAATAGTGTTGTGATGATCTTTCTCTCTGTCTCTGCCTCCCACCTTCTCTCCCCAGAGAGAGCAGCAATGGCACACGCTGCCGTTGTGAGTGATTTGTAGACAGATGTTCCTCCCTGTGTTATCTTGTTAGCTAGCCAAAATGAAAGGGGATTTATGTCTCCAGGCAGTTGGTGTCAGGGCCCAGAGCACGTTCTCCTCCTAGGAGTGTCTCTGGCAGAATTAGGGAGTTGAGCGGGCTGAGTGCAGGGTCAGGTCCTCGCCAACGTGAGCCGTTGTGGGGCAGGGTAGAAACGATGGCGTACCCTTTCTCTCCCTCAGGAGCTGCTTTTAAGCTGAGGTGATGCAGCACGAGCAGGGACCAGTTGTGCAGCAGCTGTGCCTGCACCCGACCTCCTGCCTCTCTGATGCTCACCCAGACCAGCGGGCTTGGCTCCCGAATTTGGCCCCAGGTCTGCCTCGACACTGCAGGCTTGCTGGGCTATCACAGGATGGTGTCTGACCCCAGCCACTGTCCCTGGGCCTGATCTTGACCCAAACTCACTGCTCTCCATCCAGCTCATTGCTGGTAAGCTTGCCTGAGCTCCAGCAAGGCCATGTCAGTGGTGTTGCATGGTCAAGGTCCCCAAAAAAACTCCCCAAAGCAGAAAATAAGAGTCAGGGTCCTACAAAAGAGGGTCACTGCAGTCTGTACAGGGAGGGATCCCATCTGGGGCCAGCTCGAGAGTTGGGATATGGCCACTGCTGAGTGCATGATGTTTGTCAGGTGGGCACTGTCAAGGTGGTAAAGAAAACCAAACCCAGTCCCTCTTGCCTTCCCTTCTTCAGTGTCAGGGGCAAGCTGGGTAGCACAGGGCCCATTAAATGGCCGGGGATAACACACCTACTTCTTTAATGTCCAACAGTTTTGGCTGGTCTCCAGCAGCATGCAGTGGCATTTGAAAGGCTGGCCTGCTGGCAAAGGAGGAAGAAACTGCATAGTCCTTCGGAGAAAGGCTGGCAGGTATTATTGTGATGAAGCATCTCTCATGTGGCTGTTTTCCTTCTGTCTTCCTTCCTCCCACCCTTGCCCTCACAGCATGTCTAACATTTGCATTGAGTTGAGCTGCTGGCTAATGGCTTGCAGAGCCTCCCTCAGAGGCAGAAAATAAAGAGGTGGAAAAATGGGAATTACAGAGTTGTGTAGGTGGCTGTAGCAGGATAATGCTACAGAGACACATACCAGGGGCAGAAATACCTTTGGGAAAAAGAGCTTAACATTTAGTTTGGCTCTTGATTTAAAAAAATGTTTTTCTCTTAATTCCAAACAACTCTTTGTTCTCTGTTTATTTGTTTTTTTCTACTGTAAAGTAAGCCAGGATGTCTTTGTACAGGTTATGATTGCTGCTGAATGTAGATGTTGCAAGGATATATTACCAGTTATATACAGACCTTAAGGAACCTGAATAATTTATTTAGTCTCTCAAATGGCGACATCACAAGAGCTGCTGTTTCTGTGTTCACAAGTGAAGATGACTAGTACAGCTGTGTGTTCAGCCATCCTACCGCTTTTGTTACAGGGTTGGATAAATCAGTTTTGAAGCAACAGCTGATCTACCACAGTTTTCAATCTGGTATATTAAAGGAAATGGGCACTGATTTTGGATTTCTTTGATAGTCATTCTGTAAATGAGCTGCTGAATTGTCCTTGCTGGTGGCTCAGGGTACAATTCATTACAGTTGCTTTAAGATAAACTATCCTTGTTCATGGCTCAGAGACTGGATCTGGGAACCTATCTTCAGAGCTCCATATATGGCCTTAAAACCGCTCATGTCAGAATTATTCCAGTTTGGGGAGAGGCTTGGAGGGGAGAGGAATTTTAATGATGTACACTGTGGGAGCCGGATTTGTAATATTTTTTGGTATAACCTGTGCTGTTTACTTACATTCTAGAGTTTCCCTGTTAAAGCAGGATCTTGCCATTTGTCTTATCTGTTCACATTTGACAGCTATGGGTCAAATATGCTGATGTGAGACAGTACTAGAGATCAGCGTTGTTGGAACGATGGCTGGCTGTTGCCTCAGTCCACACAAAATACTCCTCTCCTCTGTTTTCTTAAAAAAATCTGGCATAGTAAGAGCTACCCTTAATTCTCATTCTAGTATCAAATACTCAGTTGTGGAAACTGCATTTTTGAAAGATTTGTGTCTTTCCAATGAATCACTTTATATTCATTATTCCTGCTTTCCACCTTTAAAAAATGCATTTTCATCCCCTGTTTCCAAACTCTTACATGCAATTTAGCAAAACAACCTGACTGTTTAGACTGTAAAGTTTTCACAACTTATGTTCTAGCATCTGTTGTGGGAAACAATGACCAAAATAAAGTAGCCTGCTTTCAGAAAAGTTTAGGCCTGTTTAGCATTTAAACCAGCTGATGCCTTTTGAAATATGAATGCATGAGTTTTCATCTGATACTTGCTCAGAATACAAATTAACCCACATAAAACAAGACATGCCTGAAAAGCATTGAAGATATTTCTCCTTATCAAAATATCTATTTTGAGAACAGAGAAGTTCATGACAAATGAATAATGCTTGAAAAAAAAGGCCACATGCACAATAGCATGATTGATCTGATGGCACTCAGGTGCTCTGACTTGTGTAGAATCTGTGCCTTAACAACTCATATTTATAGGGCAATAATATTTGGGGTATAACAAAGTTCTTAAGACTGACATAGAGACAAAGATAACTATACTGTTGGGGTCACACCTGAAAAGAATAGTCAAGTAAGACTATATTTAAATGTTGTAGAACAATCTTTCAAGAACAAGGTATGAGATATACGCATTGTGATGGTCATACAGGCTCATTTTCTAATACCTTTCTTGTAGTTTAGGGGTGATTATGTTACATGAAAATATAGATATCTCAAGATCCTTGCCCACTGGCTTGTCACTTGCCGGGAAGCTACCTGTGGCTTTCATGGAAGAGCTTCTCACTAAAATCCCCTCGTGGCATCACTCACTTGTCTTCCTGCTCAGACTTGGAAGGAAAAGAACAGATAACGCAATCCATACCCAGTCCTACCTAATGTATATCCATAGATCCACAGAAATCCCCACGCCTCTGTGCTACATCTGAATTGACGAGCACTAAATTTGGTCCTATATCTCTGTTCCTTTTCCTGCTCTATGTCTAATTCCTTTCCTTAACAATGCTTTTGCTGCTATCGTTTGTTATAGTGCTTGTGCTATGAAGTCAGTCATAACAACCTAATAACATCGCAGTTCTGACCTGCAAGATTCCCTCATGTCTTTCACACATTCTTCCTTTAAACTAATTTCTTCCCAGGATTAGCCTCAGCAATAACTTGCACCGTGTATCCTAGCTGGGTGTTCTATTTTTGTGGTAGGTTTTAAGCTCTCCGCGCCTGTGACAGGTCATAGTACTTTGGAAAGCACTGTGTGGTTTTATAAAACTGCATGAATGTTAGTGCTAACATGAAATCCCATCTTGCTATGTGAGAAGTAACTGACTGCCTGATTCATTTTTTCTCTTGCTTGCACAGGCTGCCTGCAGCCTGACTGCCACCACAATAATCTTAATTCTTCCAGTACTACATCCAGGAATGACAGAACAGAGAAAGATCCCTGGCAGTGGACTGCCATGTACTCCTGTTTCCTTATCTTGTACATAACTTAATCCTCTTTGTCCCAGCTCCATTACTACTACATAAAACACATCCATGCTGTCTTTGACCTTATGTCCTCATTAACTCATGCATGACAGTGTAATCAACTTCAACCATTGCTCCCTTGTCTGTTTCTGCCTCCCCATGGTAGAACTCCATTGATATTCTGCTAAATGGTAGTTCTTTCCCACCTTCTGCGTACATCTCCAACATTTCATATTTCCTCAAAGGTTTTCAGAGGGCACAAAGGAACTATGTGCTGTTGATAACCATTGCTGGCTGTTTTCTATCACCCTTTTCCTATGAAGCATTTGAATCTTCTCTTGTGTTTCTCTACCCAGACATGCCATGGGCACAATGAAAGCTTTCTTTTTCCAAGGGGAGCTTCTCACATTTGTCACCACAATGAGCACATCTTTTGACTTGGCTTGAAGCGGATAGTTCAGACTCAGGCACCTATGTGTAAATGTCTGTAGTAGAGATGAACCCACGTGATGTAAGTGTCTCACCTTCCATAGCAGATGACGGATATTTCATAAGCAGTTCACTGAGAGGAGAAAAATTTTCGTCTAGAATAAGCACCTACACTTGGTCACATGTGTAATTTCCAAGGCTCCGTTGACTTTATTGATGGAGCGGAAGTGGGAATGAATAGTCTTTCAGTCTGAATAGGTAACAGATTGGGTTTCAATGGGAGTGACGAAATCACAAATCGTTTATTGTATGCAGGTTTGAGAAGTTTGAGACCAGATGGATACTTATTTTATCTCACCAGATGATGTTCTAGGCTAATTGTGGTTTAGCTGTAGAACTGCTGTTGTGATATGCTGGACTAGATCACGTGCTTTTGTACGCCAGCACTGTGTGTACCAATACAGATTTGACTTGTGGGATCTGAAGTTCTGGAACGTGCATTAAAGAAGGAGGTGATTTGAGATTTGCTGAGGACCAGAACTACAACTTGAATTGTGTATAGCTCTCTGAGAGCTCAGGGGTCTCTGTTGATTTTCACCAGCTGAGAAACTTGCATTACACTTCGCATAAAGACTGTCTTTCCAAAGAGACAGCCCTGACAGACAGTGTTGATGTAGGGTTACAATAGTCTGGCTGACTCATAGTTAACAGATCTGCCAAACAGCATATTTTGGTTCAAAATTCTTATATCCTCTAATGTGGAAATAGACTGTATCATCATTCAAGTTATTAATATCCCAAAAGAAGCCTAAACACTGGGAGAAATCTACCTCTCTATACTACTTGCTTCAGTTTGGCTGAAAATTACCTCCTTTAGGACTGCTATAGAACTGAAGGCATTGTACTGGCCCCTGTAGAGGATAGAATATAATTTATTTAGGCTTTGTCTAGATTAGGAAAAGAAGACATACTTCAAAACTATTACCTGATGTCTGTTACTCCTCTTGTTTCTTTAAATACTGCTAATGCTGATGTTAGCCAAGGGTTATATTAATGATAATTAGGTAGTATTTCATTTTCTTGGTTTGGACAGGGCTTTAGAAAAAAAGAAAATTGACAAACCTTTACATGAGCGGTAAAATTACTGAAGCTTTGCTTTTTATTTATTTACATGCAGTGGTTGGCTTTGTGGTTGTCTAATACTATTAGCACTCAGAAGTAACCTGTTTAGATGGCTTGGGATCCATGTGATGAATACAGGACAAGGAGAGACCTCCAGCTACACCTTGCTCTCTGCCAAGGTACGCATAGTGCTTTTCTATGCAGTTGTCCCTGCTCATGAAACTTGCAGGAACTGTGAGACCTTTCCCATAGTGTCAGATTTGGCTGAAGCCAGACAGAAGTAAGTAGAAAGTGTAGATATACACACATGTTAAAATGGGATGATTGCCTAAACCTTGTTTCTTTGGGAAAGCAGTCTAAATAGGAAATTTATTTGGAAATAACCTCTCCCACAAGTAGGCACCCTACTTCAACCAAATACTGCTTTTGTAATGAATGGTACAACACACACGCACAAGGACAACTGCTTAGGTAAGAAATGGCTGGCAGGATCTGCTTCTAATGACTCAGTGTTCTGTCTTCTTCAGTTATGTATTGCTATAAGCAATAGAGAGAAACAGAAAGGGGATGTAATGCACAGCACCGTCCCCAGGTGACTGTGTCATACTTCAGCCCATGAAGTAGGGGAACATAAAGAAGAAAAACGAGTCCCTTCACATTTCCAGAAGGATGGGTGAGTGAGCAGGCAGCAGCAAATAGAGCAGCTAAATTAGATGGTCTAAGCATTTGCTGTATTTGTGGCAGATACGCATCTGGGCATGCTTTTTTGATGAGGTGTTTCAGATTTTGTTCATATTTCCATCTACTTTGCCCCCAAGGGACAAAAGAGTTTTCAAATTAAACAAATGGTCAGCATAACTGCTCTTTTCCAAAATGAACACAAATGTCTCTCTAGAAATCACTGTGTGCTCTGTGCTTCTATACAGAATGAGTGGAACTGCAGGATATGAAAGACTTCTAATCTCATGCAGAGAAATACTGCACATCTTGCAATTCCATGAAAGCAGTAATCCTACTTATAGCAAGGGAAAGATCTATGAATCTTATCCTGGTTTTGATTAATATGAAGTACACAAAAAATGGTCTGTTTAACAGGGACTAGAGCTCATGTTTCCCCTCTCTGGTGCAGTAGGAACCTGCTCACGTTCCTGGAAAACAAAGGTCCCACTCACTCCTTATGTCTGGGCCAACAAATCTTTACTTCTGTTATGCACAGGGTAGGAGGTTCAATAGAAAAGGGAAAGAAGGCTCTACATCAGAACACAGTCACCTTTCCAGTACTGCCCATTTTTAGGAGTTGGGAAAGAAAAGCAAGGAAGTCCAAAGAAGAGGAACAAAGCTGGTGAAGGTTCTAGAGCACAATTCTTATAAGGAGCGTCTGAGGGAACTGGAGTTGTTTAACTTGGAGCAAAGGAGGCTGAGAGGAGACCTTACTGCTCTCTACAACTACCTTAAAGGAGGTTGTAGCGAGGTGGGGGTCGGTCTTGTCTCCCAGGTAACAAGTCATCGGATGAGAGGAAACAGCCTCAAGTTGCACCAGGGGAGATTTAGGTTGGATATAGGGAAAAATTTCTTCACTGAAAGGGTTGTCAAGCATTGGAATAGGCTTCCCAGGGAAGTGGTGGAATCACCATCCCTGGAGGTATTTAAAAGACATGTAGACATGGCACTTAGGGACATGGTTTAGTGGTCGACTTGGCAGTGCTGGGTTTACGGTTGGACTCGGTGATCTTAAGGGTCTTTTCCAACCTAAATGATTCTATGATTCTATGAACTGTAACTCTGGTACTCCCACAAGCAGAGGAGATTATTGAACCTGAGGTTTCTGCATCTGGAGAGAGTTACTCTAACAACTGGGAAATTGTACTGGAGCAGCAAATAACCATTGCTATACTTAATCAATGTGTTTTTGCAGATTAGATGTTTGTAAAAAGGTGGGGGTAAAATCTAAGTTTGCTTATTGGTTTGCACCAGTAATAATCCCTTTCAGGGATTATAAATGAAAGAGGACCTAAACAGGACACCCAGTGAGGGCTTGAGCATGATATAGTTGCTGAACTGCCTGGGAGAGTTTTTAGGGAATTTTACTGCATAAAAAAAGAGTATCTGTGGTGTTAGAGAATCTAATGCTTGGATTAACACCTCTAAATTCCACTTCAGCCCCAGTTTAGGCAGCATTGTGGATCAAATATCTTATGTTTTTTCTATCCAAAATAATCCTATATGCTTATAAATGACCTTAAGCATCCTATGTGCTTATAAAAGACCTTATGAATGTCTACATAACTTATGAATTCCAACCACGTTGCTGAATTTTATTTCTAATAACTTATATATCCTGTCAGCACCACAGTGACACTCTAAAGAGATAACATACGGCAGTTATTTTATGAAGAGAGCACTGTGCTTTGTAGAATCCACACCTTCTTGTAGCCAATTAAAGTCCCTCAAAATTTATAAAATAATAAGTGTTGCACCTTCCTTTCAGTTCTAGGTGAATGCTTTAGGCTGGGGTTCAAAGCAACCACTGTGCAGTTTGTCCAAAAATTGCTTTATCGACTCCTTGATTCTGAACTCAGTACTTGTAATCTTCTGTGGCGAGCATATTTTTCTTTTGAGATCCAAACCAGTATTTCATATTGATGCTTTAGGATTTTGGCTCCAGAGCTGGAGGAGTTGCCTTAAGTTTTACGAATTCAATTAGGATCAGAACCCAGACAGAGCCAGCTTTGGCAAAGCTTCCTCTGCTCTTTGTTCCTTATTTAGTAAATAGAACCTGCAGAGTGCGGGGACTTTGCTATCTCCTCTGAAATCTTTGGCTTTGGTGTACTGAACTGGAAATGAGATATATAGATCAAAAGAACTCTAGCAAAACAAGAGAGAGTGCTTTTGGAAAGCAGCAAATAATTTTTTCAAACCAAGAAACTGCTCGTTAATAACACCATTAAAGGTTTGCCGAAGCTTTGTGGAAAGCTTTGCAAGTTATTTTGTTAACAGAAAAAATAAATTCTAAGCTTAGACTATTTGTCTTCCTAGGAAAGATAAGACTGAGCAAACAGAAAGATAGAGCTGTATACACATAGGAAATCTTGCTGTTAACTGAGGTTCCTTTTACATTAGACAGGTGGTATGCAGACTTAGGTTATGTCTGTGGTGCACGGTACAGTGCAGCATAGTTCATGAATAAGAACTCTGGCAGCTGTAGTCCTTAGTTTTACATGGGCTAATTTCCCCTGCCAGATGAAGTATTTCTGTCCACACAGAGGTACATGACTTAGATACGCAGTCTTTCCGTCTGTCCTTTCATGGATCTGGCCGTTGGTCCTTGGTGGCCTGAACATTTTCTTCTACCAGTCCTTATCCTGACAGCGTTCTCTGGGTTTTGTTTTCCTCAGTTACCATCCATTTACATACCATTAAAAACAGTGATATACAGCTCTGTGTATATATTGGCAGCATGGGGACTTAGAACTTTGATTGGGTTTTCGTGCATTAAATTTATAGGTCCCTACACTTTCCTCGTTCTAAAGCAGATGTAAACGTATTGACACTGAGCTAGCTTCTTAGTGACCTTTTATGGATCTGTTAGAAACAGTCTGCAATGGTGAGGAATGCCCAAATGCAGATTTATGGTATAAAGCACAGAGGAAATAAGGCTTGTTTCCACACTAACAGCCCTGTGAATAAAATACACCACAACAATTTTAAGCGTGCTGCTGTTTCATGGAACGTTGGCAAGACTGTTTCTAAATTCAACAGGACAAAAAAGCAATGATAGGGGAAGCCATAAGTGTAGGATGATCTTTCAAATCATACATCTGCATATCCTATCCACAGAACATCTGCAAGTGCCCAGTATAAAGTTAGAAGGAATATTTCATTTAACTGAGGCACATATAATATTACTATGCATAGCTATTTTAAAAATACATGTCTGTAGGCAATTCCATCCTGCACGTGAAACTTTTCCTGGAACTTGAAAAATACAGAGTTTGAAAATGTCATGTAACATTACACGCAATCATAATGGGAGCAAGCACATTCTAAAGGAATAGCTTGATGTTACAGAATTCTGATGGCAATAAATTCAGGAAAGTCCTGGAACGTGAGATGCAGTATTATTCCCTTAATAAAACTGTTCTACTTTTATTTTTTAGTTATGTATGTCTATATTCCTATAAAAGGAGTTTTAAAACCATACAAAGTAGAACCAACCAGGTGGTGATTCAAAGCTCTTTTGAGTAATCTATAGATTAGATTGGCCAGCATTTACAGCTGTGAGGCAAAACTGTTTCTCATCATTTAGTACAGCTTTTATGCACTTACTTAAATCAACCTTTTTAAACTAAAAGCCTAGAAGCCACATAGATCAACTTTAAGAAACTGAACTTCTGATTCCCTGCTTATGAATCAGCCTGGTACCAAGGAAGAATATTTAGATGGGGAATGACTCATGAAAAATCTCTAAGGATTGACTTCACTCACTTAGAAATATGTATCTAAGTGAGAGCCAGAAAGCCCACAGACTGTCTGCATGCTTTAAAAATTGAGTCAGCGATCTCTGATGAGATGACTGTATGTCATGAAATTTCAGGCTTTGATCTGTAGCCTTGTGAATGGATTTCCTTCCCCCCCCGAATGTTAACCCTAAGAGGCAAGCTAAATATCTGTAGCATATGCCAGTGAAAAGCCAGGTAAAGGGCAGAAGGAAAAGGACTCAGATGCCTTGGATTTCTAATGCAGCTCTTAGTTTGCCTAACCTTACTGTAACTCACTACTCTTCTTCAAGAAATCACATTCCTGGAAGTGTTGTCTTCCTTGTCCCTTGCTGAGATTTCTCCCATTGATGGGAAATCACATTAAAAAAAATCCTGCCTTTGAATTAAACTCTTTCTAAATATTGTGAAATCCTGGCAGCGGTATCTTGGGCTTAAGCACCACTTGGGAAGAGTCAATATTTTGCCTTTATTGAGCACCGGATTGCACCAGTCAGATGTCAGGGCTTCCAGGAAGCTGACTTTTCCTGAAGTAGAATCAGCAGGATTTGCAGTCTTGTTTCTCTTTCAAATTATGTAGGTTAACCTCTCTGGTGCATGTATTTAAAGTATTTTATATATTACAAATGCAGTAAAAAATATGAGGCCTAGAGGCCAACAGCGTGTTTACCATCCTAAATTCTTTGACATTTTCCATGAGGGTGTATTTTAAGCATTGAAATTCATGGTAGCAATACTAAGAGTAAAACACTCTGTTGAATCTGTGCCTAAATGTATTTTGTGTTGGTTGAAAAGAAGTAATTCTTTTATGTGAAGAAATACACTTAGAGGTACTCAAGTCTTTCACTTTTGTGAAACTGAAACTGCAAAATTACAAGTACCCCTGCACAACTGATTGGAGTAGGCTTTGGTTCAGGCTTTGTGCAAGGGCAACTTTTCTAGGAAATGCCTCTTGAAAAACAGTGGTAGAAAGTTGACTAAGATGTTTTCTGTTGCTCTGTGCTACTGTACTGATTTACGCTCCTTTGAAAATGCTGTCCTAGGGGACTTAGGTACCAATTTCCATTATTGGTAAGGTAGGATTAGACATGCCTTCCTGTAACACTGCCATAAAAATCTAGAAATCTACAAGGAATCTTTAAGCTCCTTTGACAATATCAGCCTCCACCATTTAAGTCACTAGGTTTTTACTTGCGTTTTTTATGGAACGAACATGGTGGTTATCCCATCTGCCTTGAGCCTGCATAGCTGTCCTAGCTGTTATAATACTCATGCTTTTCTACTTTTAACAATTTCATTTATCTTTTGTATTAAATGCAATGTATCTATCTTTATTGGTTTAGGTAACAGATGTCAAACTTCATGTGATCCTGTGGATGGGATTCCTCTTATTTGACTGTACACATGTACAGCTGAAAACGTAAATATCTACATCTGGCCATACTGGCTAGACTGCCTTTACTGTCTATAGGAAATAGAAGTATATTAGTCTGGCTACTTTCAATGTCCATTTTAGGAAGAAATTATTCGCTCCTTTTAAGGGCATCTTTCTCCGTTGTAGATTACTACATTGCCAGTGCTTAATTTTAGCATCTATCCTATGTAATAGATGCATGATTGTTCTTCCCTGCCACGGGATACAGTATTCTTTTTTCTTTTAATAATGGATTTTCTTCCTCTCGTCTCTGGCAAAAACTTTTTTGTCTGTTTACAAAGCTTGCCAAATATATTTTAGTGTAATACATCTTATAAAGTGGAGTCTTGTCAATATGAAAGTGTTTTGCCCGGGGCAGACCACTGTAAAACAAATAAAACTGAGGTTCTTTCCAGCTGCCAACCACTTGAAATTTCAGGTTCAAAAGTGACAGAAATTATTGCAAGACATCAGAGATGGCAAGTGCTCAAACAACAGAAACATTCACACTTTGGCAGCAGGTTGTTGATAACTGCTATTCTATCCAATGGTTTCTTTCTCATATGCAGAAATTATATTCAAAGATTGTATTAATGATTGAATAGACATTAAAAGGTAATGACCTGACCCTAGATTCTAGGACTTGTTAAAGATTTATTCCACCTATTAAGGCTTTACTGAAAATCAGCTCCAAGATAACATTCTTGATCATGCATTGAATCATTTCGTGGTACCTGTTTGCACAATTCTGCGCCTCTTATAAGAAATCAAACAATTCTGCTCCTTGACTTATTTGAAGCGTGATGCCAAGAACAGTTCTTCATAGACAATAGGCAGCTTGATTAGCAAGCAACCAGTCAAGATTTAAAAGTGCCGTTATGCTTCCTGACGGTACTCTTGAATAAAATCATAGGCTAAAAGTCTATAAATCAAAGCAATATAGATAGGAATATGGAAGTCCCATGTACACTAGTTACCATCTCTATAGATTGGGGTATAGAAGCCCTTTGTTTACTAATTACTGTATTGTGGAGAGCAGGTGGATAAAATAAAGAGAAAAATGAGAGGAATGCTGTGAATCACTCCTTTATGCTGCTTTAGACCTTTCTTTGTCATGTAATTAATATTATTAATTTTTCTATAGGAAGAGAACAATTAGTATTACTGACAGTAGTTGAAAACATAGTAAAATGTGATGGCAGGAAAAGTGCTGTGATCATGAGGGAACTGTCATTTTTCAGAAACTACTAGTTAGTTCATAAACTGACTTGGCTAGTCATTTCAGCATCACTGCAGCTGCAATCATTCGTTTCTAGCCATGGGGAGTAGTATTTGTAGCTAGGACTGAGTGGCCTGTGGAGCAGCTGACATGCGGTACCATGAGCAGGCCCTCGAGTGGATAGGTGGCAGGCTGTTATGCACGGCCTTTTCCGTATTCTGCTTATATCAGCATGTGTAAGAGTGCTGGGAAACTGGTTATAAGGAGTTCTTATTATCAGCATTATTGTCTAAGGTTCCAAAAACGCTTTTGGTCTTTGCCTGTGACTGCTTCCATTTTGTGTCCATCCCTGATTCCTCTCCTACTTCTAGATCTAGACCATCATTTTCAGAAACTGGCCTTGTTATGTGGTACCTTTTGAGAAGTATAGATTTGATAATAGTAATATCATAAACATCATAAAAAATAATCATGAAAATCACGCTGAGAGCCCTTCCAGACTATCCATTGGGTCAAAAGCCTAAACCACTCTTGACTGATGAATGTACAATTCATATTAATATTTAATTTGGACGCATAAAAATAGTGAAAGCAATGTGCAATCATGTGTTTTCTTTTACAATATCTTTCCATGCATATGTGCACACACACAAAGTATATATAAAATACCAGAATAGCAGCAGATAAGTTTCCTAATCATGTTAAATTCAAGAATTATTTATAGATGGTACTTTTCTTACGTGGAGATGGATTTAATTTAGTATTATATTTAATTTAAATAAAGAAGTTATTTAACATGTCTTTTCCATCCCTGATTGCCATGGATAAGTATTTTGGATGGTCCAGACTTTTGCAAATCATGAGTAGCAACTAACTTAATTAGTTAAAAGATGTGATTAATTAATTTTCAGCACTGGAAATGAATATTACAAACTAAACCACAACATTCAAGGAACATATCTAAAGATAGTATATATGTCTGTTACTTTATTTTTGTTACAGCTGAGGCTAGAGGGTCTTTTTGGGGTCTGCTTCTCACAAAATATGCCCCTCTATATAAACATAATCTACATAAAAATGTTTAGAATTCCCCTGTTTATGTTAGGGATAAATCTTTCATGTGTAGACATATATGTCAGCTTCTTATATTGATTAAAACATTCCTTGGACACATGAATTAGTCCCTAAAATCTGTATTCTTTCCAAATTAGGGTTGCAAAAGGCTGTTAACTCAATAGTTTGCTCACAGCATGTGATTTTTGTATTTGCCTTTAAGAAATTAATGTGGCAGTTTAGTGTTAACATTTAGTGAAACAAAACGAAAAGCACCCTCCAGTCTTGCAATAGTGGTGAACTGCTGGTTCTCAGAGTGGGATGTGAAGGCATCAGAACACTTTCATGGGCATAAACAATCTTTCCAGAATGAGAATGATTTTGAATTGCACCACCACAGGCACCACAGAGGATGCAGAGCAGACTTCCTGGAAAGTCATGGTCAAACACCTGTGGGGCCAAGCTTCAGAACAGGCTTTTGAAACAAGGCAATTTAATTTGGGGAAGAAAAAGATTCTGCACTTACTGATTTGGCCTTCAGTCTGATAGTTTGGCTAAGTGTATGTTAATTAAATATTTATTCTTTGTTACAAATGAACTTTAAAAAAGGTATTTTTAGACTAGGTAATGATATGCTAGCTACACGATTACACATGCAGCTGTTTGCTGTTTTAAATGTCAGTAAGTCTGTAAACATCTCACCCTTTTCCACTGTCTGTCAATTCGCAGACAGATTTTTCAAGGAAGGATGGTCTGTCATATTGATCTGTAGTGGGACCTGAAACACAGTGAATCAATGCTGTTACACACAGAAGACGTAAGTACAAGCAGCCATGTGAGACATCAAAAGAAAGCAATACCTGGAAATCAGAAACACAATTATTACTTTGCAGGTTAACTTAGAAGAAAGGGACGGAATATGAAGACAGGCCAAAAAAGCAAAGACCTGAACACATCAGACTTAAACATTTTACTTAATTAAAGGTCTATTTAAAGGCCTGAATGAAGAATCAGACTTAAGCAGCAGTCAACTCCAATGCCATCCTTGCTGAGTAGATGGGGACCTGACCCCTCACTCAGTAAAACATAATTGTCCTAAGTGTTGAACTGGCCTTGAGCAACCAAGGACACTGAGAGATTTTGGTGGTCTTGACCCTGCAGCAAGTTTTCTCAAGAAGGACTGCAACCCTATTAAGTGTCACATATGCAGAATTTAGCTGCTTAAGGAGGATGTTCCAGGAAGACCCTTACTGACCTGCTCAGATGTGCTACATCTATGACTTTAGTGCCAGTGTTTTGTTAGTTGGCCTTCCAGATGCCTCCTCTGCTAGTGATGGAGGGTTCCTCAACTCTTCCTCTCCTGAGTGCAAACCAGCATGGGTAAGGATGGCAATGCTTAGACTTTTCATATCAAACCCTAGTGGTTAGGGTTTTTAACAGGGCTTTGTCCTGGAATCCAGCTCAGACAGGAAAGGCAGCAGGTGTCCCAAATCCTTGATTAACTTTTAGGTCTCTCCACTGAGTGGCCATATGAAGTCTGTAAGGTGTCCTAAGAGGAACTGGAACTGCACCTCCAGGCATTGTTTGCTGAGTGCCTCAAGCTTATAATGTCAGGATCAGGTTGTTTTCCTCCTTGTCTTATGATTTTTTATTTTATTTCTTTAAGTTTTAGCTGCAGAGAGGCAGAAGAGAATACATAGTTACTGTTCGTACCAAGTCATTCTCAAAAACCTGCATGCACAAACAGGTTCTGCAGACTCTTCCTCCCTCCAGTGGGCTGTGGGTGCTCAAGACCAGCTCTGGCACAGTGTGGCTGTAACCTTGTGTCTGGCTGCTGGGAAAGAGCTCTGTGAGAAAGAGCTGAGAGAAGCCTCACTGGGGCCTCCCCTGGGCTCAGGAGTTGCATCTGGACTCAGACCTGGCCCATGGTCCTTGCCCATGCTACAGCCTCTGCCCAGTCTTGTGCCATGCTGACCTGTTGTTGACTTGCCTTCCTATCACCACAGACCTGCTCCTCTACCACAGACCTGTCTGGCAATCGGGGCCATTGGCTGTTCCTCGTTGCCATCACCAGACCGACACTGTTCCTCTTGCTTGGGTACCATGGGATGGGACCTTTCTCTGAGGGCCACTGCCCTGCCTGCCTTGTTGCCCCTCAGCTCCAGGCCCATCTTCCCTTGCAGAGCAGCCCCTCTACTGCAGCTCCCTTTCCCATGGTGGCCAAGGTACTTGCCCACATCAAGAGAACTATGTAAATTACATGCTTTCAGACTGACATGGTCCTAAATTTCAGTGCCCCCATTTCCAGGGAAGTGCCCTGACCACTATGATCTCTACTCACAAAAGAGTCAGCAGGCAGCTCCCCTTCCTCCTTTGAAGAGGAAGAGTTAGGATAAAGGCATAAACTTTGGTGTGTATGTCAGGAACTAAACCCCTGATGAACAAACAAACATGCCTTTATTGACAGAAAAATACAGAGACAGTGTCCTCAAAGTAGGCACCTCAGTCCTGCAAGGGATCCAATGCTAGTTCTTCTCCATTCCCATGCTGTTGTTTTCCCAGTGCTGATCCTCACTGCTGCTGTGAATCTCAGCATTGGCCTTACTTCCTCCATGCTGGATCTAAAGATTTTGGATGCTGCTGGAAATCCTACCTCCTCAGCCTATGACCTCACTTGTTCAGTCATTGTACAAGTTTCACAACAACTAGGTAGTCAGGACATCAGAAACCTAAGAGTTTTGGAAGAGATGAGGTAAAGAATGTCTTTTTAGTAGGATGACAGTACTAAAAGTTTTCTATGCCTGAGAGACAGTGAATGCCAACTTCTCTTTTCTACCTCTGGCAGAAGTAGTAAATTGTTCACTGGAAGACAGTGAAGAAATTGCCTTAGCAGGTCTTGGCAGCACTGAGATGTTGCCATCACGTTTATGACTGGTAACCACCCGCAAACTTGGCTCAAATAGAAGCAAGGACATTATGTGTGCATGGCCAGCCGATATTTAAACTCATTGTCTGTCAGCAGCTCAGGTGACAGAGCACAAGACCTAAAAACACAGATCCCCTATCTACTGAGCCAAAAGAAAAAACAGAAATGAGCTTTATTACTTAAGGGACAAAGCAGTGCAAGAGGACATATTCTTTCTGATGAGATCTGGACAGGGAAACTAATTTAATATCGCAAGGCCAAAACTCACTGGTCTTGCTGTGTTTAACTGAAGGTCATATATGCAACAGTTTGCAGTCAGAAGAGAATGAAATAATATAAAATAATTCCCCTGTGTCTCTAAACTCTTTCAGCAAAGCATATATATAACCTGGATTTAAAGTGTTAATCTTAAGTGATAAAGTGGGGATTTTTCTTTTTTATTGCTCAACCACTCTTCTGTGGATTTTATTTGGTTTGGCTTCCATTTATTTTGACAGGCATTACAATTTAAGCATTTAATTTTTTTTCTTTTTTTAATGTACTACTTTTCCAGTCAGCACAGCTGTAAAACCTGGAACACAAGAAGGAAGATGCTGCAACATTGGGAACAGGTAGGAAAGAAGCATAGACTCTGTGTCATTCATGGCATCACTGTCAAATCAAACTCTCCTGAAACTACCCTTTCACATCAAACCAGAGGAGGGCTGAAGAGATGCAAAAGAAACACAGTTCTCTTCACCAGCCCTGTTGAGGAGACCCAGCTTTGTTCATATATCCTGGCTAACACTTTTCAGCTCCTTCTGCTGAGGTAACCAAATTTCAAGGAATAAAATCTTAAGGAAAGTCAGTACATCAGAGTAAAAGTAGAATGTGTGCTCACTTAATAGCTGCTAACAGAGAAAATACTCACTGGTAAGACCAATGACGTTTTTACACACCATGCAGGCTTTAATCTGGAAAGAAGCCTGTGTGAGTAACAGAGCTTCAAACACTGCGAAAGAATAAAGACATTTCTTTGCTTTCCTTATATCCTCACCTCCCTCCTACTAAGTTAGCAAAAGGGTAGCAGCTAACGAGGGAACAGTCTTTGCAGTCCTAGGCAGCACAGAGATCTCCAGGCTTGACCTCCGGCTTTGTTTCACTGAAGTAAAAAGAGACGCTGCAATTCATATTGACTGAAGGGTTGGGTTTCGGTCAGGTCAGGTAGCTCAGGAATCTACATCATAACAAATCCCAGGTAAATCCATGTTTCTTCCAGAATTAAATGTGAGATCAACCCATTTGGATATATCTAGTTTGGGAAACCCTCTACGTTTGAAGTAGATGTGAATGGGAATCAGAACCAGAGCCTGAGTAAGCTTAATTAGGTGTTCGGTGAGCTTCCAGAGAAGTTAAAGGATAATTAAATTAAGCTTAGCTCTGCTATTTGCAAACAATTTGGGTAATGCAAATATGTACAAATGACTGTGCCATTGGGCGCTGCATTGAGATATTGCTTCTCAAACTTTCCCTGCTTTATATTTTGCTTACTATATTGCCACTTACATTAGCAGTAATGTCTCATCATGTTTGGAACTAGAGCAATATAATTTTTTTTACCTCATAATGAACATTTCCATACAAATATTTATAAATAATGTCCAAAGGGTTGACAATGACCAAATGGTTCTTGTAATAGCATAACACAAATTTGAAGGAAACCTATGTAAAGTAGAAGTGAAACATATTATATCATAGAATCATAGAATACCAGGTTGGAAGGGACTTCAAGGATCATCTGGTCCAACCTTTCTTAGCAAAAGCACATCAAGACAAGATGGCCCAGCACCCTGTCCAGCTGAATCTTAAAAGTGTCCAATGTTGGGGAATCCACCACTTCCCTGGGAAGATTATTCCAATGGCTGATTGTTCTCATTGTGAAAAATTTTCCTCTTGTGTCCCCAAGAGTAACTTGCACCCATAATCATAGTTGTATCATGCTACATCATACTATAAATATTTGCATTGTGAATGCAATTTTTGCTGTTCTGTCTTTAATAAATTAAACATTCCACTGGTAGTTGTTTTTCTGTTAAAATGAACAATCTCAAAATAAACATATTATGCAATAACCTCCATCATGTATCTTTTTCTTCAAGTTCCATTTACACTTTAAAAACATGTCTTTGTACACACAAAGACATATGATTTCCTATTAACAGCTGTAAGTTAAGTTTGCTTCTATCTAATGAACTGTTGAATGTGATTCAATGATTACTAAATGAAAAGTAGAACAGTTCCAGTGATATGCCATTGTCAACACATTCTGTCTCTCTCATATCTTTAGATTGTTGGTGGTCATGCGTACCATGAAAATGAATAGTCTTATGCTCCTTGCTGACACATAATTTCTGATCTGACATGCAAAATTAACAAAAAAACTCAACACATAACAAGTAAAAAACAACAGCTCTTGCGTTAGTTCCTGCCATGCCATGCCGTACATCCCATTCCTTTTCCCATCTACCCAGTTGTCAGTATTGCTGATTTTTTCTAAATTAAATTCTGAGGTATTTGACATGTGAAACATGAGCCACTGTCTGTAATTAACTGAATTCCTTTATAAATTATAGATCTGGTCTGAAGCAGGAAGACATCAAATAGTTGAGGATAGTAATGCATTTATGTGGTTTATTAGATTGCTGGGTGTGTATCCGCAAGAAAATTGTTACAGCTAGAAAGCATCTGCTGAAGTCAAAGACAAATATCCATTTTTTTCCAAGTGAAATCAGCTTTAGGTCTAATACGGAAATGGTTTTATATTCTAAGATACATCTATTACATTGTGCTGTCCTGCCACTAGGGAGCAAGTCTACTGACCACTAATCTGCTGGAATATAGTCAGACTGAAGTCTGAAGGGAAAAAAAAACACAACACACAGTTTCAGTGACCATATTTGGCTATAGAAATTTCAAATTTCCATGCTTTATTTTCTTTTATTCATCTGTCCATCTTTAGGAAAAAAATAACAGTATAACTATGCTCCCAACTCCGACAGGCCTAGTGTCCGTAAGAATGACAGAGTCCCAATTGCTTAAAAATTATGAAATCCTTACAGTAGAACTCTGTTTTTCAAAAAAGACACAAGTATTTGAGAAAAAAATCACATCTCCGTAAATATACCAGAGTGCAATCATTCTGACTCCCACAATTAGTCTATCCTTGGGACAGTCATATCATTGGCCAAAAGTAAATTAAAATTATATAATTCTTTTAAAATATTGAAACCATTTAGCTCTGAAACAAGAGAATCTATAAAACTTGCTCTTCCAGTCCATTCAAAATCACCAACGTCCAGTGTTTTGATCAATCATCCTTCGAGACAAGGATTTTCAACCCTTAAAGGTGAAATTTGCATACCTAAATCAATATTTAAGTTCCTAGTGGAATATGAATTCTTTTAACAGAAACTGAACTTTTGAAAATCATAGCAGATTTGTAGATTCTCAGTAGCTGAGAAATGAATGGATTTCTCTGAAAAATTTATTTGCAAAGAATTTTTGGAGTATTTTGTTTCCTCAAGGATTGTGGTTTACATGTGTTTTACAAGCCCGGAAGATACTTTGGAAGAGAACACATTGATCTCACACGAATTTCAGTGAGGCCATTCCATCACCTACAGTGAAATGTTGCTGATGATACACACCAAAGCAAGAGGTAAGCAGGGTAGATTTTCTAAGTCCTTCATCGCTCATCGCTGGCCTCCCAGTGCTTCTGTTCCTCCCTGTCTAGTCAAGCATCTGCTACCAGAATAAGCTCCAAAGCTTTAATGAATCACATATTTTTTTGCATTATATCCAAGATTTTCATCCTCAAGTTTTTGGCTTGATCCTCTCTCTCTGCCTGTTCTTATTCCACCTTATTGTCTAACGTGCTGTTGCTGCTTTTGTCTGACAAAGACTGTAAGATGCTTGGTCAGAATGATGATGAAAATTAGAAAGAAGAAATCCTGGCATGTAAGGATGATGGATTCAGAAAAAGCCAGAACAGCTATTAAAAAGGGGGAAAAAAAAAGAAAAAAGAAAAAAAAAAAAAGGAAGAAAAAGCAGCACAAAATCTTCCAGGATTTTGCTTTATTGTATACTTGGGCCTAATCCAGCAGTCTGGTCTTTTAGTGCATATCTATGCACCCAGGAGCAGACACGGTGCATTCAGTTAATGAATATTATTCCCTTTTCTTTATGACTTCTGGCATGATGCTCTCAAAGTCAAATGACAGTGGTGTGCAACCTCCATTCTGTGTGACTCTGGTTGCATGCATGTGGCTATCTGGGCATGGCCTGGGGAAAGAATATCTAATTATGTACTCAGACTTTCATTTCGGTGAGGAACACTAAAAGTTTTGGAAGCAGAACTAAGCAAATTTTTTGTTTTTAATATTTGGAAGTACAAATATTCATAAACTTCATCTAAAATTCATCTAAAACCTGAAAAAAATTAATGTCAGAATATATTGTTCAAACTTTTTGCAATTCTTGTTTTAACTTTGCTTTATTTTTCTGGAAATAACATTTTAATTTGAAGATTGACCAAGTTTTTATTTCACTGTCTATTTTACTGTACTTTTTAAAAAGACAGGGGCCTAAAATATCTAGAAGTGCATGGAAATGTACATCACAGAAAACATCTGATATAAAACCAAATATCTTTTCTTAATTTTCCCAGTTTGGTTATAAAAATAGAAGACAACCCTGTGTTTCAGACAGCTATGGGTTCTGTTTACAGGGAGAGAGCAGGGGAGCAAGTGTTTTGCAGAGATGTGCAAGAAATAGGAATCACAGAACTAAGATTTGCCTTGAATTATGTAGAACGTGGTCTGGAACTCCTTTTTCATCAGCTGACCATCTGACCCATTAAATTTCCTAGTACAAGATAAGCAAAGTGATTTTGCAAATTGTAACACATTCCCTCCCCCATATTTTAACTCACTGAGAGAAGAATGGAGTTTTTTAAAAAAATACTGAATTATTAACAAATCAGTAGAAATTGTGACCAAAGTCTGATTAACATTATTAAATTTGCATTGAATGTATATGGGGTCAGAAACTGCACCCTTTGGCAATATCTGGTTTGAATCACCATTCTGGTTTTAGACACCACAGAAATCACAGAATTTCATTTTAGGTACTGTCATGAATAGTTGACTATGGTCTTTAGATTCTTGAATTTATGTCCCCTCTAAATAGCAGTGTGCTTGGGCTTCCTTAATTTGGCTGAAATGGAGATGAGTGTAATGTGTAGTAAAACATATGCTATATACTGAAATCTGAATCTTGCTTTGACACAAACTTTGATTTAAAACATCTTAGTGAGAAATGGGTGTTTAAACAAACATACCCCAGTATGAGAAATAGAATCTGTAAATTGCCTGTAGAAATAATATATACATATAAGTCCTATGTAGTTCTTTACAAAAATATTTCTTTGAAAAATAATTGTACTGAACGGCTCATGGAAGTTTGTATTTCATGATTTACTGATTGGCTGTTGTTAAACTCTATACATTTGGTTACAGCGGACCTTTCATTTCCTCTATCTTACAACTTGAAGGTACAGTCCAGTGTTTATTCTGGATATACAATATGATTAAACATTTTTGACATATAGTCCAAACAACCCACGAAAGATAATCTTTGTAGATTGTGGTAGGTCATTTTGCTGCTACGTGTTGTGATTCAGACTTACAGATGACGGATGTGAAACAGTATGTGGAGATGCACTGGGATCACAGGGAAGTAATCCTTGTAATAATATATCTCATGGAAGGTTCCATGAAGCTTCAAAAATTGCCTGGAAGCAGTTATCTTCACAAATTTGGGGGGCTGGCTGTTTTTTTGTTTTTTGTTTTTGGAAGAGAGAGTAGGAGAGAATTTTCCTACTTTCCCTGATTTTAGAAATAACCTGTCTTTTCAGGACAGTGTATTGAAAAAAATGAGGTTAAAATTTTCACAGGTGTTTTTCTTTCATCTTTGTTCTCTCTATATTCTAAAATAAGCGTTTTAGCAATGACCTCAAGGAGTGCTTAATCAGATGCTGTATATGTGCATTTGAATATTGATTCTTAGGCAATTTAAGAAAAAAAGAGTACTCAGTTTTTATGTATTAGAAGTAATTTAGAGGATAGAGAACTCCTACAAGGTAGTGTGGTCCATCTAGAAAAGGCGTAGGTCAGTAAAATCAAGAGAAACTGACCATCTAAATACTGATATTTTCTTTCTTCAGTGTAGAACTGAAGATTCTGATAACTGCTTCAGTAAAGTTTTCAGATGTATAAATGAGAAGTACAAGGGAAGTGTAGTGCAAGTACAAGATCTGTATTTCATCTGTGAAAAGAGCTGCTGAGAGTGGGCTGCTGTGTATTTAGTTTTCAGGGAAGGGTGGGTGAAAAAAGGCACAGAACAGAATTTCTATGTGGTTGAAAAAACCTGTTGTGCCTTACGAATAATCACTGGAAGAAATTACTATGGACTGTAATGCAGCTGAAAGAGATTGTTTCGTATTTGTGAGACTCAAATAAACCACACATAAGGCAGAAATTGATGGCAAATATCTGATGTTTATTCAAGCGCATGGTGATATTTTCAGTAGTTTCTGCTACACGAATCATTTCTCTGGGCCTTACATACTTTCCATTATTTAATCTGTGTTACTTGTTTCAAAGTGGCATTAACTTCTTTGTGTAGCTTAATGGTATCCCAACTTTGTAGTGTCATTATCTTGATCACCTCTCAGTCTGTGATCCCTTCAGAACACGGAGCAGCTGTGTTTTGTTTGAGGGCTCTGTAAAGTGAGGGGTTGTGGATCCGGCCTACGCAAGAGAAAGAGCATATTCTGTATGTAGAGGCAGCATTAAAAATGATCTGGCAACTATCTTAAAAGAAGCAGCTCTTTAAAAAAGGTGAAATGAAGTTGTAATTTTAAATCTTGATTTACAATCCATATTATTAAAACTGACGTTAAAAATTAGTTGACTTAAAGGATGTGTTCCACCAGGATTTGGGGGAAAGCGGGAGAGATTTATATTACGGATAAGATTCCTCTTGTCTCATGACAAATCTAATAGACAAAATTTTTATCTGGATTTTACAGAATGAAGAACAATGTGCTTAAAGCTGAAAATCTGAAATGCCTATAATGCTAATTGTTCACGGTATCTATACATTTAAATTTTGTTAAGTATGTGTTCTGGAAATAAACTACTCGCTTTCCATTCTGAACATTCTCTCTAACTAGTATAATATTGCTCCTTTCTGGGTACAAATACTGCAAGGGATATTTGAACTGGCAAAATCACTTCATTATAATAAAAGGTAAGAAAGCAACGGCAACCTGTATTTCCACATTACAGGCCTGAATATATATGACGATTCTATGATTCTATGACTATTTTTAAGCTCAGTATTTTTAATATTTATATAAACCTAATTTCTTTAATATTCAAAAATTAATTCCTAGGAAGAATTTCCTAGAAATGAACAATAGAGTAATTCTCTTAAATTGGACCCTTGAAGTGTATGGAAGGAAAAACCCATTGGGAGTTCTGCCTGTACATCACACAAGTTCTACTTTGTCTGCAACTTTTATAAACTTGTAAACTTTGTGCTGCTCTCTCCTCCCCAAGTCAAAGTGGGAAAATATGTAGCATATGGCCATCCAAGTGACTCAATGTTTATGCGGTATGTCATATGTCATAATGGACAGCTATAAATAAATTAGTTTTGAAAGAAATCTGGATGAAGCTAAGGGACAGATCCAAAAAAGGACTTACGTGCCTTAAGAAAGATGTGGCAGAATTTAGTGATCCTGAGAACTGCTAAGCAGCATCTGCTTAACCCTAGAGATGTTTAAAAACAATATTATTATCTATTTTTGAACATTACTTTGCACAAGATACTGTAGCCTGCTTCTGTATATGCCCAGAGTTGCCCCAATTAGACTTAATGGCGGTGCCAGTAAGTGCTTAAGTCATGCTTACTGCATGGTGACATCATAAAATGTCTCTGAACCCTTCAAGCTAGGAAAATAACCCACACCTCTCTTTCAGGGGAAGCACCTGAATCAGAGAATGATGTTCCCTCATGCTCTCTTCTCTGTCCCAAATAATGTTTTCAAGTAGTGTCTTAGTTTCAGAGGAAAGCAAGAAAAATTCTCCCAGGCCAGGTAGCCTGGTGAGGAGATCAGTCAGTGAGGAGGAAAGAAAAGTGGACTAAAAATAACTGAGATAGTAGAGGGAATCCATGTTGCTCTGCCCATCTTGCCTGAGTGCTATAACACCTGAGCTACTGTGGGAAAGGCAGCTGTGACTTTTCAGATCAAGTTTTAAAAGATTTGATTCATTTGAAAAGGAAAGGAGTACACTTTAAGCTCCACAAGAAAAGTCCAAGGGTGAATACCAAGGCAAATAAAGTGTATCCTCACAGTCCTGACTACCACGTATTGGGCAGGAAAACTGTTGGCCCACCTGCCAGTTCTAAGGTAGCCAGATCCAATTAACTGTAGAGAGCACTCAAATGCCCATGTGGGTGCAAGATCCTACTTTATTGGTTAGGAATCTTCATTTTTTTTGGCATTGGAAAGATCAGCATTTTGGTTTTTCACTCCCCTTTCATCTAAGATCTAATGGCAAGCATTGATTGAGAGCTTTGTCTTGGTTCACCTAGGGTCTGTTCTTTAACTAAACCTGTAAAAGCAGTGTGCTGTTTCATGTTAACCCTTCTTCTCAATGCCATTTTTTCTTACTTGGTTGTGCTGACACCTCAAAGAACATTCTGTTTCTGTTGGATTTTAATCATAATGTAAGTGCAAGAAATTTGACACGTTGTTTTTTGAAGACTTGTTTAAGCTCCCAATTCTTCCCCTGCCTAACAATGTTCAGAGGTAACGGTGAATATGTACAAGGTGGCTGTACCATTTCCTAAGGAAATAAATACAGATATAAGTATGCAAAAAATGAGCCTTTCTATTCTGATTTTGTTGCAGTTTGTCTATCTAAAGTCCTTGGCAATCAGAACTGCATGCCAGATGACTTCAAAATGGCCCTTTGTTGCAACAAAATATTTATCAGGAATAAATCAGCTTGATTTCAAAATGCTTTTCCTAGCTCTAGTCTCTTGTACCCCTGTATTAATGGAGTTCTCTCCAGCTTCTGTATCAGTTTTCACAGACCTAACTCGTTCATGAAAAAATATAGAAATTACGTGAATCAAACCACTAGTTCCATTTTGCCTGTCCGATTTGTGTCACAGCAGATTAAATATTTCATCTAAGCCAGTAAGCGAGGGCTGGAGAGCAGCAAAATGCAGAAAAAGCCAGCAGAAACATTGTAGGTTTTATAGTGCTGGGAAGCATCAACTCTGCAATGAGAAAAAAAGGGGAAATATATTGTAAGATACATGATGGAGTTAGCATTGGTAAGCTGCTTCTGTTGACAGGTGCGCTAACAATCATCTCACCTACATTTGGACAAAATCACTTGCAGCATAGTTATCTGACTTAATTAACATAATGCTTCCAATACATAGAATTAGGGTCATGAAGGGTGCTGGTCATCTGACCTGTTTTAAACTTTTATTTTGGAATGAGATTACTGCCTCTTCTTTGGCTATACAGGGAATTAAAAAAATTTAGGAAGACTACCCAAGATTTCAATATCTACTTCACAAACATTTAAAATTAAGTGACCCTGCACCCATCTATACAAGAGAGATGCCCAAATGCCAGCCTGAGCACTCCACACCCATGAACACTAGACTACTTAGCGTGATAGAATAGCCTAAAATATCTGAAAGATGAAAGCTTTGTCTAGTCAGAAATCTATCTTTGTGTAAATCTAGTTTAAAAGCCTTTTTTGGACTGTGTGGAAGCAACAACTAGATGATGAAAATAAGAGCTTTCACCTCTGAAACGCATATAATTAATCACTTCATTTCCTTTCTTCCTCTCCTCTGTTTCCACTTTGTGTGAATATTACAATAAATCAATCCCAAAATCATTTTTAAAGCAGTTCATTATTTCTTAAACATTCTGCCTAGCAGACATCTGGATGGCAAGGGGCATTTCACAAAGCACTTACAGATACAGAGGTGATAATAGATGATGACAGATGAGCATGAAGAATGTAATTCTAATATTTGAGTTACCTCTAAAATGTAGGTGCCTTTTCTTGATGACGGACTGCTATGCAGTGAAGTCAATGAGATGAATGAATTTCTGACAGCTGATAAAGTCTTACTGCAAATCTAAGCAATATTAAATAAAATATTTACAGAATGTCTCATAATAGACAACACAAATGTATATATATGAACATGCCATGCAAATTTATGCAGAAAAAGACAAAACTATAATGCATTTTCTCAAAAGCAGTCATTACTTGTCCATGCAAAAGAAATTGATTAATTCAGAGTGCTAGTTCACAAATACTGAATGACAATTCCTTGACAGATAAAACGAAAATACACCCAGGTAAAAAAAAAAAATAATTCATCGGACAGTTTCCCAGTAAGTGCCAGTGTGCCACACTTGGGAGTGGCTGAGCCAAGCATTCTATTTACATATTAAGGTTTTCTGGGCTGAAATTTTCAAAGATGAGATAGCCTTACAGTTCTGTGATCAAATATGCTCAGCTCTCTACAGTTCATTGAGTTAGAACAGTAAATATTTCATTTTGACTGCAGTTCATGGAGATTAAACTGTTGTAGTTGAATATACATGTAAGTATATCTACGTGTATATGTATGTATATATATATCAGCTAGGGAATTAGAGTTCTCTGTGATGGGAATGATCAGAAGACTGATAGATCAAAGTAGTTTTGATCTCTAAAATAAACCTTTGCAAGACTGAAATTCCTTAACAACATACTCTATGCTAATAGTTCTTACTCATTTTCAGTCATTATCGCTATGTAATCAAAGCAGTAAGCCCTTACCAATCAAATCCTACAACACCTTGGGGCTAATCCCATATTGTTAGAAATGATGGCTACGGTCCTTGGTAGTCTTAGGTGCTGAGGTCAAGATGATCAGGTTCACAAGCACATCAATAAGAAAAGCCAGAATTGAAGTCTGTAAGTGCATAGGTGGGTGCTCAGTTCCATTTACCCTCTCAAATTCAGGACCTTGTCCCTTTGTAAGATATTTGACTTTCCGGAGTGTTCCCAGCCTTTGGTCTCCACCCTGGACTATGTGCTGCACAATACTTAGGGCAGGGGCAAAGGGAATAAGTTTCCCAGGTGACAACAGATGCCTTATTCTTATGTGGGCTGTTGTATTTCCATTGCTTTGTTGCTTTTTTAAAAACAGACATAGTTTTTTCCCCAGTCTCTCATGGTTGTGCTTTTTCAGTGTCTAATAGCTGATCATCAGCAAGTTGTAATTCTCAGGTGTCTCCTTGCAACTTGTGCCCATATTTTCAAGGCCTTTGCTGTTGTCCCACGCTTAAACTGTACATCTTAACAAGAAAAACCTGATATCAAGGTCTCCTTCCCACAGCGATTTCCTATAACAAGTTGGTAAGAAGCCTAGAAGTCCAGGACTGGGGCCTTGCAAAATTAGCATAAAGCACAGTTAGCATAAAGTCTGTTACTAGCATGGCAATACTGGTTTTACTAGCTTGTATCGTTATGTTATATTAGTATGTTTGACTTTGGGTTCAAAACAAGCTAATATTAAATTCTGCACAGTGTTGTACATTTATGGGTACAGCAGACCTCTGTTGTAGCTGCACAATTATTGTAAAGGGAGTTTTATCCTTACTGAGTCTTGTCCTCTGCTGTGCTCAGTTTCGTGCACCTTTTACCATCCAGGCTACATAACAGGGGAGAGTTAAAATGGCTACAGTGGTTGTCAATACCTGGGCAGTTATTCCTCTGGAGTGTGTACCACATAGGTTTGTTTTTCAAAATACCCAGACAGCAGTAATTCAGCGAATTTTCTGGGAGGGAAAGAATTTCTTTCTTTCCATCCTGTATTTCCTGAGAATCAAATGCTAGAAGGATAAGATTAGTTGTGAAAAAGAGAAGCTAGAACTGGGATTTTCACAAATAGGCCTACTGTATATCCAAGTACTCATGAATATAGTTTTAAGGTTTTTTCATCTGTAAAGTCACTTTGGACATAATGTAAGGGCTTTGTGTATTGTTAGAGGTTTAGGGTATTCTTTAGCCTAGTCAGATCTGAAGAGTATGTGGGAAAATAAACTCTGTGGCACAAATAGAAAACTCTAAGAATGAGAAAAAGCAATAAACCATTTCTAAGCTGGCAGGTTGGTTCCTTTGGAAGAGCCACTAGGATGTGATAAGTTAATGGTGATGTACAGAGGCTGCTGAATTGTCTCCCAAGCTCATCCCTGCCTGTCTGCTAGGGAATGTTTGCTGTTGTTTTCTGGAAATGTAGTACTTTTATGTCACAAATAGATTTATTTAAGAATATGTGCATGTGGGTTGAATAGACCTTCAAGGTCAACTAGAAGTATCCCATAAAGATGGAGGATATACAGATGATGGGTATATCTTAATGGCAGTCATTAATCATCAAGCTTTCCCACTGCAACATTCTCTAGCACCTCCTTTTTCATAAAAGGGAGTGTCTTTGTTCACTTCACTGAAATATCATTGGGTAACTGTGTCTCAATAGGTTGCTAATGCTAAACCTAGTCATAATATCTGAATAGGCTCTTTTTTAATCAAAAATGACATTTTAGTTTGATGTATAATTTATTCACATGGTTTAGAAAATACATGTTACACTATAACTAGAACTCAGTAGGGTAGCCCAAAAGTAAAGCTAAATAAGAAAAAAACAAGAAGTATGCTGCTCAAAAGTCTTTCTTCTTATCCCAAAAGTGGGTGGACTGGAAAATATAATTCATTTTAAAAGAAATGAAGTGCTGCTTTTTTATGAGTATAAATAAATCACTTCTTCCTTAAAATCACTTTCAATCATCTAAATGGAAGATTTCATAAGAAAACCTTGTCAAATAAGAAAGCACAAAAGAATATTTTCTAAAGGTTTTACGTACAACTTTCGTACATACTTAAAAATAGTTTGAAATATATAATACTGTGGAAAATACAGTGCAGTCAATGTAATAAATGTTTTGATGTAAATTCTACATCATTACACTACAAAGCTCAAAATACTAAATAATGAATTGGACAATAAATCACAACCCTAAATTCCATCTAAGGGAAAAGAATAAAAAGAATTGTGAAAATACGTGCTATCAAATATAAACTGAAGAATAGGTTCTATTATAATTCTTTGTATAAGAGATTCAAACCATAAAGAATAAAGTGAAATCTGTTCTAAAACAGATTCATAGAAACCAAGTTAGTTTGGTTTTAATTGTTTTCTCTTTTAATTTTAATCAGATTCTCATTGTGTCCTAATTCGTTGAAATAGTTCATATCAATCTCACGATGTCAGGCTGTTAGAGATGCTTCATTAGTACATTTAAGCATTTGATAAATGCATTTTTCTGAACACACCTATGTTTGAAATTCTTAAAATTGCAAAGTGAAAAACTCAGATCAGAAACGATGTTATTTGTTTGAAAACGTAATTATTTCTTGTCATTTTGAAGAATTATTTTTTTATGTTTCCTGGACAAATGCTTCCTCTCCTACCCCAATTTCCAGGATTCATAGACTCATAGAATATCATGAGTTGGAAGGGACCCACGAGGATCATTGACTCCACGCAGGGCAAGCTAAAAGTTAAATCATATATCTAGGAGCATTGTCCAAATGCTTCTTGAACATCAACAGGCTTGGGGCCACGACCAGGGCAGCTTGTTCCAACGCTTGACCATCCTCTCAGTGAAGAACTTTTTCCTAATATCCAATATGAAATTCCCCTGATGCAGCTTTAAGCCATTCTCTCGCATCTTACTACCGTACACCAGAGAGAACAGATCAGCACCTCCCTCTCTGCTCCCCCTCATGAGGAAGCTGTAGAAAGCAATGAGGTCACCCCGCAGTCTCCTCTAAGCTGAACAAATCAAGCACCCTCAGCTACTCCTCATATATCTCGTCTGCTAGTCCTTTCACCATGTTTGTTGCCCTCCTTTAGACACATTCTAATATTTTTATATACTTCTTATATTGTGGAACCCAAAATGCACACAGTGCTCTAGGTGAGGCTGCACCAATGCCGACTATAGTGGGACAATTCTTTCAACTGATTAGGTCTATTGTGCCTAATGCACCCCAGGATACAGTTCGTCCTTTTGGCTGCCAGGGCACATTGTTGACTCATATTGAGATTACCACCAACCGAACCCTTTCTGCAGGGTTGTACTCCAGCCTTTTGTCTCTCAATGTATACATACATCCAGGATTATACCATCCCAGGTGCAGAATCTGGCATTTATTCTTGTTAAATTTCATGCAGTTGGTGATTGCCCGGCATTCTAATCTATCAAGGTCTCTCTGTAAGACCTCTCTACCCTTGAGGGAGTCAGCGGGTCCTCCTAATTTAGTATAGTAGACAAACTTAGTGTGCATTCAACTCCTGTGTCCAGGACATTGATGAAAACATTGAAGAGAACTGGCCCTAAAATAGACCCTTGGGAACATCACTAGTCACTGGCCACCAACCAGATGTCACCCCATTTACTACAATTCTTTGAGCCCTATCATTCAGCCAGTTGTTTACACATTCTATTGTATACATGTCTAGCAGTGCGCTGGGCATTTTGTTCAGAAGGATACTGTGAGAGACAGTATCAAAAACCTTTCCAAAACAAACAAAACCCCCCCACAATCACTGCTTTCTCTTCACACATTAGGTGGGTAACCTTGTCATAAAATGAAATTAAGTTAGTAAGGCACGTCTTTCCCTTCATGAACCCATGTTGGATTTGACTGATGACTGCATTGTCTTTCAATAACTCCCTGAATAATCTTCTCCGTAATTTTACCAGGCACCGAAGTGAGACTGACAGGCCTATAATTACCAGGGACTTCTTTCTTGCCCTCTTGAAAATTGCAATAACATTTCCTAGCTTCTAGTCAACTGGGACCTGTTCAGATTCCCAAGAGTGTTGATAAATAAGTGAGAGAGGTCTCGCAATAACATCGGCCAACCCTTTCAGTACCCTGGGATGAATCCCATAGACTTCTGTGCATTCTGTTGCAGCAGCAAAATCCTCATTATATCAAACAAATAGCTGAGAAAAGATGTAAGTAAAAAGCTGTCAATATCAGATGCAGGTAATTTAAGCTTTTTCAGGTCTTGAAGTGCAGGCCATTGGCATAGAAATGAGCTTTGCTAGCGCCATAAGAAATGACTTGGGTAAGTCATGTTCCTAATCTGTGTCGCAGTCTCCCCTATCCCTCCTTTTCTGCTTCACTTGATTAAATCTGGAGGGCAAAGATCATTCCTTCCAGTGCATGCTGACAGTATGGCCCTGTGAGACCTGCACTCAACTAAGCATGTCTTGAGCACTGGCATGGTTTGGGCACAATTATCTGAGCAGGCAGCTATCATAAATACAGGTTTTCTTGTTGGCATCAAAGAACATCAGATGCTGAGCCTGTCTTAAGATCAACCCACCCTGTGTTCAAGCTTGGGTGACACAGATTTCACTGCCAATTTGTAATCAACCAAATAAGTGGTTTGGATTTTTACTTTATTAAGAGTAACAAATCACTCAACATATCTAAAAGTAAGCCACCTCTACTGAGGTACTGAAATATTGAAAGAGACCCATAATTGTAGACACTTAATTTTGGAAGTGTTGACTAAAGCACATATTAGTGTTACCTTTTTACTTCTGGGAAGTTATTGGATAGTGCAAAAGTTGGTGATAACTAGGGATTCTAATATGGGTATTGCTCAACCATTTAATGGAAATATTTCTTTGAATAATTGACTATTAAAAAACCTAAATTAGTGTACTTTGAATAATTTAGAAATCCTCAAGTGCTAAATAATAAATTTGCTATTGTAACACCATTTTTTTGGCATGTACACTGTCAAAAAAGTTCTTACAACTGGGAAGAACTTAATGATATTCTGTCAGTTTTATGCGGAGTTTCCATTCAGATTGGCTGATGGATCTTGTTGATAACAACAGCACCTAGCTTGTATGCAGAATTGTCTTTCAAAGCATTAGCATATGTATAAATTTCAGTAAGTATTTAATTACACATATTGGAACAAAATTAAGGGACTGCGTCTCAAGTATGCGAAAAGTGATTCACCACTCCTTTTCTATTCTGTCTTCCCTATTAAGATAGACCATTGGCAAACAAGGATTTAAGTGGTTTTTTCCCTTCTCTTCAGAGCACTAATGCTAATGAAAGTCTTTCCTACTCTAGGAGTTGCCCCATGCCTAGCATAGGCTGTTCAGTGAAGGGGTTGCTCATTCCCTTTCAGTGAGGTACTGGCAATTCATGTAAATGTTAGCTGCAATGACTGTTTCTGTCTTTGATTTCGTGAGTCCTGAAATTACTTTTGAATAATTTGACAAAACCAGCATTTTTCTCTAAATGAAGTGTTAGTTTAAAACACAAACAAACAAATGAAAAGTTGTTTAGCTCAACATTTGACAGCACTGTGCTTATAAGCTTGCTATAAACATTTTTTTAGAGACATGGAAGAGCTCTAAGTGTTCTCATACTAAGGCATTACTTATGTGTGTGTTTTTGTTCTGCTGATGACAACAGGATGCAAATACACATACATAGGGTGTGGGGTCTGTGAGTGAGTGTCAGAAACTCAGTGGCAATGGCCAACATTTATGTGCACAGCAGACACAGCACAGGAGGAAAGGCTGTACTTGCACTGGATTACTCATACGCTTTGATTCCAGCCTAGAAAACCCCCACCTTGGCTGTACTGGCTCCAGCAAAAACAGAATTTCACCTGGAGAATACAAGGGAGATGCTGCACACCCCCTTCCAAGCCTTGACATAAAATTATAATATTTATTCTATGTTTCTTGGTTAATGAATGAGCAAATCATTATGACAGATATTCTTTTCTCAGTCAGATCATTAGCGGATGTCCTAAAAATTATATGCTCTAAACCCCCCCTTAGCAATATTCTGATCTTTCATTTCTTCCTCCCCCTTCTATCCCAATAGATATAAGAATATTGTATTTATACAAGTTGTGTACAAGTTCTATAAATGACTTGCCTTTTTGTAAATTAATTTAATATTTCTCTCTCTCTTACTGCACATTTTTCAACTATCCCAATAACCAATGCCTGCTAAGTAGTGTGTTTTGCACTACAAAGAGGAATAATCTTTCTTTCTCAGAGATAACACAACAGTATCACTACAATTTCCATGCTGTTTTAGGCCAAGACTTATGTCTGTATTTTAAAGCAACATGGACACAACATACTGCAAATTGATTTTCAGTTAAGTATATTAGTCCTTTTTTGACTCTAGGCCACCACTAGACAATCTTCTGAGCTCCAGCCTCTTCAAAAGAATCTTTTTTAATTATCAGCCTTACATGTAAGTGACGGTCCATTTCCAGTGAGTGAACTGTGTTTCTCAGAAAGGAGCTGACCTAAATTGGTATTCTTCTTTTCAGGATGTATAGTTAAATTTACACTTTCATGATTTAAAAATAAAAAAAAGGAATTTCTTTCAAGTGAATTAAGTGATTTTTTTTTCTTTCTCTTGCAGAAGGAAAATTTTAAAATGAAAACAAGTCATCATTTTGTTGCTCTTCAATGTCAAGCAGCTTGTCTTCTCCATGATAATAATCATCTTGGGATACTTTTTTTTTTTTTCTCCTTAATCAGTACTTTTTGAATACTGTGCCTCAGAGAACACAAGTATGAGAAAGTTGTATTTTTAAGAACATAATTTCAAGCTACCTCAGGAGTGCCCTCATCATTCTGCTCCCTCACACAACTGAAAACTGTTCCTTTCTATAGCGTATATATATATACACATTTTACAAAATGTGTGAAGTTACCTGGCAGACATCGAGTGGGAAATCAAACCCCTGGCTTCAGTGCCATTTCAGTAGAGTTTTACATTATTTTACTCGCAAATTTAATATATGCCTCCTAGTACTGATGTCTTCTTAGTGGCTCCAAGCAAACAACAAAAAAAGGCATATTTTCAAACTTGATTATGTTTTGCCTTTCCTAAAAATGCAAATCCAATACTGTTTATTGATATGGACCCAGACCTCATAAAGTATTCATGTTCCTAGTAAAGATTTAGGCAGACTGTGTCTCATGGTTCCCACTCTACTCCTACTGAGCGTTCAGTAGATGTTTATTTCCAAAGATCTGTGTCAATTTAAAATATTGTCACCTTACACTGTTTTTCATATTCCCTTTCCTAGGTATAGCTGTTATCATAGCTCTGCTGAGGAAACATATAAATAGGCAAAAAAAAGGAAGCTGTTTTGGGCACGTCCGGTGCCTATTAGAAAATACTTCTGTACAGCCCTTGATATCGGCAAAGCTACAGAGCTGGAGATCTGGAAGGGATGATAAATGAGGAGCAGCCGGCACAGGTAAAAATCTCTCTGCCTGACCCAGAAGACAGCATCTGTCCATGCTATTTTTGCCCTCCAGCCCATGATTCTCATGGAGAAATTATGACCTTCTAAGTACTTTCTGGATTCAGCTTCTAATTGACCTCCCAGCATTGTTGGCTTAGCACAGTCATCACCTGTGGGATGTTCTGAATCTGAGTAGCACATCCTGGCTTCATTTATATCATTCATTGACCTGACTCATTGTACTTGAAGAACTGAAGGAAGAGGATTAACGGGTAGATTGTCAAATGCAAATTGACTCAGCACTCAGCTGCCTTCATTCTTTTAAGATCCTTTCACTAGAAACTCATTCAGTCATGACACAGAAGCCTTTGGTCTGCTTATGTTTTCCTTACTTTGTAAACTGTCCCACTGACACCCATGGAGAAATGTGTAGCATGAAATCTCTCATTACAATTTGTCCTTAGCACTGCTCCAAGCACTGGAATGCATGAGTGACTGAACATGATTCCCAATGCAATAGTTCAAAATGAGACAAATTTACCTAAAAAGTCTCTTCTTCATATTTGGATAAATGGACTTTAGTTTACAGAGAAAACTTCCAATGACATACTATAAAAGATACAATAATTTAATCTCCCAGGTTGTTTTTTCCTCTTGTCTAAAATTATGTCTTACAGAGACTTCATTTCCTCTGTTTCATTACAGCATTAATATGTTTTGGGAATGTAATAAATAAATACTAAAAGAAATCTCAGTACAGAGCTTTGTAGGAGTCTCATAGACTGAATAGAAAAATTCACCATGAAGCATGTCTCACGATGCAGGACGTATGCCTGAACCCAGCCGACTGGAGGTGCAAAGTCAGTTAGGGAGATTTTGATAAGAGAAGAAGGAAAACGTACAACCTGCCTGTGTAATCCCAGTTTGTAAACTAATTGTTGAGCCTGCAGAGAGACTTGAGTGAGCAGAGAAATAAACTAACAAAACCTGAGTATTTATAGTTTGAAACCGCTAGATACCACAAGCTGCAGTACGTACAGCTGTGGAAGGCAGGGGTGTGATGCTGTTTGTGCAGGGTGATTGTGTATTAACAGGAAGCGAGATCCCGAGGGGAGACCATGTTCCGGTACGTATTATCATCTGATCTGTAATGTTCCAGCATTTATTGCCTGAGTAAGGGAACTTAACCGATTGATTGAATAGGTGTCCTAAGGGCTTATGTTTCTGAATGATGGGAAATATGACCCCTAGGGAGAAGATGTCTATAAAGTACTGAAGTTTGTGAGCAAAGTTGTTTTTTCTTCATTTGCTCCCCACCAGCCTTGTCTAACACTTACAGCACTAACTGTTCTGAGTTGATCTGTTAATTCTGGACGTATAGGGTAACAAGTGTATGGGCTCCTTGCCTAACTTTCTTTTGAGCACTACAGAACACATTAAGCATGTTATCTCCTACTTATCCTGTCTTACAGAAATGGGGAGATCTAGGACTCTGTGCGACACAGGATTTTGTAATCTAGGGTAAACAGCTAAATTCAAATTCTCCTCTTGTTTATTCCTACATACCTAGGGAGTAAATTCCCTGAAGTGAATAGGATAATCCTGGTGTAAATAGGAAAAGAATCATGCTTCTTTAGTTCTTGTAAATATTCCTTTTAGAAAATACTTTTAAAGTGTAGAGCTGATTGAACTTTGAATGCTAAAATGTTTTCATTATGGAACAAATAGAGTCTTCGAAAAAGGCTTTTTAACTTTTTCTCTGTAATGTTTAAAATTACTCTGTGGGAACTAGCTCTTTAAAAAACCCCGAAACAAAACAAAGGAAACTGAAATCTCTTTCTCCCCCAGAACCTTAGGGGTTCAAATTAAGTCAATCAAAATCAAGACCTTTTGTGGGCTGAGAGTAAATGCTGTTTTCCTCTGCAATCTGTGACCTCAAATAGGCCCTTTTCTTTCTAATCTCATGCTTTACATGCTGTGAAGAATGAAATGCATTTAATTCTTTGACTCAGCCTCCCTTTATGACTATGTGAAAGAGCTGGTGAAAACTGCAGGTGAAGTTTAGTAGGAAAGAATAAAGCAAAAAGTGGTCTCATGCACGTTCCCGTATTCCTAAGGCTCTTGCAAGTGTACACACAGCATGGGAGATTACCTACAGTGATAAAATTTAAGGGCTAGAAAGAAATTAAGTTCTGGAATGATAAGAAGGAAAGATAACCACATATTTTTTGCTTAGGGTGGAAGAGGATCTTTGCATGTCTCTAGGACTACCTCTTCAATGTTCGTGAGAGGAGAGGAGAGGAGAGGAGAGGAGAGGAGAGGAGTTGGAAAGGACCTACAACAAGCATCTAATCCAATTGCCCAAACAGCAGCATAACCTTTACACCAGAGCACTTGCATTATTTCCCTTTGACTTGTGGGAAGCTGCAACTCTTTTTTGTGCAGTTTGTCAAAGCACATTGCTGTGTGCATGCAGTGACTATTTGGTTGCTTCTCAGGGAACGTCTCCGATGAACCATTTCTTGTGTGTCTACTTGTGGCTGATAAAAATATTTCAGGGCTTTGGAAGAAATACAATGACTTTTAGTCACTGCTGATCCTCAGAACAAGATGGATTGTTTCTACCTATACTGGTTAAAGAAATGTGCTCAGGACCACAGTCTGGAACAAAGCAGTTCATACACACCTGATGAAATACTGTGTACATGAAGATAGCCTACTGGGAACAGTACTTGTTGCATGCTAAACTACTGAACTTGGAAATGCATGAAAGCCATTTCAAGAATCATTTGAATAATTTTAAACTATATAATATTATTGGTAGCACCCAGGAAAGTTTCTAGACACTGGTTAATTTACTAGTAGAGGTGCAACCATGGAAGACCTGGGGATTGTTTGGCTGTGACAACTACTCATTTGCAACCTGTATTTTCCTCTTTTATCCTCAATATTTCTATGTAAAAATCAATCTCCTTCTTTCTGTTCTTCCACTAATGCTCAATGCTTTGTCTCCTCTATCCCCTAACACTAATCTTTTTTCCCTGCAGTGCTCGTATATATAACTCTTTATCTCTTCTCACCTTTCTTGTCAGTTCACTCTTTTCAGCCATATGAAACTCTTTTACTGTAGTCCCACATATATGTGATTCTTTTCCTCATCTCTTTCCATCTTTTTTCTCTCCAGCCTAGAAAGAAGAGGTTGTTCTTCCTTTTTCATCCTCTCAGTACTTATCTTTGACATTGCTGGCCATTTCTCTATCTTAGTGCTCAGCAACTGAGATGCATAACTGAAGAAGATGGATATGTATGTTATAGAATTATGCCAGCTGCTTGTATCATAAAAGATAAAGACTTCATAAGAAATGGAGAAAAATCTAACGGAAAACACCTTTCTGAGACAGCAAAACAAGTCTGTTATGAAAAACTCTCGTCTTTCCTCAGTGAGCTAGTGCCAAAGACTGCAGAGCAGTGGGATTTTCTTAATGTGCTGTGTAGAGTTAATTTGTTAATAGCTGTGTAGAGTTCTGCCCACCACTCCAGGTAACATCATTGTGGCTCTTTTCACGACGACAAAATTATCTCACCAGCCTAATTCTCCTCCATCTTCCCATTAAGATATTTATAGAATCATGGAATGGTTTGGGTTGGAGGGCACATCCAAAGATCATCTAGTCCAAACCCCATGCCATGGGCACAGACATGTTTCCCTAGATCAGGTTGCTCAAAGCCCCAACCAACCTCACTTTGAGCACTTCCAGGAATGGAACATCCACAACTCCTCTGGGCAATCAGTTCCAGTGTCTCACCATCTTCAATGTAAAAAATTTCTTCCTTATGTCCAATCTAAACCTACTGTCTTCCAGTTTAAAACCATTGCCCTTTGTCTTTTCACTACAAGCCCTGGTAAAAAGCCTCTCTCTGTCTTTCTTATAAGCTGCCTTTATATATTGAGAGTCTGCAATAAGGTCTCCCCAGAGCCTTGTCTTCTCCAGACCGAACAACCCCAGGTCTCTCAGCATTTCCTCATAAGAGAGGTGCCCTCTAACCTTTTTTGTGGCTCTCCTCTGGACCCATTCCAGTAGGTACATGTCTTTCTTGTACTGGGAAACCCAGAGCTGGAGGCAGTACTCCAGGTGGGGTCTCACGAGAACAGAGTAGAGGAGCAGAATCACCTCCCTTGATACGCTGGCCATGCTTCTTTTAATGCACCCCAGGATACGACTGGCTTTCTGGACTGCAAGCGCACACAGAAATCTTTGTCTTCAGGTGGAAGTTTATGGGCCAGAACTGAACTTTGTATATGGAGGCATGCAATAAGCAGAGGATGGGAGACACAGAAAGTCAGAAGGGTAGATTTTCCAATGTCATGTTGTCAGTAGGGGAGTAGCAGGGGTTTCCAGCACACTCATGTGCTAAGTTTTTTTATCTCTTTGGTGTTCTGCCAAGACTAATCGAGATTTCATTTGAGAGGCGGTATTTTGTGGCATGTGGCATCCTTATTTCAGGAATAATAAAGGCAGACCACAAGCTGGCTTTTTTAAACTATAATATGTCACTTTTTTCTCAAAATTACTGTGTGACATGCTTTTCACTCCACTCTACATGTCACAAAATGCTGTAGTCACCTCTGATTTATTAATTTATTTATTTTTCAGCATAGCCAGTCCTTTGTATGTCAAGAAAAAGAGTATAACATAAATAACGTTGCATATATTAGCAGCATGCATCAAACTACAATTCAAATACATTTTAAAAGGAGATTTATTGCAGTTATTATTGCAAGAATGGACTAAGGGATGAATATAACTCAGTGGTTGTATATTTTTGTTGCGTACCCTCATATCTTGCATTATTCTTGCAATTTTTTGACCTAGGATGAACCTGGAATTCCTTTAACTGAAAGCCATGGTAAAGTTATAGGACACGGTATTTTTCAAACAGTAGAAAAAAATGAAAGCCAATTAGACAAGTGTTCATAATTTCATGATCCTTAGAAAACCCACAACTATTGCATATTTATTTGACATGTGTGCTGCCCTTCTATGATCTTATCAAAATTATCTGGAATATTTACAGTATAATAAGAATTATTGGCCTCACCACTGCCAATGCACCTGAATCTGCTCTTATGTGATTGTCTTTCTAGAGTGAAATATGTTGCAGTTGCGACACATGTCAAGGCTGCAGTTATATTTGACAGGAGTACATGAAGAGCTGACAAATAACTTGGAAATATTTATCTTTTAGAATACTGAACCTTTTCAGGACTATTTTTTAGTACAAGCAATGTATAATGTCTAAATTATAAGCAAAGCAGTAACCAACCAGAAGTATTTCTCTTTATGAGACATTTAGCCATCAAGCCCTAAAGAGCAAGCTGGTTTCAACCTCTGGATAGTGTTACCTGTTTGGATTGCCAAGCCACAATGACAGTTTTCATTCAAAACTCATTTTGCTTAGTTTTAGGTATTGACAGCATAGAGCAAATAAGAAAACCCCGGGCATATCCTGCAAGAGATTCTCAGCTTTACCATGGACAACTTAAGATGCTTGCTAAGGCAGTTTATCTTACCTCACTATCAGGAAATCCTAGATGACCTTTGGCTAGATGTTTAACCAAGCTGTCCAAAGATGAATCCCACACAAAGCTTAGTGAGCAAATAAGAGCAATTACACTACACAAGAAGATTCAAGGTGTTTCTTACTTTTATGTAAGTAAAGTATATCTTTTTGATAAGCAGCAATGGAGGCTTTCAAAGCAGAGTCCTGCTATTTTATTTATTGTCTTTTATTTATTTATTCATTCATTCATTCATTCATTTTAACTTATAAAACCTAAAGAAATCTGAATGTTGAATCTGTTCTTGTTTCCTAGCAATAACTTCCTGTTACAGATGTGGTGGGGTGGACACTTGGTTAGACTAGGAGACTACAAAATCCAAATGACAAAATCTCTTTATAGGAGCCATTAACTAATGATCACAACAAAATCACGTCTGATTGTTACCAACTTTCAGCTAGTCTTAGGCCAACGACAACAAAAGAAACTGTTCCAAATTGTTCCTAAAATCACACTCCCTTCTCCTAACAGCTTGCATGTTTTATTTCAGGAAGAAATAATACCATAGATGCTCTGAAGCACAGAGAAACTCTTGGGGTCATCTAAGGTGGAAAATGTAGTAACTTAGCCAAAAGCTCATACCAGGCTGATTCCAGTTCCATGTTGACAGCAGATGTCAGTATTTCTTAAGGGTTATATATATTAGAAAGGAAAAAGTGCCTTGAGGCTTTGAACAGGATTCTGGGTACTTGTGAACACTCCAAGTGATCTAAATTTGTGAGCAACAGATTTTGTTGTTTTCAGCACCTTATTTTTAAAATGTGTTATAGAAGGTGCTTGTCACTGAACCAAAGGAGTAACAATTTAAATTTATGTATGGTCCCAATTCTGAGCAGTGCTGAGTAGCCTGAACTCAAACATGGCTTTAGCTGGGGTTGGAGGAAGAAGTTGCTGTCATTCTTAAGCAGCTCCCACCACAAAACAGTCGGTGGGGGTAAGATCTTGAGATATGGAGGAAATAATTAGATCATGATTCAAAAGGCAACCTGCTAATCTCAGAGTGGGAAGAAAAATACTGTGTAAACTTTTATAATTGAAGTTATTAAATGTAGACTGAAGACTGAATATAAACATTCCAGAGAATATGATGTTATTACAAAATAACTTTCAAATATGTGCGTAAGAATCATAGAATCATAGAATGCCTTAGGTTGGAAAGGAAACTTAGAGATCATGTAGTTCCAACCCCCCTGCCATGGGCACGTACACCTCCCACTAGACCTGGTTGCTCAAAGCCCCATCCAACCTGGCCTTGAACACTTCTAGGGATGGGGCATCCACAACTGCTCTGGACAACCTGCTCCAGTGTCTCACCATCCTCACAGTGAAGAATTTCATCCTAATATCTAATCTAAATCTACTCACTTTCAGTTTAAAACCATTACTCCTCATCCTATCACTACAGTCCCTGACAAAGAGTCCCTCTCCATCTTTCCTGTAGGCTCCCTTTAAGTACTGGAAGACTGCTATAAGGTCTCCCTGGAGCCTTCTCTTCTCCCGGCTGAACAACCCCAACTCTCTCAGCCTGTCTTCGTAGGAGAGGTGCTCCAGCCCTCTGATCATCTTCGTGGCCCTTCTCTGGACCTGCTCCATCAGGTTGAAATCCTTCTTATGTTGGGGCCTCCAGAGCTGGACACAGTATTCCAGGTGGGGTCTCACGACAGCAGAGCAGACGGGCAGAATCACCTCCCTCGACCTGCTGGCCACACTTCTTTTGATGCAGCCCAGAAGACAGATTTTAATCCAGATTATTCAATCCTTACACCATTTACTCAAGCACATACATCTATTGAAGTCTTTGAGACTACTCATGAGAGTAGTTGTGTATAAATCATTAAAATTCAGCGTAAGGATTATAGAATCTTTCCTCAATCATATAGCCTTGAGTGACATGTTGGAAAAACATTACACCTATACAAGCTGAGGAGCTGGCCCAATCCTTTAGCTTATCAAAGGAATAGAAATTTATGTTCATTTCAAGGATCAGCTCCGAAGGTACCTAGCAGCTGCTAATGGTTTCTAACAGTAGGGAGTCAAGAATCACAAAATCTCACGTGGTGCCCAGAAAGAACAGTTACAGAATGAATGTGGTTCCAGCAACTACTCAACATTGAAGTCATGCCAGAAATACTGTGTACTTTTCCAAGATCTTGTGTAATTAGGAGGGTAGCTGCAGTCAGAAACAATGAAGACATGGTTACAGCCTTCCCCAATGCTGAGACAAACTTATGCATAACAAATGAATGGAAAAAGTTTCAAGATATATTTCCTTTATAGAACTTTAATTGTTTATTTGGATTGTTAATGTGCACCATACCTGGATTCATGATATATAAAATCAGAGAACACTTTATAGTCTGAAGGATGCCCAGCAAAGCAAAGAATGTAGAATATAGAACAATAGGCTTATTTTGATCCACTTCAGCTTCTTGGAGGGGTAGAATTGGTTTTAAGAGCATATTGTCTTGTGTTTTGTATAGATGAGATAGGAAATCCCCTGAATGACATTTCTAGCATTTCTGGAGCTGCTAATGATGATCACAATTATTACCACTGAAGGTAGAAATGGGATTTATATCACCTAACTTTAGATTGAACTAGTCAGTCAAGCTTCTCTTTACACTCAGGGGAGAGAAATAAGCTGTTTTAGAGTGTCATTCACATGACCAAAGACAGATGTTTTTAGGAACAGAAGATTCCACCCTAGAAGCGCTTTTTCTTCCCAGTAGCTATAATGAAAAGAACCACAGAAAACTAACACAGACATAGATATTTTCTGTATAATCTATATTGTCATGTATATTTGCTGAGATTAATTTCAAATGAGAGATTTTGTAACAGAATGGACAGAAGTTGTTTGCAGAGCAAATATCACTCCATTTCAGGTGCCTCTCTACTGAACGTCTGTATTGCAGTTGACTAAAGCACAGCTTCTAAAAAGCCATCTAACTGATTTCAAGACATGAGATACGGGGAATCGACTTTTTTCCTGTGATAAATATTTCTTTTTGCTATGATTAATACTATGCTATTAAAAAACACTCACACTTAATTTCTGCTTGGCATTTGCCTGGTTTTATGTCTTCGTGCCATACGTGTCTCCAGAATGGATAAAAGAGCTGTGCCAAAGGTAATTTCTCCTTTTAAAATGTTTACATGCTGTAATCAAGTAACTTCTCAGTCCTCTAAGCTAAATAGCTTAAGGTCTTTAAGAGTCCCAATGTAATTTTCCAGCCTTAATGTAATATTTATGGTTCTTTTAAACCCATCATGCAATGTCCTTTTGTGATTTGAAACTGGGAGAACCTAGAATCAAATGGTCTGGTGAACTGAAGGGATCAGATTTATTACAAGTTCAGTATGAAACAGGTTGAATGGAGTTAGAATTCACAAAGTATTTGCACCCAGATAAAAAGGCATCTTAAAATCTTCTGTCCAAAATACAAGATACTGATGTAATATGGAACAGAAGGGGGTAAATGAGTCTCATGTTACTGTGTTTCAAAGCTGTCTAAACATAAAATGATTGAAATTTTATCTAGAGCTATTGTGTGTAACCTGTGGAAAAGAATGCAAAAAACCCAACCAACCAAATAAAAAATGAGCGGAAATAGAAAGAGAGTAATATGAGTACAGTGTTCAGTAAGCTCTGAAATGAGTGCCATCAAGGGCACTCAACTGTGACAACCCAGCTTGATGGCTTTGTTCTACTCTTAATAAATAGACAGGGTAAATAAAAAAGATGTCTTTACTAATCCTTAAAATCGTTCTCTAGGTATAGTCCTGGTGGCACCCCACTGACTGGTTCTCTTTATCAGGTACAAAAATGGCCATGTGAGTTCAAGTGATAGAAATATTAAGGATTTCCACATTTAGATTAGTTTTGACAACACAGCCAAATATTTCCCCATTTGCAGACATCTCCCCTCCATGAGCTACACTCAATTCTGCTTGCAAACTGTGGCTGGGATCCTGCTTCTTTTGTCTGGGAGTAGGATTAAGTCCCCCGATTTTTAAGAGCAGCCCTCTAGGCAGTTTTAAAGCAAGGGGTAGATATGGGAAAGGTTTTATAAACAATCCTGTTAGGTATTAATAGGATCAGAATGATTACCTCTCCTATCATACTGAAAATACACTCTCAGAGATATTTTTCTTCATGCTATTTATACTTAGGTAAGCCCTCTGCAGAAGTTTCAAACCAACCACAACTTTAAAGTAGCACAAGCCTGCAGAGGGCAAAGAGATGTTACGACACATAAAATCTGCAGTGGAAGAAAAAGCTTTTACATAATCTCTCTGAAATTTGGTACAGGTTTTGCACCATCCCACAAATCCCAGTTCCTGTTTATGCGATATGAAAAGAAAATGTTCAGAGAGCAGAGAGTTCTGGCTAGTTTGGGGTAGTAGAGAGTTGTTGATCAAACAACCCAGACTGGTCTAACACCTGTGTCAGAGCTGGGCAGGGAATCACGGAGCAATAGCCAACCAACATCTGCTTTCCTCCTGCAGCAAAGCAAGAACGTTCTCCTTGAAGCATGCCACAGACTGAAGTTTAGCCAAAACCAAACTTCTTTCAGGAAAGACAGCAAAACCCTCAGTTCTCACAGACAATTGTAATAAGGTAAAGAAGTAAGGTATTTAAAGTCTTGCTCGCACGTTTGGAGCAGTGGGTAGTCTAACAGCCTCATAACTTCTTCCTCAGATGACTGAGATAAATTTGCAGATATTAACATGGGAAACGAGGACAAAAAGTAGCGAAAGAGCACAAGGTGGGTCTGCAAAATCTAATGCATAGGCAATGGAGGCTGGCAGCAGGGAATGACTAGATATAATAGATAACCTCTTGAAATTGAGTGAGGGGCGGGTGACTGCTTCAGCTGAGGGACTGAAAGAGACCTGATACCATACAGGCCACTGAACTGAAAAAGTAATTATCTTCACAGCACAGACCAGGAAATGTAACAGTCACACAGTATTCTGAAGAACCTTTTCAAACAGAAAACACTGGAGATGCCAGGAGCGATGCTACTAAATCCTGGATATTTTCACAAATGTATCTAAGTGTTATCAATTCTTTCAAGGTCCTCTCCCAATATCTGACAGCTATTTCACGTGGTTTTACTTCTGATCTAATCTTACTGATACATAAACACTTACATAGCAAAGTTCTGGATAGCTTTCTACACCTTCTTATTTTTCATATTCACTATTTAGAGTCCAAACAGCAAGCAGACTCCTAAACATCACTTCTCTGTGCACTGTCTAACAGTAAGAGAAATGAATCTACATCTGTCACTCTTTAGCCTTGACCCATGACCCTCCCTTGTTCAAGTCCTTTATCTTACACCCTCATATTATTTTTCCTACAAAAATTTGGATTCTGATAAAATAAATACTTATTCTTTCCATTTCCTACTGACTGTTTGAACGCTAAGATGTTTAGCACAAACTGGACTTTAATAAATATCTAGAGTTTGAAGAAGTATAATATGTACCTATAATTCATGATCAGACTCAATCAGGTAAGATATTAAAGACTCTAGATTCCATCTTTTCACAGATGCAGTTCATATTTAATACGAGCATTTCTGCTAGTCATCTAAGAGGACATTAGAGATGTAATGAAAGAACTATGCATTCTCCAAGTCTTAAAACAATTTCTTTATGGTAAAATGGCAAATATCATGATAAAACTTTCTCAAAAAGTCACCTAAAAAAAACCCCCAAAAACCAAAAAACAGTAATGCACCTAAAATGGGCCTTTCAGAAATGCTCAGTATTGCCAAGGCCAGTTTTAGTGAAGTCAGTACATCTTACACCTCATCATAGTCATAAAACAGAATTAAAATAACAGGTGATTGTTTTTTTCTTCCTGAGAATATCATTCAAATCTGATTTTAGAAGGTTGAATAAATATGGTGTATCAAACCAAAGACATCTTTGATAAGAAAACAGAAACACTGAACTGAATAATTTGGTGGGGTTTCCTGGTTTGTTGGAGTTTTTTTACTTTTTTTACTACTTTTTTACATGTTGAGGAATGAATAAAGATACCGAATTTCAAAGCAGAAAATATGTGGATATTTAAAGTCTAGAATTAGGAATGTAAAAGTTAGCATCATTGTTAATATCAGCCCATTACCTAAACAGTCTATGCTGATAGCATTAGCACAAATTGTCTCTCAAACATAGAAGAGCTAACTTAGAAGATACTTAAAAGAACTGAAATTAAGGTTTGCTTTTATGATCCTTTTTTCTGCTTTAATGAGAGGGTTAAGAATGATATGTGTGCCTATGCATATTTGTATAAAAGTGTTAAAAATGTCTGGATTCTGTTTGTTCTGCTGATTATTAGAAAATAAAAATATTTCTCCAGTACTCCTTGGAAAAGCTATTAAATTGAATATCTCTAGTAAAGCTAGATTAATGGTAATTTTAAAGTTAGTACTTCTGATTGAAAAAAAAAAAAAGCAGAATTGAAACTTTGTGTGTGAGTAATAAAAACAGTATCATTAGCCCACATATCAAAGTCATGCTGGCCTGACATATTCACAAGGTCTGAATAGCAGAATGATGAAAATACTAATATATTTATGTTTATCCGTGAATACAGAATGTGTTATCATGCAGAGAACAGCTTCAAGACTGGGACTTCTTCAACTAAAACAATATAAATAGTTCCTATTTGCTATCTAAAAAAAATCTTAAAAATTCCAAAGTTCCAAACAATATTATATATAATAACATTTGGGAGAGACGGTAAGTTCGCACACAAAGCCACAGAATCACAGAACAGTTGAGGCTCGAAATCATGTCTTGAGATCATCTAGTCCAATCCCCACTCCCAAACAGAGTCACATAGACCTGGCTGCCCAGGACCATGTTCAGCCAGGTTTTGAACACCCTCAAGGACAGCCACTCAACAGCCATTCTATGCAACCTTTTCTACTGATTGACAATTCTCACAATGAAAAATTTCAGACAAAATATCTCATATTTTTGTTTGTGCCCATCGCCTATTTCTCTTCACTGGGCACCACTGAGAAGTCTCTGAATACACCTTGTTCACTCCCTGCCATCAGTTATTTATAAATTGATAAGATTACCCTGAGCCTTCTCTTCTCCAGGTTGAGCAGTCCCAGCTCTTATCTTCTCCTCATATGAGAGACGCTCCAGTCCTTTAATCATCTTCATGACCCTTCACTGTAGTCTCTTCAGTATGTCCATGTCTCTTCTTGTCCAGGCCAGAACTGGACCCAGCATTCCAGCTGTGTTGCACCAGTGCTGAGAAGAGGGGAAGGATCACCTCCCTTGATCTGCTGGCAAAGCTTTTCCTAGTGCAACTAGGCTGTTGTTCTTGTTTGCCACAGGGGAACACTGCTGAGCCACGGTCAGTGTGAATGTGACCATTCACAACTGACCTTGTGTCAATTGTGACTTAAAATCTCTCAATGTATGCTGTCCACCAGGGCCTCCAGGTCCTTCTCTACAAAACTTTTCTTCAGCTTGTCAGCCCACTGGTCAGCCCCCAGCCTAAGGTTATTCCTCCCTAGGAAGCTGGTGGCCACAAAGGAACATTTCTGGTTCATGATCTATTTGTTGTCCACTAGGACCCCAAGGTCCTTCTCTGCCAAATTTGTACCCATAGTTATGCCTCCTTAGTTGTAGGAATTGGCATTTCCCTTTGTTGAACTTTGCGAGATCCCTGTATTCACATTTTTGCAGCCTATTGGAGTCCCTCTGAAAGGTAGTACAACATACTTGTTTCACAACCACTCCTCACAATTTTTTATCATCTCTGAACTTGCTGAGGGTGTACTTTGTGCCGTCATCCAGGTTATTAATGAAGTTGAACACTATTGCCCCGGTATCAACCTCTGAGGTACAATAAAGGTGACTGGCTTCCAGACGGACTTCAGCCCACTCATCACAACCCTTTGAGCCTGACAGTTTAGACAGTTTTCAGTTCAACTCATTGTCCAGTTATCTAGCCCGTGCTTAATCAGATTGTCGGTAAGGATGTTATGGGAGACAGCATCAAAAGCCTTACTTAAGTTGAGATATACAACATCCACTGTTCTCCCCTCATCCATTAAGCTAGTCATCTCACTGTAGAAGGTTATCAGGTTGGTTAGACAGGATTGCCCATTTGTAGCTTCATTCTGACTACTCCCCATCACCTTCTTGTCCTTCATATATTTGCAAATGGTTTCCAAAATTCTTGCTCCATTAACTTCCGGGGGAGTGAGGTGAGGCTGATCAGCTGGTAGTTCCCTAGATCCTCCTTCTTGCCCTTCCTGAAGATAAAAGTGATATTTGGTTTCTTCTAAGGCCTCGGAAACCTCCCCCAAACCCCATGACTTTTCAAAGACAATCAAGAGTGGCTTTGCAATGACATCAGTCAACTTCTTCAGCACTCATGGGTGCATCCAGTCGGGTCCTATGTACTTCTTTATATCCAGCTTGCTTAAATGTTCCCTAACCTGATCTTCCTCCACTGAGGGCAAGTCTTCGCTGCTCCAGACTTTCCCACTGGCTGCTGGTGACTGAGATTCCTTAAGGCAAATCATGCCAATAAAGACCAAGGTGAAGAAGGCATCCTCCATGCCTTCAGCCTCTTCCATGTCCTTTATCAGCAGGTCTCCTTCCCCATGCAGCAGGTACAAATTTTCTCTGGTTTTGTTTTTGCTGCTGATACACCTGTAGAAGCCCTATTTGTTGCCATTCACATCCCTCCCCAGATTCGATTCCAGATGGACTTCAGACTGCGTTGGCCCACCCCTGCACATTCAGTGTCTCCATATTTCTCCTGGGTAACCCTGCTTTCTCCCCATTTGTATTTCCTTTTGATGTTTGAATTTTGTTATAACCTAGGTCTTCATCCATGCAGGTCTCCTGCAGCCTTTGCTTGATTTTCTGCATGTTTAGACTGACCACTTCTGATGCTGGAGGAGATGATCCTTGAAAATCAACAAGCTCTCCTTGACTCCTCTTCTCTTCAGGACTATAAGATATGTGATTCTTTCAAGCAGCTGAACAGGCCAAAGTCTTCTCTCCTGAAGTCCAGGGTTGTGATCTTGATTTTTGCTTTTTTCCCGTTTTCTCAGGATCCTGTACACCACCTCCTCATGTTAACTGCAGCTAAGGCTTCTCCCAACCTTCTCATTGTCAGTCAGTTCTTCCTTGGTTGTAAGTCTCAGGTTCAGTAAAGTGTCTTCCCTCATTGGATCTTCATTCACCTGTGTCAGGTCACCAGTGTACTTCAGAAACCTCCCAGATTTCTTGTGCCCTGCTGTGTTGTCCATTCAATATATATTGGATCAAAGTTTCCCATGGGGACTCCAAGTAGGAGGCTTTTTTTCAGTTGTCTGAAGAAGGTTTTATCTAATTCTTCCTGATAGGGCAGTCTGTAGCAGGCACCAATCACAGGGTTGCCCGTGTTGGTTTGCCCTTTAAACCTTTATGGCAAAGAAAGCTGACTATCCTGGGCAGCACTAGCAAGTGTGCACCCAACAGCTCCACGAAAGTGATTCTCCTCTGCCATTTATTGCTTGTGAGACCATATCTAGAGTACTGCCCAGCTTTGAGCTCTCCAGTACAAGAAAGTCTTTGACAAATTTGACAGAAAGTCCAGCAGACAGACACCAAGATGGTCCAGGGAATGTAAAACACTGTGTATGAGGAGAGTCTGAGGGAGCTGGGTTTACGCACTCTTAAGAAGAGAAGACTGAAGTGAGACCTAATTGCTCTCTACAGCTACCTAATGAGAGCCAGTTTTTTTCTTGGAACTGCACAGTGATGGGAGAAGAGAAAATGGACCATATTGGGATACAGGAAACTACAGTTAGACATGAAGGGGAAAAAAAATCTCCATTAGGGTTGTCAAACACTGGCACAGGTGCCCAGAGAGACTGTAGAATCTCCATCCTTGGACAAGGCCTGAGCAATCTGAGACAAACTGTAACTTCTCTGAGCTGGTGGCTGGACCAGATGAAATCCAGAGGTCCCTTCTGACCTAAATTATGCTATTATTCTGTGATTCTGCGGTGCAAAATTCCTCTAAAGTATTATTAACATTTGAGGCTTGAGTTTCAGAAAATACTGGTGTCCTGATTTCATCTGGTACAGAGTTCTTTCTAATGGTTGCTGGGTTTCAAATGTGGTATGAAAGGAATGCCAATAATGCATATTGTTTTAGCTGTTGCCAGGTGATGTTTCTATTTTTCAATATTATCAGCTCCCATAGAAGCTGAGAAGGAGCTTAGACAGAACAATGGAATGGCCAATGGAATATTCCGTACCATAGACATCATGCTCAGTATATAAATGGGGTTAGCCGGGGGCAGGAATCTGTGATCACTGCTCTGGACGATGCCAATTCACTGGGCGGTGAAAGTGACTTGTGTCATTATTATTATTGCTATTATTGTTATTATTATTGTCATTTTCCTTTTCTGTTATTGCTTCTATTAAACTGTGTTTATCTCAACACACAGCATTTTCCTCTCCCATTCCCCTCTTTTTCTCCTTCTTCTCCCTGCCCTTCTGGGGGAAGGGCAGAACTGTGTGAGTGGCTGCCTTGTCCTAGCTGCTGGCTGGGGTTAAACCAGGACAACTGAACAACAGATCCCCAGAACTGAAACAACAGGGGCTCACAGTCCCAAACCAACAAGCCATAGTATATGACATCTTTAGACCGAAAACTTCCTAGATGATGGTAGTCAGAGGAGACATCCAATCAAAACTAGATTAAAATATCTTCGTTCACTGTCATTGATTTAGGTGATAATGATGATGATGTATATTTGGAGGCAAAAGGATGCTGTGGACACTCCAACACTGTGTTGAGAAGAAAGGGTACAGAGACAATAAAAACTTTACGTAATGACATTACAGATACCCGCATTTCCTACATTTTATTACAATTACGTACAACCAAAAATTATATACAAGTTCTTGAATTCTTTTTGCATAACACTGAATAAAACCATTTTAACCTGGTTTTCAGATTCATGGAGACTTGAAGTAATGGAAGAACTGGGTTAGAAATTAAAATATTATAAGAAATATTTGTTAGAGTTTATTGGCTTTTGAAACTTTGTAGTGGTATGCCTAGAAATAGGCTTCTTCAGCGAACTCCAGAGGTGAAAAGCTTTTCATCATTACAGTATCACAGATGTATGAGATCCTTCTTGAACCTTCAGAGAGGACAAATTTAATTTCACAGAATTTGCTAAGCTGAACATTTTTCTTTGTTTGTACACCTGACAAAAATAAATATGTGTCTTCCAGATGGATGTTCCAGGTTTGGATCTGAAAGAATTTGTTCTTCTGGGAGATACTGTCTGGAGCAGAAACTGAAATTTCTCTTATGAATACTTAAGTGTTGTGCCAATACATCTAAGATAGATAATAAGTCAAACAAGACCAGTACGAACACAGAAGTGAAACAAGCGCATAAATATTTGTCTTCCCAATATTTTCATCTATGCCTTTATAAAAATGAAAAGCAAACACACACCACTGGCTATATGAAAACTCGTAAGTATAGCTAGCGTTAATATTAGAACAGATGCCTGCCTACTGACTGTTTTACATTTCTCTCTGTTCTGCCACCAGTATTAACTTTTGGTGAGTGATTATTACCTTTTGCCACAGCACTGGAAAGTTGTATCACCGAAAGGTCTGAGTCTCAGACTGACTGACCCGTGCTGAGGTCTGCCAGTTGGATCTAACTGCTACCAAGGATTCGGGCCTGAGAAACTTTTCAGCATATCTGAAAAATTTCCTTGTAGGGTATATAGTTTCTTAATGGAACTGCTGAAGCATTAAAAAGAAAAGCTACGTGGAAACCATCATGGTGAATAAAACTTCTCTTTATTTTAGCATATAGAAATTAGAAGCAGAACTAAAGGAAACACAAAGGGGAATGTATGCTAATGAACAAGCTCAGTATCTGTAAACTACATTATATCAAGCCTGCTGATTAAACAGATTAGATGAGCCATTTTCCTAGGATTTTGTCATCATTCATACTGAATCTATGCTTCAGCAGAGGCAAATCAGTCTTTTGACAGGGGGCCTGTGGTGGGTTGCCCTTGGCTGGCTTCTAGATACGCAGCCAGCTGCTCTTTTTCTCCACCCCTTCAGCAGAACAGGGGAAGAAAATAAGATGAAAATATCATGAATCAAGATAAAGGCAGTTGAATGGTAAAAAAAAAAATAAAAAAGGCAGCAAAGGCTGAAGGTGGAAGCAAAGCAAAAAAAAAAGATTTATTCACTCTCTCCCATCAGCAGGTGATGTCCAGCCACTTCACAGTAGGGCCTCAGTACACATAGCAGTTGCTTCAGAAGACAAATACCTTAATAACAAATGCCCCCTGCTGCCCGCCTCCTTTCTCTTAGGTTTTCTTGCTGAGCACAACATCATATGCCATGGAATATTCCTTTGGTCAGTTTGGGTCAGGTGCCCCAGCTGTGTGCCCTCCCAACATCTTGCCTACCCCCAGCCTCCTGGCCTTTGGTAGCGGTGAGTTGGAGAGACAGCCTTGATGCTGTGTGAGCACAGCAGTAGCCCAAAACATTTGTGTGTTATCAATGCCATTCTAGCTACAGAGAAAAACCACAGCACAATATGGGCTGCTATGGGGAAAGTTAACTCTATTCCAGTCAGACCCAATACAGGGCCACATTTCAGGGTTTTGGGGAGGCCTTTTCTCTCTGTTGAGACACCTACTGAGTCTGTTATATTCCATATTTACTTAGCAAAATGTAAAGTATAGCTCAGCTCTTACTGGCAGTGATATAGAAGCTGTAACAAATAGTTACTGCAAGTTTATTTTCCTTTACTAAGTACACCTTGCAGTCAAGACTCTGTTTTCCTTAATTATTCTGCTTATATTGAATAGTGGCTGCAGAAATGCTGTCGGGGAATTGGCATGGTCTCTGATGCAAGAAAAGTAATGGAGCTTCCTGTATATCCAAGAAGCAATTCCTGACAGCATCTTTCCCTTTACAAACTGCAGCGTGGAGGTCTCCAGCCCGTGGAGCCTAGCACGTTGATTCTGCATGCACACTGAATAGTTATACAGCCATTCAGGAGGGAAATGAATGGCGTTCTGGTCATCATTTTCTTGCTAATATTTATCATCACTTGCAATCAACATGCAAAGAAGAACATAACTTTATCCCTGAACTGATTCCATTTCTCTTACCAGAAAAACACAAAAATCTGGTTTTCCTTTCAAAAGGACAGGGAAACCTATCACCCAAAGAGTGTTACAGATCAGAACCTGCTTCATACGCTTTCCTGCCAAGGGAAAGTGAAGGTTCCCGAGGCAGGAATTTGCCTTGTCAAACCTCAAAATTCAGAAAATGGTATTGCTGACGTGTTATAAAAATACTGACTACTCTCTGACGAGGAACATTCTGCTGGAGAGGTAACTCACATTTCTGTGGAAAATTTCGATCACTTAAAACTTTTCATGCAGGGTTTTATGCACCATTTTCTTCTTGAAGTTGACCTTATACTATCAAGAAAAGGTTCCCAGACGTTTAAAGTGGAATGCAAAAATGGCCTTACAGGTGTACAGTTTTAAGCCTGATCCTACTACATGAAAAATGATATACGAGTGAATCTTTTCATCCACAGAGTACCTGTCTTCCCCGATGTCACTTTTTTTGTGCCAAGTAAATAATTTCTCAGACCTTTGTTCCCCCACACTCTGGATTTCTTTGGTTATATCATGTAGTGACTTCCAAGAAGTATGGAAGAACTCAACACTATAAACCTGAGCACACCTTTACAAAGAAAACTTATTAAGAGTATGTCCTGGTTTGAGTGACATGACTAATTTCTCTTTCAGTAATTTTACTTTTCAGTAAAGTCTCTTCTAATGCTTGGGAAAACTGCACTTTTAGAAGACTCTAGTGTCTGAATTTGTGAAAATATTCACTTTATAGCCAGCTATGGGATGTGGGTTTCAAGGTCACAGTGTTTTTTTGCTCGCCAGGTGCAGCGATGAGGAGGAGCGAGACTTGGGCACATGACCCAAGCTGGCCACCAGGATTATTTCATACCATGAATGTCACATTCAATAAAAATTAGAAAGTTTGCTGAGGAGTTCTCTCTCTTCCTTGATGGTGGCGATCCAGAGAACTTCTTGCCCCGATGCCAAACCCCTGAGGCCTTCCCTTCCTCCCAAATCCGTAGTGTTCGCAGTGTCTGACATTTGCTGTCCACCGCTGGGAGTGCACAGCTTCCTGCTGATAGAATTGGCTGAGCATAATCCTTGTATATTTTATATTGGTATTGGGATCAATATTCGTTCTTTAGTATTATTAATATTAATTATTTAGTCTTATTCTATTAAATCTGTTTATATTTCAGCCTTTGGGTTTCCTTGCTTTTTTTTTCCTACTCCCCTTCCTGGGTGGAGAGGGGTCATCAGGATATAGAATAATTGTCTAAATGACAATAAATTGTTGTGGGTTCCTCAAACCATAACAGACTGCTACAGAGAGAGTTATACCAACTACAACCAGCATTCGCACAGGCTGTTTTCCCAATTCTTCCTTCAAACGTCTCCCTCATGTGCTTCAGCTCTTCCTTCCACACACTCGCAGGTTGTCACTTACCAAGAGCACAATGCAGTGAAAGGCTCACCGTGAGTCTCTTACTTAACTGAACAGAAACCTTTTTCTTAAGTTTCTGTTAAGAAACCTTTTCTTAACTAAACAGAAACATCTTCCTCTGAGACCTCTTGAAAATCCTCATACCTCTGAGTTCTATATCACCATATAGGTGTATGCTGTTATTGCATGAGGATTCTTACCAAAACCAATAGATGGAGAATCTGGAGGGACAAAACACCCCTCAATAACAAAAATAAACCCATAAAAAACCAGCAAAATTTTACAGGGGAATATTTTGTAGATGTCTGTTATCAGTGAGCATTTTCTTGGTGGCCCTTTGGCATCCAATAAGCCACAAAGTATCCATATCTGTAAGATAAATTCTAGGATAAAGCTCAAGAAACTTTGGAAAAAAATCCCTTCTCTATAATGTATACTCCATCACAAAACTATCGTGAGTTTAGTGAATTAATACAATTAAAAAAATCCCTTCTCTATAATGTATACTCCATCACAAAGCTATCGTGAGTTTAGTGAATTAATACAATTAAAAAGACTGCTCAGCAGTCTCAGGCAGCTCCACTAACCTGTTACTTTTCCTTAAAATGAATCTTTGCGTTTAAAATAACACAGGGAGTTTGAGTCAAATAATTTGTTCTCTCTTGAGGAGTTTCCCACTCCAAAATACCTTGAAGATAGTGATCATGTTTTAAAGCTGCCTTTCAATAAACTGCTCCTTTTTTGTCCTCTCCAGTGGTGCTTGCCCACCCCAATTCCTGTTTTAAGCCATCATTTCACAGACTTACGAAAATGAAAAATCCTCCTTTCTGCCCACCTGCTTCTACCAGGAGCTGAGCACACTTCCCACATTCCCTATTTTACGCTATAATTAGAACAAATATTTGAAATACAAATACTCTCTACTTCTCCTGCTGCAATATCTTGTTGCTTTCCTGTCACTCTCCTGTCATTCTCCTGCACTGTCTAGAAAGAATTTGAGCCATTATTGAAAATCCATTTTTTCTGCTTTTTTACCAAGGCTTTGGTCTAGGCACCTCAGCACAAGAAATATTAGCCTTAAACTGCTTTGTTACACGTGCTTGCGGGTCTGTGCAGGGCCTGCATAGTCTTCAGAGGTGCCAGCAGATCCTCTAGATCCTCTAGCTCATTCTGTACTTCTGCTCCCTCTGTACTCGCACCTTTGTAAGCCCTGGCAAACAGATCTCCTTACACTCCAATTATTCCCTTTGAAGTAGACAGTAGATGCTGTGATGCATTTCAGCCTGACTAAAGCATCCCTTGTTTACTGCTCTGCGCCCTAGAAAGATCCCCATGCTGGAGCTGGACCATGGCTGACACATCACATTTTTGTTGCTTTTAGATCAGTCAACATTGCTCTGGATATGGCAGAGGCTATCGCTGAGGGCTGTTCCCTATATAGCCCTTTTCTGCTGCCAGACCCATAACAGCATTATTAGTCAAGGGTCAGACCCACAGCTTCTCTCCCAGGCACATTCTCTGTTCTGCCTGCCTTGCACAGCTGAACCCAGTGCTTCAGCACAGGGCCAGACTGAAGTTCAAACCTTGCTACCAGCAGCCTCTCTGGAGACTACCTGAAGTAGGCTAAAATGCAGCAACAGAGCTACCAGAAATGAGCAGAGGGATGAGTTCATATTTTTCCTGTCAGTCATCTGGTTGCTTGAAAACAAATAGCAAACCAACAGCAACATAGCAAGCATCTACCAAGATGCTTGCTATGTCTTCCCACCCCCATCATGATGACTCTTCTACAGACCTGCTGAAGTCCCACAAATCTGCCAGACTGCGAGCTAGCAAGAAGATATTCTAGGATAGTTGGAACTTTTATTGTTAAGTGTGGTTTCGGCAATAGAGGCTGCTTTTCATTCCCATCATGACTATTACTCTTCCAATCTTTTGTTTAATGTCTCTGAGACTTTGATACCCTTGAATTGTTAAAGGGAACTAGCCTACGAAGGAGACAAATGCTGAGGCAGGAGGGAGGAACTGCATTGATTTTACTGGAAAGACACCCTACAGATCCAAATTTGAAACCACACTCATGTACCTAGTTTAGAGCACCATCCATTGGGGCAGCTCCCAAGACGCTCTCCATTAAGAAGGAAAGTGTGAGCAGGTATCCTTCTTCCGCCTTTCCTTCAGTGACTGACACATCAGGGGGTGGTCCTGGAGCCCTGAGAAGCACAAATGAAAAGCATTCCTACTCCCGTCACCAGCTGTGCCTTTGACACCTCTTCCGTCTCTGTTTCCAGTCATAAGAAAAAGTCATTGACTGTCCTGGAAAAAGAAGTCAAGGTGGGAGTCTATCTGAATCCTCTGTAAAACCTGCAATTCTTGTGAGGCATAGCTGTTAAGAAATTCACTAAGATCATATTCAGACCGCCTACTAGGAAATGCCAATTTTTTTTCATTTGATAAGTATATAGGTTCTACTTGAATCCACTGATAGCATGAAGAGTGGAGGTTTGGAAGGCATGGGGCTCTACATCTTTGCTTTCCTGACCCCACATAGACCCATCTATCTTAGGAACTGGAACAGGTGGTGGAAGTACAGCCCTCTACTTAAATAACTCTATTAGTTCCTTCCTCCTTTGCTTGCCTTATTGAAATCTGAAAGTCTTCCAGTGCTTTATCTGCACACAACTGAGAACAATGGGGCCTTCACCTTGTTTGCCAGAATAGTGAGATGAATTCAATAGTACATGCATGCTTATAACTGTGATAAAAGAACACTGAAATTTGAATATTAGAAATTAAAAGAGTGAAGTAGAATTCTTTGTGGAGTCCGGGATCAGTTCTATCATGTTTGCACGCTCTGTGATTACAGCTGCATTTCTGGTACACAGGAGATGCTGTCTTCTGAAATGTAGTTCTGATTCAAATCAGACCAAAATGTTTTTTCCCTAAGTTTCCTACCAAGCAGAAACAAGAAACTGACATTCTTGTCTATTTCCATTTGAGATCTTTGGGTAAAGCTTAATGAGCCAGATATGTTTTGAAAGAAACATTCGAGGCTCAGCAAACAGAAATGCTCTTACAAAACTTCTTGTATGCCCAGTGCTAATTTTGATACAATATTTGATTTTATAATTTTGGACAGTATTTTGTAAGCTATCCCTGGCTGATTTGGGCTTCATTTCCACAAGATGGTTACATGGTGCTCACAGCCCGAAGGCCAACCACATCTTGGGCTGCATCAAAAGAAGCGTGGCCAGCAGGTCGAGGGAGGTGATTCTGCCCCTCTACTCCACTCTCATGGGAGCCCACCTGGAATACTGTGTCCAGCTCTGGAGGCCCCAACATAAGAAGGACATGGACCTGTTGGAGCAAGTGCAGAGGAGGGCCATGAAGATGATCAGAGGGTTAGAGCACCTCTGCTATGAGGACAGGCTGAGAGAGTTGGGGTTGTTCAGCCTGGAGAAGAGAAGGCTCCAGGGAGACCTTATAGCAGCCTTCCAGTATCTGAAAGGGGCCTACAAGAAATCTGGAGAAGGACTTTTTACAAGGGCATGTAGTGATAGGACGAGGGGTAATGGCTTCAAGCTGCAAGAGGGGAGATTTAGATTAGATCTCAGGAAGAAATTTTTCACTCTGAGGGTAGTGAGGCACTGGACCAGGCTTCCCAGGGAAGCTGTGGAGGCCTCATCCCTGGAAGCGTTCAAGCGATCTGGTCTAGTAAGAGGTGTCCTTACCCATGGCAAGGTGGTTGGAACTACACAATCTTTAAGGTCCCTTCCAACCTAAAGCATTCTATGATTCTATGAGATAGCAGGGTTGAAATCTAGTATCCAGGAGCTTCCCTCCTGTACAGTGGTCCTATATTTAATATGTTTGTCTTCAGAGTGACTGAGACATCTGGCTGAAAGTACCAGCACAGTGCAGAGATACTCAGCCTGGAAATATCAGTCCAAATGGTTTATTCTTACTTGCAATAGAAAATTGCCAGTAGTAAGCATCTGACAGTCTTATTAATGAGTGGTACTACAAATCTCCCCCACACTATCAGTAAGTATAGCCTACACAGGTTTGCCTTAAAATAAGAGACTCGAGATTTAGGATGGTGTAAATGGCAAATAATTAAATAGCATCCTTAAATCCAGCCACCTTTCCTTTCAACCCAAAATCTAGGCTCCCAACTCTTATACTTGCATATAGCTTAGAGATCAGATTCTCTTCTATAAGTGTAATGCTGTGAATACACAGGTATTTCTACTAGGTGACCCCTTTATTTTTTTGATCTGTGTGTGGAGGTGGCAGTAGTTGATTGTTAAGGTGATCAGATAGGATTGTGAAGTCTATCCCAGTATCTCTAGAGAAGCACTGATTTTTTATTTATTTTTTTCCCTGTAGGAACAGAAATAACAAGGCAGTCTAAAACCAGGAAAAATTAAGACCTGGTGTTACTGTGATGTTACTGTGGTGCAGACATGCCAAAACTACTTTGAAAAGATCTAATTCATTCGCTGAATTATAGATGGTGCTACTATTAGCGCTTCAGCTATGACTGAAAAGGGTAGATCACCAGAAATTCCAGCTAAGCATGACTTTTATATTTGAGAATTGTAATGGGGGAGAAAAAGGAGGTGCAGAAACCATCCATGAAAGGACCTAGTGTTACGGCTTCATCAGCTGTCAATATTGTTTATATTTGGAAGATGGGCAGTAGATTCCTGTCCTGTATTCCAACCCATAGCCCTTCTCGTTTGTTCCTATGTGCAGTAAGCAGGGTAAATGTGTTCCTGATTTTATCCCTAAACTTCTACCCACACCCTGGCTAGCTTGTTTAAAGCTACCTCTCCTGTCTTACTAATAGCCTTCAGTCAGCAGCATTGTCTATTAAGGGAAGAAGCATGTACTCACCATAGTCCATCAAAATAAAATACAGAAGACAAGTAGGCAATTCTGTGTCCATGAAGAATGGAGAAACACTTTTTATCATAAGAGAGAAGACCAAGCAATTCAGCTGACAGCAAAAGGAAACAGCAGTTTTGAGAGTGTCTGGTTGTTGCCAGTGAGACTCATCCTAATCCACACAGAAGGGCAGAGGCCAATGGCTGTTCTCTGCCTGATTAAGGATTTGCCTGCCCAGCTTGAATTTGATGAAGCAGCTCAGGAGTCTGGTAAATGTGCCAAAGCATGTGCCTTATTTATATGTATAAGAACTGCATTCAGTCTTGAGAATTGCATGAAAACTAATACTAGTAAATACATAAAAGGATAAAAAAGCCTGTTCTCTGTGTGTAGCAAAGGTATCCAGAGATCCTTAACCTATAATAAATCAGATAGATAGCTTTCCACTGGATCTGCTGCAGCAGACACATACTGAAGGAGAAAACATGAACCAGGCTTACTGGTGCCATATATGTCGCTTTCAGTAATAAGTTCATGCAGAGAAAGTTGTCTCTAAAAACCTGCTAGTGGGGTGCTCTTCTCACAAAAAGCCCTCAAGGAGTCTGCTCAGAAACACCGTACTGAGTGCAGCATTGTGTTTCCATTTGTGTCTCAGTGTACTGGCCCGCGGCCCTAAGCAGGGCGTTTGAGTAGGACTACAGGAAGAGATAAATCTTAAAATGAAGTGCCATAGATTATTACCTCAGTTCTTCTGTAAACCTCTGTTTATTTTACTGTTACTGCCTGCAATAAAACCATATTGCAAAGCTGCTAGCCAGCATTTAACATTATAATACTGGAAGTAGAAAATTCCACCAAAGTCATCATGAAAAGCTTTGAGGTTTACTGGGAAAGCCCTACCACACTAGAAAAGGAAGCTTGTTCAACAAAGTCAGCTGCTAGCTAAGGAAACACCACCGTCATTAATTTATTGTCCTGGAAAGATGAAAAGGTCAGTGATCAGGATTAGCTCTGTAACACTTGGCTTCCAAAGGAGTGCAACTGGACAGGTCTGGGAGTTGTTCCTTGTGGTGGTACGCCTGGTTTCACCCTGAACCTTATGAATAAAAACAAATAAAGACCAAAATATGGCACTTCAATAAACTTTTTTATATTCAAAATGTGAATAAAACTTGGCTGTTGACTGCGTACATCTGCACATCTGCTTCAACAATATGCTATGTCTGAAGGATTTTGTTCTTTACTCATCCTTCTCTCCAGAATGCCATTTTTGTACTTAGGAACATTAACATATATTTACAGATTGCACTCTGTATACTTAGGCATCATCACATCCCCTTCCACCATTAGTCCAAGGCTGCGTATATAGTCTTTGCAGTAGTTTAAAATAGTCTGCATGTGGTAAATAGCTGGCTCTGCCTGGTGATCAAAGATGATCTTGACTGAAGGGATATTTTCAGACATCATAACTCTGCTGCAGAAGTCTTGCCCTTTAGTTCCTCTTTGCCATTCTTATGTGCAACAGAAATTCTGTGACTAATTTCCAATCTTATAATTCAGTCTGAGTAACAGTATGTTCAAAGTCCCGCTCATTAGTTCTCTTGGTGGTCGAAATAATCCTTTACACATCATGGTGCATATAAAGTATGCTCCTGCGATCATAGAACCCTGAAGACAAATAGCTATATGTGCCTCCAGTGCTGCCTTCCTATTAGTTTTCAAAAAGATAAAACATTAAAACAAATAATGATGGAGACAACTAAGCAGGAGACACAGTATAATAAGAAAATGTATTCACGTTTTTCCTTAGTACATTTTCATGAGAGGTTCTGAAATGATTTTAAAAGCTTTGCTGTAAATAGATTTCCCAATATAGCTGTCTGATAGATCCAGGACTTTGACAGGACCCCAAAATGTATCAGCCCCCGAAGAGGCATACAGAAGTCATTATTAGTATTGTGCAACAATTTAGGCCAACAAAAATCTGAGACAAAGAGGGGTATTTTGACAGACAGAAATTTTTTTGAAAAGCAAATTTATGAATGGATCTAATGAAGACCATGCCTTTTTTAGGACTGTGGCACCCAACTTGTTCAGGCAGCTGTACTGATTGACTGAACTGGGACCTCAGTTGTAGCAGCTAAGCGCTGTCATCTCTGATTAACAATGCTGCTTCTGCAGCTGCTTGCCTCAGGCGCCTTTTAAATGCCAGAAATATTCCTGGAGGTTTGAGCAAACTTAAGTGATTAGGAGGAGGGTAGTAATAGCCTAGGACAGAAATTCGTTATTAAAGGGCAAACAGAAAATCTAGAATGGCTGTCACGGAAGTCTTCAGTGTTAGTCTGAGGGAATTAATGATCTCATCCGTGTCCACTAAATTCAGTTGGAACAGATTCAAGTTCATCAAAAAACAGTGGTAAGACCTCCTACCAAACTTTTGTGACTTCTGAAAAAATTAGTCAGAATGATCTCATGATGATTAGAATATATGCGTTTGTTTACATTGTTTTCTAAGCTCACTTTGTTTTCAAGTTAATATTCTCTTTCTAATATAAATCATTGATCATTTTAGCCTTGTGTGTTTGTATAAATATAAATATATATTATATATATAATACTTTTTCCTTCATTTATAAAAATGGATGCCTCAGAATATGTCCCTAAAGCCACTGAACTTCCATACAGATGCAAGAAACTGTTGCCAGAAAACCCTTTTGTGTCCTTAGTCATCAAGATTTCTTCCATTATTTTTTCTTCCAGGGTGCCTCATCAGTTGATGTTTTAGACAGTTATTGTTGCCCTAAGTCATAACACAAAGAATACATTTTCTGTTTTGTGTTTTACTTAAGAAATAAAACGTAAAATGTCTTTATCTGATAGCTAGATGATGCAGTGTGTGTATTTTAGATTTCAATTAAATTGAAATTTTAATGTGCCTGAAATCACAAAATGAAAAATACTTCTGAGATGCTGTCCTGTGTAGAAATACCCAAACATTTCAGGCTAGCTGGCTTGGTACATCTCTTCCTGATTCTCTGTACTATACAACAATCCAGGGGTTAATCTGCTTTGCCAAGGAGCTGGACTTACCTGGTTATTTACACGAGGGATGGATGTATCTGAGCCTGCAGCCTGCACTGTGGATAAATTTATAGCTAGTGAACAGCAACAGCCCGCGCGTGTACTTTTTCCTTCCTAATCTTATAAGCAGTGGTGAGCACGGCCTGGTTTGTGATGAAATGGTTCATGTCGTTGGTAGTGAAGGTCACCTCCTGCTAGAGAAACTTCGCTGAGTTAAACGATACCCTTCACAAATTGCTGGGCTGTCCTCCTGAGCTCGCTGACAGCACCCAGCTCTGGGTGACGACTCCTCAGTCCATGTGCAAGCTGCTTCCCCAGGGCCACCACGTCCACCTGACCTGCAGGGGAAGATGCTGCTATTGCAGGTATGCAAACTGCTTGGGACCAGGTTCTGGTGTGCAGACAGCCGTGACGGCGTGACGTTCTTCTGGGCCAGGCACACACAGCCATCCTTGCTCTGTCAGCCTCAGCAGAGGAAAGACCAGGTCCATACAGATGTTTAAAAAAACTTATTTCAACAAACGCAAGATCTTTTTTTTTTTTGCAGCCTGGGCTGCACAGGTGAACTGCAGAAATTCAATGCTGTGTTGGAATTGGTCTGCCTCCTTTTTTTCCTTTCTAAACATTTTCCTTGCTGCCAAGGAAACCTGGTGTAGGAAGAGCAATTCGGATAGCCTGCACGTGGCTCCTGTTGCTAAGGAAACCACCGAGGATGCCTGCAGACCTCTGTGCAGAGCTCTTAAGTGCAGTTGTGCACTTGGAGGGCTGAGATCCACGTGGGTGAGCAGGCTATGGAGAAAACAGGATTGCTATTTTTCATTTTGTTTGATATCATGAAGGTCTTCAGCATTTAGTGTCTGAGAATGATCTTCTAAAATCATAGTGAAGAGAGTGTCTCCTGTATTCCCTTAGCACTGCTGCCTGCCTGGTTTTGCAATCATTTGCACACAAAGCAAATAATCAAGCAACTACTGTAGCTGCCATATCTAATTCCCCTCACTCTCATGCTGAGATATTCCAAAGAGATAGACAGAAAGAAGACACAGACAGATATGATCTGTTTAGAAATGCAAATGATGACCCCTCAAAAATTTTTTGTACATCTGTCTAGCTAGTACACAAAAACTGTAGCAACTTTCTCAAAAGAGTAGAAATTATATGTATTGCTAAACCTTATGCTGGAAGGATATTAGATTAATGCTCGAGAGTCCCAGTGATATTTCAAATGTGTCTATTTTGAGTTGAGGTTATATATATGCAAAATCAAATAGCAAATCTAATGACATTTCTAGTCTCCCACAAGGAATGACACTTGTCTGCTCATTAGTTGACCTTCACGGGCTTCTCATCAGATATGCATGGGCACGTTCAGCTTTTTTACTACAATGGTACTTCTCTTACTCATTTCAGCTCACAATCCTCACCAATTTTTCGCCTTGTAGCTTAGCCAACGTTCTTACACTAATAGAGTCAAGATTGAAAACTAATTGCTCGAATGAATTATTGATCAGAAATAAATTGAATACAGAAGGCGAGTAACAATTTGAGATGTGAAATAAACAAAGTTTTATATGGCAATCTAGCGTGTTCAGTACACATGCTGAGTGTTTCTCTTCTAATAGGTACACAGACTCTTACGCCATTCCTGTACATTATTCGCAATCTGTGAACTCTGGGTATATAGATCCTCATGGCCCTCTCTCTGCCTGAGTCTTCCAGGCCCTCGGTACAAATGCTAACAGGTACACAAGTCACTGTGCTCCGCTGGACAAATAAAAAGCATCTGCATAAATTAATGACTCATATGGAGAGTTTCAAGAGCTTTGGGGTTATACTGGCAGCAGAATAGGAAGCCGCAGCTGGAAATTAACTGACAGCCCAGCTTTTACCTTTCGTATTAAAAATGTAGTTGAGGCTGCAGCAGTAGAATGTTGTTATTCTTTAGCACGTCTGCAGACATGGAAATACAAACCACATCATGGTGAAAACAATTAAGTTCAGCCACATGTTCAGTATCTCTCTGCCTGCCAGCCACGAAACTAAGGAGCTAATCACACTTTATCTTTGTGTTCATTGGGAGCAGTTAGTTTGTGAATCTGACTCATCCGTAGCGGTTTTGGACAAATCTTTGAGACATAACTGACCTTCCAAAACCTTGCCAGTGTGTTCCCTTGTTACCACACTGTCATGCATGGGGACTGTAAAGAGTCAGAAAAAGTTTAGATGTTTGAGAGGGTTTTGAGAGGATACCTTTGCAAGTTAAATGCTTATATCAAAATGAGGTCTGTGCTGACTTTTCTCCTCAGGCAGACTTTCTGAGACAGAAGAGTCCAGGATAAGTAAGAAGGAAAATTGTTTCTTTTCTTGCAGAGACTTCAAATTAAGAAACACCATATCACATTTTTTACTGTGACAAAACCAGTATCTTTCAGAGAATCATGAAAACTGAGAGAAGTAGCAGCCTATCGTTTCACTATACCTCTTGAGCAGAGTGCTAGCTTAAAAAATAAAATAATGCAAGGTCAAACCCTTGGCCCAGACCAGTCTGACTATCCACTTTAAAAAGCCTTGGTCTTCCATAACCTGTACAAATGAACTAACCAGAGGGCAGGATCAGATTCACTCTTCTGTTATACCACCCTAAATTGTAAAGTTCTCATGACAAGACATTAAGTAGAACTGGTATGTTCCAGTAAAAACCTGTCACAGAAATAAATCCAAATGTTCTAAGAAAAAATAAAAAAGTGGTTTGTTGAAAGCAAAGCCCAGCTCTGGAATCCAGCTTCTTTAAGCATTTCTAAGCAGGGAATCCTGACTCACATGGCCTTGTACTGAGATGTTATTTTTAGGAAACAAAGGGCTAGATGCAGTTCAAATAAGAGCTGAGATACTTGTGATTTTCCCCTATATTTCCATTTCTACTTCCTTTTAAATAAGTGGAACTTGTGCTCCACAGAGTCTGAAGTGCAATACTAAATATTGAATTACGTGACCAAAGCAGTATAAAGATAGGGAATACTGAGATTTTGGATGGCACCAGAAAGGTCAGTACACTCCTGATGTTGTTCTCCGTCTGACAGTATGATAGATACAGGGGATAAGCAGGACTTATCAGAGTGGCCACAGGTTGAATACCAAAATAAAGAAGAGCGTCATGAAAAAGATACAAGGCTGTGCTTAAAGATTTTTTTGTTGTTTTTTCCACTATTTCAAGAAAAACAACTGACTTCAGTGTTAAATCCCATTACTGCCTGTACAAAGAGCCCTCTTGTCCTGCTGAAGCATGCTTTCCAGAAAAAGAGAAAAGACCATGCGTGACCAGCGTACTCAGAGCAATCCTGTGAAGTGATAGTAGAGCTAGCAATGGTCAGCCAGGTTTAAGTGCCACATTCCTACCAAAAAGGCCAGGAAGACCCCAGGGAAGCTGCTGTTAGTTTTTCATCTCTGCTTTCTTCAAAAATCGCTCCACCAACTGAACTGACTCAGTCTGAGTCTGATGGGGGAACTTTTAATTCAGTTAGTCATTGATTTCTAATTAGTCAGCACTGTAAATTCACTGTAATGGCACTCTTTCTAACCCTTGGTGACCTGAGAGCATCCTAAAAATGCAGTTTCCCACAGTAGTGAATTCATAGGCTTGGAAGTTGGCTGGCATTTATACCCAATGAAAATGAAATGCTCTTTTCCCAAGGGTACAATGATTTCTAACACGTAGATAAATTTCCCTGTATTTCTTTAATGGTTTACCCCAAAATTTCTTATTTTCATAAGTTTACAGAAATGATCATTTTACTCATCTATAAAAACTGATTTTTAGTTTTCATGCACACATCCAAAATGAAACTCCATTTCCACAAAATAATAAAACTGGGATGAGTGACTTCAACAGTTGTAGAGAAAAACAAAATTATTACTTGTAAATATTAAAGCAGGTGGTTCAGAACTCCCCTGGTTAGAGGTAAGCAATAGTTATGGCTGCAATTATGATTACTTATGCACAGTTTATATATGCAGGCAATAAGAACAGATCCTGTAATGGCAACAGGGAAGTGTTTTTCTCTAATGAAGCAGAAGTACAATTCTGACTCGGGAAGAAAGATCTGTTGCTGCGGCTGAAATAGGAGAAAAAATGAGTGAAATGTTTGACTATCTCATAATGATTTTCTTCACCTGATTTTCAACTCATTGAAGATTTGAATTTTCAGGGACCTAAAGATTATTCACGTTGAAACACTGGTAAATGTGAAGCTGCTATTATACAAAAATCAGTTTACCCATCTTGAAAAATATCCTGAAAGTGTAGATGAAACACACATTAGCAGCTTCAAAGCTACACATAGAAACACATGGCTTAGAGCTCCGTGATCCAGGATTCTCTTCCTTCTCTTAGCAAAGAATAGTCTGCCACACCTTACTTACCAGTTACTTACATCTTTTCAATAATCACATACCACTGATATAGAAATAGTGCCTATCCAGCAGCTCAAGATCTCTCAAACTTTGAGCAGTTCACAGAATCACAAAATGGTTGAGGTTGGAAGAAGCTTCTGGAGGTTATCTGGTCCAACCCACCCGCTCAAGCAGTACCACTTGGCCCAAGACCACCTCCAGATTGCTTTTAAATATCTCCAGTGATGGAGACTCCACAACCTCTCCAGGCAACCTGTGCCAACGTTCCATCACCCTCAGAGTAAAAAAGTGTTTCCTGATGTTCAGAGGGAACTTCCTGTGTTTCAGTTTGTGCCCATTGCCTCTGGGCCTGTCAGTGGACACCACTGAAAAAAGCCTGACTCCCTCTTCACTACACCGTTCCATCAGGTATTTATACACACTGATGAGATCCCCCCCGAGCCTTCTCTTCCTTAGGCCAAGCAGTCCCAGCTCTCTTAGCATATCTTCATCTGAAAGATGCTCCAGTCCCTCCATCACCTTAATGGCCCTTTGCTGGACTCTCTCCAGTAACTGCATTTCTCTCTTGTATTGGGGAGCCCAGAACTGGACATAATACTCTAGGTGTGGCCTCACCAGTGGTAAACAGAAGGAAGGATCACCGCCCTCAACTTGCTGGCAGTGCTTTGCCTAATGCAGCCCAGGTTACCATTAGCCGCCTTTGCCACAAGGACAGTAGTTCTTCCGTGAAGGGCAGATCTCTCACCAACATTTGGGCAGGAGCCAGCTATTAACACAGTGCCTTTCTGGTTAATTATTTAATTTCTCTCTCAGGAAAGAAGTTGTGGATGAGGAATCACAAAGATTCAATTCTCTTCCCAGATCTCCCAAATGTGGTGAATAATCTTGGGCAAACTATCAGACCTCTATGTTGCTTTACCTGAAAAAATAGGTATAATAGCATTTCCCATGTGTGAAGTATATTGAGACTCACGAAAAAGAAATAAAAAGGTGCAACTCTTTGTATAAGAAATTGTAAGCTAAAAAAGTAATATTATGAAAATGTCCAGCAACAGACAGAGCTTTTTAGTGAAGTACCTTTTGTAATAAGTCCATGAAACAAAGCAGGCTGGGGTCCACCTGATGAGAAGCAACTTTGCAGAGGAAGACCAGGGGACAATTGCAGACACTTGAATCAAAGTAGCTGCATGGTAACAATGACTCATTTTTGGTGTAAACCAAAAGAAATAGAAACCTAAGTGTTGCAAACATTTGAGTCAGATATTTTTCATTCTCATTTACTTTTGCATTTGGAAACATTTAAATGTGTACAAAATCTGTGGAAAAGATAGTGAAAATGTTTGATTCATTTCTGGTTTGTTTTTATGTGCTGTTGACAAGCTTTTGCCCACCCTTATCAAGCAGGGGGAAGTATGACTCTTCTTGTGCTGGAGCTGTAAGGACTGCTGCCGTCAGGGTAGGCAGGAGATAAACGCAATTGGGAATGAAGTGATAAGCAGGAAAAAGCCAAGGACCCCAGCTTTGCTTATGTTCAGAAAGGAGCAGACATATCTTCCTGGCAGGATTCCTAAAAGTTCATCAGTGTTTGCACATGTAAGATGAACAGTTTCTTATATCTCTTCAGGTGCAATAATGATAAGAGCTATAGAACAAAAGATAGTGTTTTTTTGTTGATTTTTATCTACATTTCTATTTATTTCTTTAGTTTTATTTGCTTTGAGATGACATTCACCATGAACGAGAGTTAGTCCTAAAGTTCTGTTTGTAAAATTTGCCTTATGCCAGCTCTTCTGTCTAAGATCACACTTCAAAACTGCGCTTGGCTGGTTTAACTTGGAGGATTTAACTTCCCTCCTAGTGGCATACAACCACCACTTCAGATATAACGACTATGCAGCTACCCTATTTTCTGTACTACAACAAATTGTCCTTAAGCAGCGACCCAAGCATCCTTGACAGAGGTCACAGTTTAGACACCTGTCTTCGAGGGATCACAGTGACAAGAAGCTTTCTCTTCTTTGGAAACCCTCAGCATTTGCTAAATATGCTACACTCTCTACCTCTGTAAATGCAGATGTCTGAGCAACAGGATGATGACAACGAAATTACAGCAATGTTTCCTGAAAAGGAGAAAGTGATCAAAGCTTAGTTATTCCACTAACTCATAATTTGCCCCGTGTACCTAGACTTGCTACCAGATGCCCACCCAGCCACTCTATCACTCCACCTCCTCAACAGGATGGGGGCAGAAAATAAGATGAAAAAAAGCTCGTGGGTTGAAATAAAGACAGCGAGATCACTTACCAGTTACCATCGTGGGCAAAACAGACTCAACTTCAGGAAGATTAATTTAATGTATTGTTAATTAAAAATAATGTAGGATGGTGAGAAGCAAAGACAAAACTAAAAGAGCTTCCCCCTACCCCCTGCTTTTTCCCAGGCTAAACTTCACCCTGGCCCAAACCTCAACACGTTCCCAGCTCTTCTATCTCCCAACCAGAGTGGCACAAGGGGGTGGGAAATGGCGGCTGTGGTCAGTCCCTAACAATTCTGCTGCTCTTTCCTCCTCACACTTTTCCCCTGCTACAGTGTGGAGTCCCTGCCACAAGAGACAGTCCTTCACAAATTGTTTCAGTGTGGGTCCCCCACAGACCACAGTTCCTGCCAGAAAACCTGCTCTTGCGTGGGCTCCCCTCCATGGGATGCACCTTTTCTCAGGGCATATCCACCTGCTGCAGTGTGTGGTCCTTCATGGACTGCAGTGTGGATATCTCCTCTGAGGTTGTCCTCCATGGGCTGCAGGGAAATCTCTGCTTTGGCACCTGGAGCACCTCCTCCCCCTCCTTCTTCTCTGACCTCCGTGTCTGAAGGGTTGTTTCTTTCACATTATTTTCACTCCTCTTTCACAGCTGCTGCAAAGCATTTTTACCTTTTCTTAAATATGTTATCACAAAAGTGCTGCCAGCATCACTGATGGGCTCAGCTGTGTCCTATGGTGGGTCAGCTGTCCCCGACATGGGCAGACTCTGGTCTCTTCTCACACAGGCCACCCCTGCAATCCCCCTGCTACCAAAACCTTGCCACATAAACCCAATACACTGATAGTATCTCTGCTGTTACAGACATGTTCACCCTTCATGTCACCTGGCTTAAGACTTCCCTTCTCACCCCACTTTCACAGACATGGGGGGACACACACAGACCCCAAACCCATTCTGCTGGAAGCTCCTGCACTACAGTGAAGCATGTCCGGCTCACATCGTATTTTTATGAATATCTTTATGAGAATGTTTTAGGGAGTTTCCTCAATAATTTCAGGAACTGGTCAATGCCTCTAGCACATTTTCATGAACTGCTTGCATTGCCCGTATTTTTCAAACTGTTCTCACTTTCAGCAATTAAAAATATTCCACTTAATATCAGAAGTTTGGCTGACAGATGAGAATCAAAATCACTGACTGTCACAATGTGAGAATTCTGCCTGTTTATTATCCACGTTTTGGATAAGAAGGGAGGTGATGGAAGATTGGCAAGTGACATAAAGTTATGAAATAAATCAAAAAGTCTTTGGGTTCAAATATTCAGAACCAGTGGAAAGAGTATGCTTGGAAAGGAGATGTTATGATGACTCCTTGATGAGAAAGCTTTGATCCCAGTTCACACCTTAGCAGATATGAGGTACTTTTAACTACAGGATACAAACCTGCCGGAGCCCAAGCTCCATTAGTTCCAGTCGCCCTAGAGCTAGCTGTTTTTTTCCATAATCAGGCATGTGTGATTCTTAGATAAGTTTCACATGCTTACTTATGCTAGAAACCAGGCTCTTTTTAAACAAAGGTTATCTAAATATAAAGTAATGAGGAACATGTTTCAACCAGGTATGACAGACAGACAGAGCTCTCAAAGATACCAGTTTTGTGGGAAGCGGCTGGGAAGAAAAGCGAATTTCTGCTGATGCCCCCACTGTGGAAGAGTTGTGTGAGCCTGGCATCACAGGTCACACAGGCAGAGGAGTTCACCTCTGTATAACAAATCTGTAGGAAACTGGGCTTCTTTCAACCCAAGTCTCACAGCAACACTTGCAAATCAGATACAGATGAAGCCTGCAAAATATACAGTATCCTGTTGAAGAAATACTACCCATATGCCCACTTGGTAACACAGGAAGAAATCCACTCACGTCCACCTGGAAAGCATAGGAGACCACTGAGCTGCACTGAATCAGGTGGTACAGACCTCAATGACCATCACGTACACCAGGAGAGGTCTAGCCACAGAGGTCAATCGGGCCAAGTTGTCACTTTTCGTATGTCAACAGATTTAGGTTTATCTCAAAGCCTGTCTTCAACTTCAGCCTTTTTTGTCTCTGGGACATTTGCAGGCCCTGGAAAAACAGTGTGTTTTAATCTGGCCTTTTTCCATACCCATGAATAGGGTCTTCTGCCAGATCCAATTTTAAATAAGGAGCAGGAAGGGAGATTTGAGATGAAGACATGTCAGTGCACAGCCCATTCTACTACTTCTCAATGCATTCCCAGGATATAATATGATGCTTTTTTTCCTTTTTAAAAATGTTTTATCATGTTTTCAATAGCTTTGCATTGAAATATCAACATCAGTAATCTGTTAGGTAGGATAATCTATGAGATAAATTGAAACAGAAGCACAGTTCCAAAGTAAGTGCTGTCCGGCATTTTGCCCTTTCTTAAATATGTTTTCCCAGAGGCACCACCAGTTTGGCTGATGGGCTCAGCTGTGTCCTGCAGTCAGTCTGTTTTGGAACCATCTGGAACTGGCTGTATCCAGCAAGGGGCAACCCCTGGCCTCTACTTACAGATGCAGCTCCCCCAGCTGCCACCAAAAGCTTGCCACCAACACCTTACAAGAATGAAAACAAAAGATGGACATGTGTTATACACTGGGCAAACCAGAAATACTGCAGTGAGAGAGAGCGAAATCGCAGGATTTTCCTGCATCCTACCATGAAGCACCCTGAATCTCTTTCTCCCTCTCCTAAACTCATGGATTGTGTCCTGCTCTGTATTCTCCCAAATCAGATACTTTACAAGGCACTTGCTTTGTTTTCTTATTTGATCTACCTCACTTAAGAAAATGAAATTATAATTTCTTGCCATTGTGTTTACATTTTAGCAACTCTAAAGATTTGAGAATCAAATTCTTTTTCAGAAAGGCAAAAATAGTGAAAAATAATTGCATATACTTATTGAAAAAAAATGCAGGGTCAGCAATAGTGTCACCATCTGCAAAATATTTTTTGCCTCCATTTCTTTTCTAGCTTTTCTTTTTAAATCATGCTGTACATACTGATATTGGGTATCCAGTCCTTATTTAAATTCACAAATGTAATGTATAGTTTGAACTGTGAAAACCAAAAATGATTAATTTCTTTTAGGTACCCAAAAAATCCAGCATGCAGAAGCTAAGGACAGTTTAAAGTAAAAAGATAAAAGTAAGATGATAAAATCCTAATAATTTTTCATGTCTTCTTATGAATAAAACAAAATTTCATACAATGATCTCATTCAAAATGTAAGATTTAGTTGAGTAATTATGTTTTGAATTCTGTTTCTAAAATAATCTCTGAAATTTATTTTCCCTCTTTTAATTTTAGTTCATCTTTGTGCAAAACTTAGAAAGAGGGTCTCCATGAAGAATAAACCAGCCGCAGAAATGACAGGCACCTGCTTATCCAGCCTGTCAACATTTATATTGGAAGTGAGTACATAGCAGCAGTTAATCACACCTGTAAAATTATAGCTACAGAACTGAATACTGTTCCTAACTGGTGCAACCAGAGGCTGAAAATACATTTTTATGGATTCCCCTTTCCACTTTTAACGCAGGATATCCTCTAAGATATGCTACGCTGAAAAATACAGTGTCCTTATTTTTCAGCTGACAACTCCACTTATGGTCAGGCTAGTATTGCCACTGAAGTAGAAGCTGAAATAAAATGTCTCTATTTATCTTTCTTTAAATTTTCATCATCACAATGTCATTTCTCTTGATATATTAAGAAGGAAAGCCTTTTGCTTTTCTGCGTGCCTAGTGAGTATAATGCTACTGCAAATATAGCACAGTAGCTTATAGCAGTGCTTTTCCTTTGGGTGTCTATTCTCACATTCCTGTTCACCTCAATTAACATTATAACATAGCCTCATAGAGATTTTTCCAGTTTTCCCAATGCACCTGTCCATCATCCAAGATGGTCTCTACAAGCTGGTTGAAGCAATCCATATGTTGCTTTCTGGTGAAGTTACCACACGATGTTACAGGGGAATCAAGGCAGAGGATGGCTGTTGGGAGGTCCTCCTCCCAGGAGAACTAGAAAAGGGATCAGAAAACAGTGATGGTAGGAGCTGATGAAATGGTAGCTGATGATGGTAGGAGCCACACAGAGTGGAAAGGAGGGATGGTGGACATGATCTGGAGCATGGATGAACATGTAGATTTGACCTCAGGTACTGATATGTGAGAGGTTTTCTTCACATTACTGCATTCACACCTTTGTGAAAAAAAGGCAAAAGAAAGTTTTCTTTACTGTTGCTGCTGTTACTGTTGTTGCAATAAGAATACATCATTTCCACCTTGCTTATCTCATGTACCAAAGGAGCTTGCTGAGATGGAAGCACCGAACTATTTCTGTACTGCGTATCTAGAGTGCTGTGCTATGAATGTCTCTGTAAGATAAGGCACCTGTAGCCATCAGTGGTAATACACTGCAGAGAGCAAGCAGCCAAGACAAGACCAGTAGCGTCCAGTTAGCACAACTCCCACCTGCACCCTCGTTCAGTGCTAATGCTAGCATGAGATTTCTGTTATCCTTATCACTCCATAAGCCCTTGGATCACTACAGATGGTAAATTAGCACTTAACTTTTATGTACTTCACCAGTGGATACCATGCCATGAGGCATTAAGGATATATCTATACACTAAATTAAACCTAGTCAAAAGGGCTTCCAGTACTAAGGCCAATTGGAATGGAACAGCTGTCTCCATATTCTCAAACTTCCCTACCCTCCAAAAGTAGGCAATTGGCTTTTAGAAAGTGTCCCTGGTCTGCTCTAACTCCCAGACTATTCCCAGGTGTTTGAGAGAGCTGGCTAGTTGGCAGAGGTCAAATTTATGGCACGGACTCTTCTAACAACCTAGAGTGAACTGTTTTCTACAGTCAAGTAATGTTGCCTCGCACCATTTTATTTACTTATACACTAGGACTCTAAGTTTTACAACTGGTTTCACATGAATGGACCATTGCTTCCAGGCAAGACTCCAGTAATTTAGATGGAATTCTCCATGACAATAAAGCACTAACACTGCAGGTGCAATGGGAGTGTTGGGACCAAGTTGAGAAGAAAGATAAGATGTCAGTGAGAGATGAGAAAAAAATATTAATAGATAGTTATCGCCCATGAGGAGAATGAAAAAATAGGGCAGCCCCACTAAAGTCCCCTGTAAAAAAAATAGTTCCAGCAGGATTTTGGTGTGGCCAAGAAAAAGCTATAGAAAAAAATATTGCTAATGGTTTTTTACCTTGACCATGGGAAAATACTTTGTTGGCTTTTAAGTCTTTCTATTTATTTTTTTTTTAATATGGATGCACTGTTGCAGAGACCTTGGCTTGAACTTTAATGTCTTAGGAGCACCTAAATGGTACCTGTGGGTTGAATTTTCTTAATGTACTCTGTTTTCCACTTATCTCTGCAATTAGCAACTAATTCATGGGAGGAAAAAAGATATGCTTCAAGTGAAGTTAGTGGTGTAAACATTCAGCTTTTGCTGAAGAAAAAATACTTAAAATGTTAAACATACTGTGGTGTTGATGACAGATTTACATTCAATAGATGGGCAGAATTGGCTACTGATCTGAAAACAAGGAACAGGATGCAGGTGAACTGCCTATTACGTCGCCCAATTACTATACTTATCTCGAATTCCAGAGAGCCCCACTTTGGGTATCACAAAGGACTATGGTGGGTTGACCTTGCCTGGCCACCAGGTGCCCACCAAGTCACTCTGTCACTCCCCCTCCATCAACAGGACAAGGGGAGAAAATAAAATGAAAAGCTCATGGGTAAAGATAAGAACAGGGAGATCACTCAGCAGTTACTGTCATGGGTAAAACAGACTTGACTCAGGGAAATTAATTTCATTTATTGCCAATCAAATAGAGTAGGATAATCAGAAATAAGAATAAATATAAAAACACTTTATCCCCACGCCTCCCTTCTTCCCAGGCTCAACTTCACTCCCAACTCCTCTACCTCCTTCTCTTGAGTGGTGCAGGGGGATGATGAATGGGAGCTGTGGTCAGTTCATAACACTTTGTCTCTGCTGCTCCTTGCTTCTTGCACTCTTCACCTGCTCCAGTGTGAGGGTCCCTCCCACAGGATACAGTCCTTCACAAACTGCTCCAATGTGGGTCTTTCCTAGGGGCTGCAGTTCTTCAAGAACTAGTCCAGCATGGATCCTTCCCATGGGGTGCAGTCCTTTAGGAATGGACTGCTCCAGTATGTGTACCCCATGGGGTCACAGATCCTACCGGGAGCCTGCTCCAACACAGGCTCTCCGTGGGCTGCAGATTCCTTCAGGACACACCCACCTGCTCCAGCATGGGGTCCACCCCAGGCTGCAGTGTGGATATCTGCTCCACTGTAGTCCTTCATGGGATTCAAGGGGACGACCTGCATCACCGTGGTCTTCACAATGGGCTGCAGGGAAATTTCTGCTCTGGCACCCCAAGTACCTCCTCCCCGGCCTTCTTCACTGACCTTGGTGTCTGCAGAGATATTTCTCTCACATTTTCTCACACCTTTCTCCCAGCATTTTTTTCCCCTTCTTAAATGTGTTATCACAGAGGTGATACCAACATCACTTTGGCCAGCTGCCAGTCTGTCTTGGAGCTGGCTGGAACTGACACCGTCCAACACGGGCAGTTTCTGGTGTCTTCTCACAGAAGCCACTCCTGCAGCCTCCCACTGCCAAAACCTTGCTACATAAATGCAATACAAACATGTAAGCGCTTGCTGCAAATCCAGTAGCAAGGTAAACAAATGACAAGTAGAACAGCTACTAAAAGCAAGGAATAGCTTTAACACAACATGCAACAGGTATCGGCGGACTGTGAATAATTTTACATGTGGAATTAGAAAAAGAAGTCTTCTAGCAGTTCAAAAGTGAGGGTCTAGACCTGCTTTTCCACAAGTGTAATGCAAAACATTCAATGCAGCTTGTTTTAAACAGAACTTAATGCATTTATAGGTGAGTTTGTTCAGTTTGTCTGTGACACAGGGTTGAGCTTGATGACTCAGAAATTGCTGTGGAATTTCTGTGTTTTTATATCTGCTGAAAGCAATAGGCTAATGATAAAATATGAGTTAAAAGCATTATCAGCAGTATGCTTTCACCAGAAAATCAAAGGAGGAGATTTCATTCTTACTTGATTTATCCTTGAAAAAAAGAAAGCTCTACTTTGCACAGCGAAAACAAAGATTTTGAAATAAATTAAATATCTATCAGAGTGAAGACAAGATATTTATAGAGATATCTTCATAATAGGCATTTTAATTAAATTCCAGCACTTGCATTATTTCAGTGCTCACAGAGGAAGCTGATGTACAATAGAAGGAGGTTCCTGTCCATCATCCAGCCAGCTTCACTGTTTAATACATGTTGAAACCTAAACAGTTCTTAACAAAAAGAATATGAAATTCCCAAGTATATATTTACACGTAGTACCAGAAAGGAAGGAATTTCTTCCAGAATGCATTTGACATGTCAGGATGCTGTTTATTCCCATTTCACTGATCTTTTATATTAGCAAAGAGGATGCAGAGATCTAATATAATTACAACTTTTTCTTCTGGGTCAGGAGCCAGCACATGTTCACTTCTCTCTCTGATTTTCTAGGTATGACCACATTCACCAGGACAGTAGGGAGGACAGCTTGGGACAAGAATTTCTGAAATCATTAAAAGTGAATTTCCCAGAGGTCCTAGGTCAGAGCCCTTTGAACTCATTGCATCCTACTAGATTTTTGTAGTTTTAAGAGATATTTTAGATGCATTTGAAGGTTTTGTATGTCTTATTTCTCTTGGTATTTACCTTAAACATAATGACACTTGCAGTGTCTAACTCAGTCCATCTTTGGTTGCCAGGGTTTTACTCCTAGGCAGCAATGGAGACAAATAACCGTGAGACATGAATGACATCTGACAGTAGCGAGTCTGAATACAGCACAGTATGCCTTTTATACGCCGTGGAAATCTAACTGGTTTTCAGGGGCAGACTTGCTTTTCTGCTACAGACAATTAAATTACTTTTTATATTAGCTATTTAGTTCCCACTTCAAGAAAACCACCATCCTTTACTAAGAAAGGCTGGAAATGTGAAATATATTGGAACTTTCTCTTGTCTCAATTAAACCTTTTCAGCTTATATATAGTCTGAAGGAATTCAAAAGACAAATTGTCTGATGGTGTTTGAGGGATACCGGCCATAGAGACATTCATCTTGTAAACAGAGTGGCACTGTCCTTATGAAGGTAGGCAGTAAATTTAGCTGCTACTTTTGAAATCAGGAAGGATCCTGGGAATCTTCATCTTCATCTCCATTGCATGGCAATGAAATTAGATAGTCCTGGATGAAGCAACAACTGCAGGTGGGTTTCTGAGATTTCTTTAAGACCAGCATAGTTTTTGTGCTCTACAGAAGTAACCTCCACAGGAGTGAGTTGAGAAGGCTTCGCAAAGTCATCTGGCCCTCTCCTGTGACTCTGGCCTCTTCTCCTGTCATCACCAGCACAAAAATATCATGTTTTTTCCTTGGAATAAAAATATATTGCACAAACTCAAGTAAGTTGGACACTAAGCAAAATACTAAGATCCGAAGGGTCTTCTTTGATAAACCGTTCGGTCTTACAGCCTTTGATAGAAACTGATTTTGCTGAAACTGTGGATGAGTATACAGTTTGAAGACTTTAGAATACAGAAGGTTTCAGACAGAAATGCTCATTAAAAAAAACAACAAAGAAAAGGCAGGTGATGCACTGAACGTTAAATATGACTGATCATTGAATTTGCTTTTGTTCTTCTGTCTTCTTTTCTTTCTGAGAAGGATTATCAATAATTTCTTTGCTTTTCCTCTGAAGAGAAAGTCAAATCCATGTTTAGAAAGTCCTGACACAACGGAGTTGGCTTCAGGTACTAAAACCCCTGAGCTACAGCTTTTTCAATTAAAGTAACTCACAATACTTGGGGCTGTTGGGAGAAAGGGGGAATTGTGTTTTATTTTAATGGGCCTTTACACTGCCCTGAGTATATCTTTAAAAAAATATCTGGATTAAAAAAATAGCCCAGATAACTATGGATTTAATTATACAGTTATAAGCTCAGCTGAGGTAAAATAATGTAACCTCCAGTTCACGGCATATAAGAACGTGATAAACTGTTCTTAGAGTCTCTGTTAACACATTGGAATACAAAGTTATGCTCCTTTCTCTTTTCTGTATCACTGATGCTCTCTGCTCAACTGCCGGGCTGTACCCAGCTGCTTCGGGGCAGTTGGAAGTGCTCCCCGGGCTGGCAGGAGAGGGAAAAGGCAGTTTGGGTCTTACACAGCTCTTTCCCTGCCCCTTCCCCATACACAGGCCACCAGAAGGAGTGGAGGGAGCCCAGCTGTCCCAGCTGCCCTTCATCAAGCTCCTGCTAAAGGAGCAGAGCACCCGCAATGCTGTGAGTGTCCCTCCTGTCTCTGTTCTGCTCCCAGAGGCTGCTCCAACCCAGAATCAAGTGCATTGCTTCTGACTTGCTCTTTTCCCCTTGCCCAGGTGACATTACATGCCAGCAGCCTGGAAAGGTTGGTTGAGGGCCAAGCAGAGGTGAGGATTGCTCGGGGTGCAATCTCGGCCGTCTCCATCTCTCATACATGGTGAGGAGCTGATGCAGCTCGCTGAGGACCCTTTCTGCTGCGGGGCTGCTCAGTGAGCGCAGAGCATTTCTTGCAGGCTGGTCCCAAGCAGTGGCCACCACTCAACCCCTCTGGCAGCCAAGGCGGACTTGGCCATGTGGCTGGTGGGTTTGGAGAAGATGGGACAGGATGGTCCTTCTCTCACAGGTGGGCACTCATGCTGCACTGGGGCTGCTGCTGCCTTTCCCACAGGGCATGTCCATCTCTATCATTCTGTGGCAGGAGAGACCTGAGCCCCCTCGTTGCCAAACAACACCTGTCCCTTGCTCTCGGTGGCAGGGGGACAGTGCTGAGGGTCCAGGAGTGCTCACCTGGCACTTCTTCTCCATGGCTCTTTGCTCTCTTTTCCTTGGTAGCAGGTGGGACCCGCAGGAGGAGGAGATACCTGCCCTGGCCCTTTGCATGACAAGGGACCTTGGCCACTGCGGAGGTGCCTGGGCCATTGGGCTCTGGCAGCAGAGGAGCTCTCTTCAGCCAGCTCCTGGCAGCTCTCTGCAGCCAGGATGGCACGGTGCCCCAGCCCATCCAGGTAAGCAAACCTAGCCAGGGGATCCCCATCCCTCTGACTCCTCTGGAGACGTGCTGTCCCAGGCAGAGGGATGCAGGTGGGCCTCAGGGACAAAGCTGGCTCCTCCCCACATCACCCACCTCCAGCCACCCCTGCAATCCTGGCCCAGTGAGAGCTGCAGAGCTGTCCACACTTGCTCCTGCCCCTGAGGAAGGTTCATGTGCCCCAGGGCCTGTCTCCAGCCAAGTAACTGTCCTCCTTTGTGCCCTGCAGGACCTGCTGGCTCTCCTGCATGAACATGGGCCATCCATGGAGGGGATCTTCCAGCTGGCGGCCAGCAAGCACGCCTCCCAGGAGCTCAGGGAGGCCCTCCACAGCTGAGCAGAGGTCCACCTTGAAAGCCAGCCTGCGCACCTGCTGGCTGTCATCTTGAAGGTGAACCTGCTGAGCTGGAGCCCGGTGGCTCCCAGTTCTGTCGGTGCTGATGGGCACCTGCAAAAGCAGGAGCCAAAATGGCCACCTGCTCATGAGCCAGAGTGCCAGGGATGCTGTCTGTGCTCCCAGCTGGAGTGGTCAAAACCTCACCTGGAGCTCTTGGCTTTGCAGGACTTCTTCCGTAAGACCCCCTCCAAGATCCTCGAGGTAGAGCTCTAGGAGGAGTGCATGAGCACCCTGCAGAAGACCAGCCATCAGGAGAAACTGGCAGGGCTGAAAGAGTAAGTGTGGCAAGCAGCCTGGCTGCTCCACAGGGATTGGCAGAAGTCAGGACTTGCCTGCAAAGCAACAGCCTCCTTGAAAAAGCTGTGTTCTCTGCCAGCTACCTCTGGCTGCTGTGGGGTTGGGTTTTGGGGGAAAGTAGCACAGAAAAGCATTTATCTCCTTGGAGAACTTCCCACAGGCATTGGGGGTTGCTCCAGAAAGGGACTCTTGCCAGAAGGGCAGGGAGGGAGAGAGGTGGCCATACCTCAGCAGAGGCAGTTCGTCTGCTGTAGACCAGGCATGGCCAGGGAGCCTTCCCTCGAGTGGGCTTGGGTGAGATCAGCCTGGGTGACCAGCGTTGACAGTCTACTTTATTAACGTTGTGTTCCTGTTCCCTCAGGGTGGCCAGCAAGTTGCCCAAAGTCAACCTCCTGCTCCTCAAGCACTTGCTGTCCCTGCTGCAAAACATCAGCAGAAACGTGGCCACCAGCAGGGTGACTGCTGGGAACCTGGCCATTTGTGTGGGGCCAAACCACTCAGCTTACCTGAGGAACACACACTCTCCCTGGATGTACTGGTGCACTTGACGGGGAAGGTACATTGTGTTTACCAGCTGCCTACAGCCTTCTGGGCCCACCGAGCTTTGCTACTCAGAGGTACCTGGCTGCCTCCTCTTTTCAGCAAATGCTCGTGGGCAGGAAGAGCTCCTGTGAAGAGCAGCCCCACAGCTGCAGCTTTCTGCATAGAAGCAAGGGTCAGGAGGGGAAAAGGCCATTTGACCCATTTTCAGCCACTTAGGTGGAAACCAGTGGTTTGCTGTGTGCAGGTGGCACAGCTAGTGGACTTCCTCATTGAGCACCACTGGGAACTTTTTGAGGAGGAGGTGGCTGGGCTTGCCAGGGCATTGGGTGAAGAGTCGCCAGCACTGGGCGTGGAAGCAGAAACAGCAGAGGTGTGTCAGATCCACAAACAGCATGACAACAAAAGCCTCCCCCCTCAGAAGGGGGGACTGCTGCTGCAGGGACAAGCAAGGTCATCCACCAGCCTGCAGCTCTCCAAAAGTGCAGAGTAAGGCTGACGCAGGTTGGCCATCACACTTTGTGCTGTGATTGGGCCAGAACTGGCTCAGCTGAGCTGAGCAAACCCATCAAAGCAATCTGCCTTTCAGAGCTAAGGTAACAAATGGACAGGCATGTCCTTGCAACCAGTTAACTTCCACATTTCCTTTACAGGCGCCTCCAGTCTTTCCAGAAAGCGAATACCTGAAGAGCTCATCTGAGGAGAGAAGGTAAAATGAGCTAGCTTTGATTAAGAGATTCATATTTATCATGGCTTTACCTGTCTAACAATACTCTTGAATGGAAAGGTTGCCAGGCTCTTCACAAGAAAAGAGAAAGGGAAAACTAAGCTGCGAAGAGGGGAGTGATGGGCAACCAGATAGGAAGAGGAAAAAGTTGGAAACAGCTCTCAGGGATGGGAAACTGAGGAAATTCAAGCAGGCAAGAAGAATGAGGAGCCCAGGTGTGTAGCAGACTGCTGTCCATCTTTCAAAGCTCTGGACGTTGCTCTGAGTATAGGAAATATTTCCGAAGTGCACAGAGATTGCCCAAGAGTAGAAGCATGCACCTGCCCTTGGGAGAACATGTATGTCAGGAGAAAAATACCACTCCAACCTTGGCAGTTTGCATTTTTCACCTGTTGAAACTCTGTGCAAGGCTGAGAAGATACCCCGGCAAGGTCACAAGACTCACAATTTTGAGTTCTTTGACCCACTACCTACATAAAGAAGTAAAGTCCCACTTTTCTGTTCACGTCAGCTGGTAATCCTAGCACTGACTGGTGTTGTCTGAATCCCAAAGACAGCACAAGGAGTTGTTCCAAGTAGCTGTAGACACTGAGATATTGGCACTTCTTAAAAAGCTCACATTTCACCTGAGATAATTGAAGGAAGAAAAAATGAACCAAACAATAAAAAAGAAGTGCATTTTGCTTTCAAACCTGGGTTTCTCGCAAGGGACAGTGAGGGATGCTGCTGCTTGGGTTTTGGAAAGGACCACATCACAGCTTCTTGGGGGCTCCTACTGCCTGGCAAAGGGGCACTGCACATCTCTGTCAACTTGCCATTCCCTGAGGGTATCGCATGTGTTGAGAAGGGGCCAAAGCAACACCATAGTCACTGCAGGAAGGGCTCTCTCTCCTGTGCCAGGAACTATCCCTTTTTTCATTGGACGTCCCAAAGAACAGGGGACAAAGTCACAGCTGTTCCCACCTCCATGGTTTCATCAGCACTTTCTGACTCTGCCCTTGTAGGTGCCGACTTATTTTTGCTGCTTGGATTCCCTGGATGAGCACTGGGCTTTGAGGGGCTGCATTGCACCGCCCCAGCATCACCCCAGCGGAGACAAGGAGAGAGGCACCCATGCCCTTCTGCTCTGGCCAGCATGTTTCACTTGTGCACCCCTGTCATGGTTTGGGCTGGGCTGGCCACTAAACCAGATGACAGATGCCCTCTTTAACCTCTCTCCCCTTCAGAGAAGGAGAGAGAGGAAATAAGAGAGAGAGAGACTTATGAGTTGTAAAGAAACTAAACTAATGAAATATTAATAATAAAAAGAAAATATAATAATATTAATAATAAAATAATGAAATATATACAATATGTATGACCCGTATCAAGCTCCCAGGATGACAATTACATCATTAGCAGGCGCTGGGGAAGTCCCAGACTGGACTCGGTGATGGATGGGAACTGGATTCTGGATCTGGATTCAGGAATGCAGGGATCAGGATCAAAGGCAGGTGAACAGACAGAGTCCTCCTCCGACCCTGGCCATTGAAGAAAGAGGCCTGACCCTTTGATCCCTCAGCTTTTATACTGAACATGAGGCAGATGTGATGGAATACCCTGTTGGTCAGTTTTGGGTCACCTGTCCTGCCCGCTCCTCCCCGCAGGTGTGACCCCTCTATGGTCTTCTGCTTCTGACCCTTCAACAGGGCAGATAACAAAGTTGGCTGGCCCTGTTTTTTATAGCAATAAGGATAAGCAAGAGCCTCTCTGCATACCATTCCTTGGTTTTCACCATAAACATCAGACCTTATCTGGTAGAAGCAAACACCGAAAAATACACCATTAATTTCAGAAAGATAGTTAGTTAGAAAAGGCTTAGCTGAAAATTAAAAATACTGAAAAGAAAATTGGTTCTGTTTTACTTCAAACCAGGACAGCCACTAAGTCAGAGCAGCCTTATCCCACCCTCAGATCCATCCAACCCCTTGCAGGAGGCCTTGCTGGCTCACTCACCAGCTCCATGAGCAAATGCCCACAGCAGACAAGGCAGTCGTTAGGCACACATATGATCTGGGAAGGGTAATTCTCTATTTTCAGTCACTCACATTCTTGCTCTTCTTTGCTGGCACAGCCACAGGACAAATCCCAAGCTTGGCACAAGTTTGGAGACAGTGGAACCTTCTCTGGGAAGTACTGGTACCTCAGGCTTGTACAATGTATGTATACATCATAGTTCCAGCTAAGAAATAACATGAAGTAGGAGTCTGATATAATGCCTATGTCTACTGTACAGACACCTGTCTCTGAAGTAATAAAGTCATGTTGCCAGTGGAGAGAAATAAGTGCAAGCAGGGCATAATTAATCTCTTCCTAAAGTAGACATTTAAAATAGGTCAGATGAATCACTTCTTAAAAGTGCCCGTTTCTCTCAAGTATAGGATATTGATAAGAGGATTAGTGCAGCTATAGATCTCTGAAACTTAAATAGGAGAAATAAATCTCAGTTTTCACACACTATGTATACCATAATCACACAGTTATAGGTATTTCTCTGAGGCCTAACAATCCAAGTTGGCATGTTACATTTAGTATAGATATAAAACACTATTTGAAGACATCTCCACTATCATCAGGAGAGCATATATATAAAAGACTCTACCTCCCTAGTTTAACTAATTGAAAAATAAATCTAAGGGATTCACTAGTTTTATCCAAAAAGAAAGGAGAGGCAAAGAATTTAGGTTATCCAGTCAGAGAAGTAGGTCAACATATTCCCTAATTTAGAAGGAGAAAATAAACAATAAAGAGAGTAGCCAACCAGGACAGATCTGATTTTTCTTACAATGAAGAAAATTATGGAAATTAAGGAAAGACCAGAGAATCGTTGGAAAGCTACAGCTCTCCCCAAGATGTTTCAATCATTGTCATTTATCACATACAAGCATAACACCGCCTCACTTTTAGGCTGCAATTAAGAAAATTAATATACAAACATGAAGTCTGAACAATTTAAAACAGTGTGACAACTAACATAATTTCTCTAGTTAATGAAAGGCAAGGAAGTCTTCACAAAATACTCTTCATTGCTATTGTCAGTCCAATTCTGCCTTTCTGGTGGCAACGGAAGGTCAATTTAATGGCTTTGAAAGGTCCACCTGTAATGAGCCAGAACCAAAATAAGCATCATGCCATTAGCAGTCACTCAGCAGACCATGAGCAGGTGGAAAATGATTTTGTGGTTCAGACTCAGTTCCTATATAATGATCCTTAGTTTCCTCTGAACTATCTGAAAACTACCTGTAGAAGTGTTTTGAAAGGAATTAGGGGGGACAGATACTTGCAAGATACCCACCTTACTCATCCATTAAGGGACTTTTCTGAAGGCATTCCAAGAGCTGGGCAAGGTGGACAGCCATGGAGTTTAGCCTTAGAGTGAAAACAGACATTCAGCAATAGGATGTACAGTTGCAGACTAGGATCCTGAACAACTGTGAGTCTAAAGAAATCTGTTATACTTCTAACTCTACTGTCTAATCAGTGACTGAATCAATTCTAATAAATACTGGTTTCCCTGGAAATATTCTCAGGCATATTCAAGTTACTCGTACGGACACAATCTGTGACTGTATTTAAGTGAGTCCCTTCATTCCTCTGTACTTCATTTTTTGTATGTTTATGCATTACTCAGAAAGTGCAGTGATATTGCCTCATACATAAAGGCAAACCCAGACACATACTTTGGGTAAATCTAGCAATACCTCCACAGAAATAGTCTTGTGACCTATCTCATAACCTGTACTGTATTATGTGAATGAATTAAAAAAATAATTTGTAGAAGTCGCCCATTCAGAATGCTGCATTCTCATATTGCATGCTTTCTTTGGAAAGAAAGACTAGAAAAACAATACTATCTGTATTCTCCCCACCCCCTACCTAAAAAAGTAAGAATAAGAAATCTGAACTGAGGGCAAAAGAGAGGAGTCATAATTTTTATGCTCTTAGTTCTTTGCTTCACCTGAGCAATGACCTCTCTGCATGATTTTCTGCGCTATGTGACTCAGCTATGCAAAAGCATTAGTTTTTGCAGGACGTTTCCAAGCAAAATACCTGTATTGACTCCTTGTCTTCCTTCAACGTTAATCTAAGCATCATGGGGATGATGAGTTCCTAGGTATCTACCTTCTCACAGTATTTAGATTATCGTGTTTCAAAGACAAATATAATCCCCAATAAATAAAAAAAAAAATTCAGAAGATTTTTCAGAAGGTAAACTGTAACAAATTGCTACAGTCATACTCAATTCAAAGGAGTCAGTGGGTAAGAGTAGGTGCTGTGTTCTGCAGTTTGCATTGTGTTAGACTGTTCCTATCTTCCATGCACTTTTGTTCCAGAAGAAAACCCTGAGGTGTAATATTTCTACTGCATGCAATGCATTTGTTGTGAAGATATATTGTCAATTTATACACAGGAGAAAGCAGCTGTCATGTGGCTGTGACCAACCAGCAGACCTCCACAGTGGAGGAGAGTTTGGAGGAAAAGGACAAAAAACCTCAATGAGCTCAAGGAAGAATGTATCATAAAGAAAGCTAAAGTAATCTCAACACCAGGGAGTCTGGAGGGTAATGCTGGTTTTAGATAAGACAGCTGCACCATTGAATCATCAGGTTCCCTGAGATAATTAACACAGGATAATGCCTTCCTGAGCCACCCAAACCCGCGTGCCAGGGCTGGGAGGGCATATACATGGCTCAGCCCAACATAAAGTATAAAATCTGGTCAACTAATAGAACAAATTTGGAAGAGAGCTTGATCTGGCTTCAACCTATGCATGCCTTCCTAGGGACTGGGGAGGCCCAGCATCATGACAGTGAGCATACAGAGACCGATAATGAGAAACATGTTTGTACTGTGATTCAACTAGCATACTGCAAGTGGTATATTATTTTTCTCCTGTGATTTCAGTACATCAGAGCTGCAGTACATCAGAGCTGAGGTACATCAGAGCTGCGCTGCTCTGCTAAATCAAAATTCCAACTAAACCAAATAAGAAAATTTGATAATAAACATTAAACCCTCCTCCTGCTCAGAAAGCATTGAACTCTTGACAGCGGCAAATGTAGAAATGCTTTTCTTAAGAGACAGTCAAGACAAAAGTTAGGTCTACTGTTGAAGTGGGCCAACTGAGACCTCAGATAATATGGTCTGAGTTTACAGCTCATGGAGAGCAAGGCATAGGAAGCATACAGTACCTGTGTGGTTCTCATCCCAAAGTTCAAGTTAAAGTTTAAGTTTAAGTTAAAATATAGGGAAAAGCAATACTGTTTCAATGGAGAAATATTGCACCAGATGATTCTCTCTTTACTGCATGATATAGTGTGATAGGAAATACCACAGCTGCAGTACTATAGCATAGCATTGAGTGGTCCTTGATTTATTTTACCTGTTTCCTTAAGAAGGTGTATATCTATTTTTAATAGAGGAAGGGTTTATTTCTTAGGGGTGTCAGATCTGGTTTTATTCAGTGGTTTTTAAATGAGAACTTGTCAGTCATTTCCCATTGTAAAAGTGCAAAGTAAAAGTAAAAATAAATGAGGTTTGTTCACTCACAGCCTCAGACATCAAAGCTGGTGTATGAAGCCAGCTGGATTTACTGCATGTGCCATGTCTCTTCACACACTTCATTGAGTGAGCAAGCCACACTGGAAACAGGGTGACTCATAAATGAAAGTAACAAACTGCAGCACACTGACCAGATGAAATTAGTGAGAGAGAACCTTATCTCAATAACGAAGAAAAACTCTTGGGAACAGATAAATCGCTGTATTTTCTGATTTTTGGTCATCATGACATGACACAAGGTGATACGTAAAGCAGTAGGTGATAGCCTACATTCCTCACTGCAGTATGTGAGGTGGGATTCAGCCCCGCAAACATATGTGTCTACTGCCATTTTAGGCACTGTGGGGGTAGCCTGCCGGCTTCCAGCTGAAGCTCCAGAAAGTTGTAAGTTGCCTGTAAATATATGCCATCTTCAAGTAAGTAGGACATTTCAAACAGCACTAAATGCTTATAGGACAACTCATGCCAGTCCTTATCTTCTTTGCTGAAGTATATAGATGTTGGTGTGTTTATCTATGTATGTTTGTACACAAATACATACACATGCATTTATGTCACCCACAGTCAAAGGAGATAAGCATCTGTATTTATGTATGCGTATCTGTATGTGTATGCAATTTCCTTTACATCAATCCTCTGCACCCAGCAAAGTGCCAGCGGAGTCCAGAAGAAGGCTTTCTGCAGACTGCTGCACCACTTACACCTTCTGTAGGCTGCCGTGACTGCCATGTTCACCGTGCCACCTTAACTGGCTCTCCAATCTTCCCTAGGCAATTAATGCAGAAAGTTACCTGCTCTCCAGGTAATATTGGTTTTTTTGAAGTGATGTAGTCAACATTTTAGTACAAGCATATTCTCTTTTTCTGCTTTAACCTAGTTGACCTGGCCTTCCAGTGGGGCCGACTAGCTCTTCCAGACAAGTGTCAAGCACCATCTGTTTTCACAGAAGAGTTCTCAGTCACCATTTCCCTGTTGTTGAAATATTGTCAATCATTTGCTAAGGTCTAAGATTTTTAATAACACTGAGGTATTTAAAGATCCACAGTTTCTTCTCTGCCAGAAAGGCAACTGGCCAAATAACATTTGGCTAAGGAGAAATTCAGCCCTCATTACTGAACATTACTTGTTACTCATCACAGACCATATTCTCAATCTGTGAATCAAGTGACTGTGTGCATCAATTGAGAGGCATAAAGGGGTACCGGGCTCCTCTCCACAGGTGCTCTATATTGTTGATAACAGCATGCAGACAGTAATGCCTACCCAAGCATGTCACTTCCCTTCTCTTTATTGGGTGTGAACTGGGCATAGTCTTGCTCTTTTCTCCCGTCTCAGAATGCTAGACAGTGCAGTTGGTTTGATGAGAGAGAGGAGAAAGAAAGCAAGTCAGCCTGGGAAGCGGGACTGCACTTTCTGTTTTGCCATGGGACAGGGAAGAAACAGAGTCAAGACTCTGTTTTTCAGAGATGGGGGCTTTTTTCTGAGGGACGATCTTGCTCTGACTGAACACATACAGACTTAAATCTAAACTGGAAATTCTTGTATCCCGCGTGAGGAAACTATCAGACACAAGTTACGTCTACCTAGTCCATTCAGTTAACAATTTCAAAAGAGTACTGCTTTGCTTTTAGTAAAAGGGCTGACATACTGTCATACAATCAAACAGTCATATAATGATTATAAATGTATCCATATTTTATTTAGGAGAGATGATTTGTTCCAATTAGAGAGAAGTACTGTACAATAATTGGCATTTCTCTAAGGGTTGCTTTCTATGAAAAGGCAATAAAGAAATCCTAAGTCTGAAATGCAAATTGCATTTAAACTGACACTTTTATTCTATTTCAGTAAACTCTGATCTCAGTTGGAAAGAATTTTGTAATGATTACATTTTTTTACAAGATGGGAGGAGTGGTGTGGGATTTTTTCCACTACGGATCTCTTAGGATTAGTCATGTTGGACTGAATTTTTCTCACCTGTCTTTAGCCAGATAAGTGTTGGTCATCTAGTTTAATCTAATTTCCCTGGATTGCCTGGAGACAGATGGGCACCCACAAAAGACAGCTGAGCCATCCTCAGCTGTTCAGCATCTGTGGGATGAATTGCACTCCGGATCACCTTATGTTTTCCCAGTAATTATAAAGAAGGTATAAATGGCTAGTTTAGAATAGAAGCCTAAATTTTACATAGCTGAAGTCACGCTACATGAACCCCAGTCTTTATCTCATCATAACTCAGTTCTTCATAGAACTGCAATTTAATCATTAGATTTATGCTGTAGTTTTAACTTGAATTCACAACAAGTTCTAAATATACTTCAACTACACACATCTTTACTTACAGGGCAGTTCCACTGACATCAGTTATATTGTTCATATAATAAGACAGAATCATTCATTGTACTCTTTTCTAGAGGAAAATTTGTTTCCACTTCCTTTGTGCTTTGTTCATTCTCTCTGGCCTTTCTTTAAGCTGATAAAGCAGGTATTTCCTTTAAAAAAAATAAAATAATAAATTCTACATTTCCAGAATGTTTCCAGAAACGCCAGCTGTAACTCCATACAATGTAAGACAGCAACTAGTAAAAACATTTTAAACTTCCACCTACGAATTTTAAAAGAGTTGACTGAGGAGTTCTCTCGTTACTGAATACTGATTTTCAGTAATTCTTGCAATATCACGAAGGTTCCTGAAGACTGAAAAAGGCTAATGTTGCACTCACAGTGTTGCTCAAACACAGTAATTAATAACAGACCAATCTGACCAGCATCAGTAAATACAGGAATGGCTGACACTCTGTTAATGAACAATTAAGAGAATGATTAACGACCTATGGAAAACCATTAGATCTTTTCCAAGTAGTTTGCTCTTTTAATGAACCCAGTTTGGTTAATAAAGGCAATGGATGCTGGTGTACCATACCTCCACTTCTGTGATCTTCATGACTCAGTATTGCTTGACATTTTGATTAAGAGCTAAAATGGTCTGAAATTAACATGATGCACCAAATGCATGCATTAAAAATAGCCATGACAGATCTCAAAGATAATTAGAGAATCAGCCAGTGTGTTTCTGAGAGAGCAGAAGGATCTGCAGGAGTTAGTTCTTAGCTTTATGAAACATGCCATTCTTTTCTATAACTTAGAATAAAGCAAAGTCACTGATAAAGTTTGCTGATGGCACATATTTTTGGAAAATAGTAGGTACAAAGGGAGAGGATAAGTTCCCCAGGGCTGAACAAATGGTTGCTTTGCCTGCTGAGTGGAAGCAGACAACATTTTTTTTATTCTGTCAGTGGAAGATAAACATCTGGAAAATAAGTGTTATTGAGAGAACAGGAGAATTCCTGCTGGCTGGCAATGCTCCTAGAGAGACTCGGGTGATGGAGAAGCGACAGCTGGACCTGTTGCAGAACATCTGTAAAACCAATATACAGAACCACAGAATCACAGAATGGTAGAGGTTGGAAGGGATCTTCACAGAACATCTAGTACAACCCCCCTGCTAAAGCAGGTTCACCTAGAGCAGGTTGGACAGGATGGTGTCCAGGCAGGTTTTGAATATCTCCAGAGAAAGAGACTCCACAACCTCTCTGGGCATCCTGTTCCAGTGCTCTGTCACCCTCAAAGTAAAGAATTTTTCCTCAAGTTCAGATGGAATGTCCTGTGTTTTGTGACCATTGCCTCTTGTCCTGTACCTGGGCACCACTGAAAAGACTCTGGCCCCATCCTCTTGACATTTGCCCTTTAGATATTTATAAGAGTTGATGAGATCCCCTCTCAATCTTCTCTTCCCCAAGCTAAACAGGCCCAGGTCTCTCAGCCTTTCCTCTTAAGAGAGATGCTCCAATCCTTTGATCATCTTCATAGCCTCCACTGAACTCTCTCCAGTAGTTCCTTGTCTTTCTTGAACCAGGGAGCCCAGAACTGGACGCAGTACTCCAGATGTGGCCTCACCAGGGCAGAGTACAAGGGAAGGATAACCTCCCTCGACCTGTTTGCCACACTCTTCTTGATGCACCCCAGGATGCCATTGGCCTTCTTGGCCACCAAGAGCACATTGCTGGCTCATGGGCAACTTGCTGTCCACCAGGACTCCTAAGTCCTTCTCTGCAGACCCACTTTGCAACAGGTCTGAAGTAGTCCAAAGTAGAGCTTGTGTGGCTACATTTCCTTTGTACTGACAGAGCTGTAACTGTCACCACATCTGCATATGCTGGCCACAATTTTTGAGGGTTGTTGATAGCCTGGAAACTGAGAAATCTTGTCTTGACTTGTAATGGCATCCTGGGAGTTGAAGCTATTTAGTTTATCAAAAACTCCAGAGTGATAAAGACTTCTCTTAAGTACCTGTACTGAGAGTAAAACATGGATAGCGGGTACTTCAGTCGAGCTGCCAAAGTTCTAACAACATCCAATCCATACTGTAAATTGGATTAGACAAATTAAGGCTAAAATAAAGATGAATTTTTTACAGCTTTCAGCCAAATTCCTCACTGAGAAAATTTACAATAGCTCACATTGCATATTCCTGACACTGAACATTTAAAACTACGATACGATACTCATTTTTAAAAGTGTAATTCAACTAAAAATCTAGTGAAAGGTCATGGTTGTTGTTATACACAGCCAGACTGTTTTCTTCTGGGAACTCTCAGTTGAGTTTTTTAAACAACAGTGAATCAATAAAGTTGACCTAATAGATGCAGATACATTTAGTTTCGAAAAGGTTTAGAAGAAGCTCTTAGCATCCAAAGTTCAGTCACTTGCCCAAGGTCATACAGGATGTGTACAATAGAATCAGACACTAAGTCATGATCTCCAGTGCTCTCAATATATTCTTCTTTCTCACCATTTGGGGATCATTCAGATCCAGCAATGTACCCCTTCTGAAAATGGTGTGTTGAAATAAGCAACAGAAATACAAATGCAGTTGCAAAAGCTTTTGTTTCTGATTCCTTTTTAAATCACTTCTAATCCGACAAAACAGAATTCAATCCACACTGAATGCTATGTATGATATGGTTAACTCACTTGGGTGGGGGTGAGGATGTTATTACTTCAAATGAATTATTTACACCTAACTTCAAAATCTTTAGTTTGCATGCTTTATAGCTCTGATTTTTGTTACAGACTTGCTAAGACATCTTGCCATGCATGTCATCCTGTTTCGTGCAGTACAGCCTCTACCTAATGCTTCTTATACAAAAAATTCTATATTAACTATACCAACAGCCAGGATCTCAGTCTCCAGAATGGCCCATGAAACCGCATGGAAAAGCTCTCTCTACTTTTTATATCTAATTTCTTTTTTTAGCTGCATGCTTGGCACCATGATACTATCTCTTTCTTTAATTTAAATACAAGGGATTGTCATTCCTTGAAGGATAGCGTGCCTTGATGTTTTATATTTGACTTGAGCCCACACCCAGGCATAAGACAAATGTAAAAGAGAATTACATGCAGAATTCAGAGTTTGAGATTTGGACTAAACACAATGGTACCCAAGATCTATGACATGTCTTATCAAGCACATGGGCTTGGACAGATGGCTGGCACCACAGGAAACAGAGACAAGTGTGCAAAGACAACAAAATAAATGCAAAATTGAGCTTTAATGCTTTGTTTCCTCAAGTCCACCTACACTTCAGATGTTCAAAAAAATAAGGTCTCATGCAACCTAATTATCTCTTTGCCCAGATACAGTCATGCATTTCACAGGATCTTTGTGGCACATTTTACCTCAGATTTATTCTTTTGTTTTGTTTTGTTTAAAAATGAGCCACTTTCCCTAATTTAACATGCATGAAAACTAGAAAGACAATTTAAGTCACCTGTTCTAGGTGTTTGAGGGGTTTTTTTCTAACTTCCTATCAAGAGGTAATTAAGCAAGAAAAGACAGTGGAAAAAAAGAGAAAATTGGGATAGCAACATAATTTACAGGTACATTATAAAAATTCTCATCCTGTGCATCAGTAAAGGTGCAGGTGGCTGGAATCTGTTAGGTATGTAGTAACCTAGCAGGAAAGGGTTACTCAGTTTCTTTCTTCATGGGGTGTCAACATAATTGCCCAATACATTAAAACATTACCTCAGAACATCCCAAATATTTGTTAGCATGGGTGTTTCCTCCCCCATAACAGTGGGCTCAGATCAGAACCATTCACCCACAGGCTTCCTGACAAGGAAGCTGGAGACAAGCGAATTCATGTGTCAGCCTGCCTGCAAGCCAAATCTGGCTCATCAAGCTGGGTAATATGCAAAAGAAAGGGCCTTGTTTTTCTCTATCCCATATCCAATCCACTGAGCAATTTTTAGTTGCAGTCAGGAGGGCCTTCATAATTTAGGGTTTGTGCTTCAGTATTTCAGTCTAGCAGAGCATAATCAAAACTTAGTGGCTTAGTTTATTTTATCTACAATCTAAGCTGTTATATTACAAAAGCATTACAGAAGATATCAGACGTTTTGGGATCTGGGAGCATTATTTACAGTGCAGGAGGCAGATTGTGAACATCCCATACCAGAGTTCATATCAGTCCACACTGCTTATTAGGGACATTTCTTCTTAAGTGTATTAGTCAAAGGAATGCTTTCAAACGATCCAACAATACTCATTTCTACCAGGGGCCAAGGCTTTGCATCCAGAACCGTCACCTTTAGCATTCTGCAAGTTGTGTTACCCGAAGAGTATGTCAACCCCTGATCCGAGCAACAGGACCTCTTTGTAACCATATCCCAGGAAGCACGGCATGCTATCTGAAATAGTAGCTATTTTGTCCTTTCACAGACATTTTTATCCTGAAAAGTAGCACTGGGTAAGGAGATCAAAGATTGCTATCATGGAAGGTGTTATCTTATTTTTGGTGTTGTCTTATTTTACCAGGTAAGCAAAAGAACAACAGAAGTACCATATAGCATGTGCCTTTGCATCCATTCCTAAAGCACAGCTTGTTGCGCAGCCCACATCCACCGAGCACCTTTAAGAGCTGAGAACAGCAGCACTGAAACAAGTTTGAAGCGGTTCCAGGACCCCTAGTGCTTGAAGGCTCTGACCTTAGATGAGGCTGGAGCTCAGCCCCCGACTCAGCCATGTTTTTTCAGGTGAGCAACTTCATGCTTCAGTATCCTGAAACTGTCAGTCCTGGAATAATCTGTAGCTCTCCCAGTCACCCTGTCATTCTGTCAGGCAGACTGTTGCAGGTTTAGGAACACACTGCTTCCAGGATCTTAGAGCAATTAATTTTAATTTCCAAAGCAAATGTGCCAAATTGCTTAACAGAGATCTAGGAACACCGAAAACACAAACTTTTTTGTAGGGTAGTTCATCAGGCATCCAGATAAAAATAATTCCAACCTGACATGTAAGAAAGTAAACATTTCAGGCTCAATGAACTAGAATTTTCTGCCAAAATAGATTTAGCTGAATTTTTTCCTACTATCTCTAACTTTGTAAGTCATAAGCATTGAATAAATTCACTACACTGATATGGTCAGCTAGGGGCATTTCTGCAGGACAAACAATTTCTTGGGATGTCTTTCCCAGTGGATAACACATATCTTGTAAGTAGATATTTAGAATAAGATTTTAGTAGCTGAGGCAACAAATCACTAGGTTTTATTTTCCCTACACAGTGTTTATTTTTTACATTCTTAACTTTTGACAATTGTATCTGTTTCCCTTGAAATGTTGTTGTTTGGGGTTTTTTTCCGCTACGTCTGCAAACCCTGTGACATGCAGCTAACAGTATTTGTTGTTTAAATATCTTCTTTATGGTAAGACATCATCCAAACTGGAATATTGCACATCTTTATTACAGGGAAAGGACCACTAATAAGTAACCAACATCTGAACAAGAGAGTTTATGTAAGATTAGTTACAGAACCAGACTTCAAAGCAGCCTCAATGTGTGCCAAATCTCCTAATGAACACAATTTTTCATGTTACTGTATACTGTACATGATCCAAAGCTCCGCATACACTTTCTGAAGATTAGAAGAAAGTCAGCCATATAATAAGCTATGTACAAAAATAGCAGCACAAAATGTCGAGTCCCTAACTCATGAGATACAGAAGAATAGTTCTGACACAGCAGCAAGGATGACTTACTCTGGGCTTGTAACCTGACCTTCTGCCACCCTAGCAAAGACAGTTGAATCATTACTGAAACTGTTCCTCTGCTGTAGAATTTTACAGTCCATTTTTAAACTTAACAGCATACATTTTGAAAAACCACCCTCCAAACTGTGGCATGTGAGGAGCCATTTCACAAGAGTCCACCTGCATAGCTGGGGCAGAGAGGAGACCTGAGCAGTGAAGCTGTTCCACTCTCCGTCCCACTGGCAGCAATCCCCACTCTTCAAACGCCAGAGCTTGCGTGGTCTTAGCGAGATCACTGCACTTCTGTTCTGGCATATTCAGACCAGGAATATGTCACATTGAATCTCTGCCCTATCTTTATATTGTTAAAGAGCAGGTTTTTATTCCCAGATTATCTCAACAGCTACAGTACTCTGAAAGTGCCATTTGCCTTAATACAATCATCCATTGGAAAGTAATGCAATCAGGACTTGGCCCTTCTTTTTATTTTAAGCTGATGAAGCCTCTGGCTGGCTCCACTATGACTCACGTCCTCCTGTGTCTCAGTGACCATTTTTATGTCAGCATTTGAGATTTTTATTTGGTGTGGAAATGGTATACCCAGCAGAGTTTTATCAGTTATAATTGTTAACTGGCACACCTGACACTCTGGCTAAATGGTTAACTCAACTCCTTATAAAAATCCAACAGTTTAAGGAATGAACTTGGAAAAGTGGAATGTGTAGACTGTTAGATGCCAAAAGTTTAAACATTCATGTCTCAGAACAGGCTCAAATGATCAAAGTAACCTTAAGTTGCTCTATTATTACAAATCTTTCTCATATGCGAGATGAGTCACTTTTTGGGAAAAAGTTTTTAGGGAAAGTTTTTGTACTTGAGAGCATAAAAGAAGCGTCTGATGAGTAAAAAGGGCAAAAAGGTGTCAGGAATTTAAACACTTGCACAAGAAAAGAAAAGTCCAGTGGGTAATGTTGATGATGGTGACCCCTTCCTTAGAACCTAGACTCAACATCTGCAAGTTTATCTTTTCCTAGTTATTTTTTACATACATTAGCATACTGATCCTTATCACTGGCTTTCACAACAATGGGTCATGTTGACTGGAATACCAGGAAAAACGAAGATAAGTAATACAGAAGATATGTTATTCTCATGTTTGTATCCCCAGATTGGTAGTCCCTCTGGATTTCAATTTTTTTTTTTAAAAACTACTTCTGCACACAAAGTGTAATTTTCTAGGGCTTGATAATTTTTATCCTTTAAGAAACATTAATTTATAATTAAAACATCATTTAATAAAGAATTTATAAGTTCTGATTGTTCAAAATTGAGTCTAGGAAGATTTTTAAAGTTTGAAGTCTGCTATTCCTGTTGCACTGGATGACAGCTGAAGTCCACTAATGAATCTAAAAATAAATGCAAATGGAATTCAAAGAAAGCTCCCATTTCTGACATGCCATGCTGAGGACTGCCACAAATGTATTTATCATTACAAAGGAGCATAAACTTTTATGATGTGCTGGTTTTCCTCCAGAAAAGGATGATTTGTCAAAAGCAAAACATTTCTGTGAATATGTGGGTTTTGATAAATCTTCCTTGATTTTCTGCTAAGTATTGTTCTTAACTCCTTGGCCAATGTCACCAAGCCTGCCTGCTGGCTGCCCTGGTCAGTGTCCCTAGGGCTTCCCAACAGCAATCCCAGCTGGCTGCCTATGCTGGTTGCAGCAGGTAGCTGGTCCACCAACCTGGACAGATCCTGTGCTCCAAGCACAGACTTGATGCTTGGTCCTCACAGCAGTTTTTCTCCGTGGCCTGGATGTCCCTTTTCCATTTGATAGCTATTCTGCGGTGGTGGACAGTGCAAATGCTGTGTCAGTATCATTTGGCAGCTCATCGTCCCATAAAGCATACATTATTTTTCCAACACTTCTCATGTCAGTAAAGAGTGACCCTCTGAACAGGATAATATGCACATGATGATGATCAGATTTGGAGGCACTTTTTCAAGACTTTTTGTCATACAGGAACTGCTGTAGAGGCTGCCAAGCCCCTGTGGACTGGCCAGGGAGGTAATGCTTACCTACTCTGCATCCACCAGCAGGCTGTAATGTACACACACACACCAAAAGACATCTTCAAATAAGTGATGTTTCAACTTGTTGCCACATTTTCAGTATCCCTCACCAAAACACACTGTTTTTTCCAGTAAGAAACAAAACTTACATGTCCAGGTGTGTTTTAGGATATTTTCCATTGCATTTTCTAATGATATACAAGTAAATTTCTAGAATAGTGTGCCATTTTGAAATTAGAATCTGGAACTCTGACTATAAAAATCAAAAATTTATTTTTGCTTAAACAATTAGAAAAACTAACATATAGTCATGGTTTAAACGCCATTCTAATTTGTAATTTATTGATAGAAAAAGTTGAACCTTATCCTCAAATTTAATTGTTTCAGTAGTCAGTATGCATATAGATTACGATGAAAAATATACTGTGCTTAGAACTTCCCCATTGAACTGTTAAAGATTACCAGACAACCTAAATAGAGACAGAAAAAAAGAGGAATTTGAATTTTTGAAAATAAAATACATATATTGTGTGAAGCTCTCCTGTACTCTCTAGAAACAGCATGGGTTTTAACTTTTAAGATATCAGTTTTAAATAAAACTTGAAGAATGCAAACTTTGAAAAGCAACAGAGTTGAGAAGATGTGGGAATCATGGAACTATTTATAACGGAATTTCAAATAAAATTATGTTTAAAAATTACATTCCTGTGGACTAAAAAATCTGTTTAGGCTGCAATACATATCTCTTTGTTTTTTCTTGGATGCTTTTAGAAATTTAATTAACCTAAAAAAACCTCATAAATTCAACACAATACAAATAATGAAACAAGAAGGAGTAAGTGTCAGGAGCAAAATAGCTACCATATTTCTTGGTGTGCTGAAAAATAGACTTCTTGAACAAAAATGCTACTTCCAAGCTGATGATTTGCTGAGTTTTAGACCAATATAAATTGAACCTAAGGGAGAAATGGGAGAGAACTGGATTTCTGGCTTAGTAGGAAATTATTCAATTGGATTTTTTTTTTTTCTTCTATACTGGAACAAGACCAAAGAAGTCAGCATATCTTCTGAAAGAAAATTCTGACAGAAAAAATTAAAGTCCCCACTTTGGGCTGATAAGCATTTTTTTTTTTCTCACTTACATTTTCTCACTTCAAATTAAATTTTTAAAAACCCTCTCCCAGTCTGAATCTTTCATAATGCTTGGCTTCCACCATCCACTGATTCAAGGTGAATGTTACCTTCTTTAAATTGCTGACAAAGAAGAAAAATCCTTTGGGAACAAGGATGGAAAGAAGGCAGAGAAAAGAAGAGCAAAAGGGAAGGGCAAAAAATAAACAGAAATTTCCAGCAACTCTTTCCAGAATATTCAGCCATACCGAGTCTTTATTTTTGCTGCTATACCTGGTGGTGCAAATCAAACCTTTTCACCCTTCTTGAAGCTGCTTTGTTTTCTACAGGAGGATCTGAAATCAAGAACCAGGTGTTTTCAAATTCTGTTTATATTAATCCCCCAAAACCTCCCAACATGACACTGGTGCTTTTCCTGGCAATCTGTCACTGCTACTTAACTGCCTTTAATACATCTTAACAAAGAGTTTCCTTGCTGAAGTACTCTGAATATTTGTGTGCCTCCTTTGGTCTGATTCTTATTCTTTGAAATACAACCGCTTCATGACAAGAATCAGGTTCACAAGCTTGTTAGTGGCTTACAGTGTATTGTGTCCTCTGTACACAATAACTGGCACTGTGATTTTTTCCAGAAAAAAAGGGTTTCAATTTTTTCATATCTCATCACTCCATGATATCTTCTTTCCCCTCTCTTGTCCTCTCCAAGGAACAAAGACACGCAAACCCGAGAGTCTATAGGATCTCTGCCTGTTCTTTAATCCCTGTGGAGTATTTTCTGCTGAATTCCAGGGTGTGGCAACAGTAAAATTGCGTGCCAAGGCATTCTGCTGTTTCTGCACCGGGCTGTTTTTCAGTGATCTCCTTGTTTGATCTGGCCCGGTCCTCAGCTCCACACTCTGCCAATGTGGGCATCACCTGGCCCGTGGTATCAGTGCATGCTGCAGAGGAGGAAGGGGTTGTAATTCTGTAATTGAAATTACAGGCCTGTAATTCTGACTTTCGATGACAGAGTTCCCCTCCTCCTCATCCCTTTCCTTGAACAGAAGGAACTGCTGGAGACGTACAAGTTGTGGGGACCTACTACTACTGCCTCTTGTCACCACAGCCTAGCACCGTGCCAGGGTGATTCTAAGGGGAATAATTTACTCTGAAGCTGCAACTCGGCAGTGCGTCAGTAGTGATAGTTGGGGTTTTCCCAGATCTTCTGCAGATCGGGGCTTTCATCTGCAGCACAGAGAAATACAGGCCTGATACAACAATGGAGGCCTCGCCAGGTGGAGGTGCAGGATGCAGTGTGGTGGACTACGGGAATGGGACAATAAGAGACAAGGCAAAGGCTGGCACTGGAGACCTTACGGCTATAAACCTCTCTCCAGTGGTCAGTTACAGAAGCACAGGATGGAATTCTGACAAAACGGGTTTTGACGGTAAAAAAGAAAACAAAGAAGTAGTATCTAACAAGTGTAACAGGCAACATACATAATAAATTCAGGTGAGACAGAGAGCAGCAGACCAGGGATGAAAGATCGTGGTGTAAAATCACGCTAGCAAACATACAAAAATGGCCCTGAACAGATCCTAGAGTGAGGAAGAAGAAACCATCAACACGGGCATCCTAATGCTCCCAGCAAAGGACTCCAGATGCTGACAGGTTCCTGCAACACCCCCACACCCAACACCAGGATGAACTCAGCAAGTTTAAGACCCTGAGGAGCAGAGGAAGAGTGAGCAGAAGTTCAAGAAAAGGGGCAGAAAATAAGAAGTGAGGGTATAAGACGTTTAACTGAATTATTTTAATTACTGTAACTTTTTCTGCATAGATGTGTTCTTTCTTTTTCTGCAACAATTGCTCCTAGATTAATGATGATTCTTGGATTAGACTGTTAAAATTTTAATTATACTACCAATAAACTCTTGACTTTATATATAAGGTGTGTTTCCTCTTTCCCCCCCACAAAAAAAAGATTTTGAATGTAATAGTGGCTCCATATCCCAATAAAGAAGAAAAGTACTTACTTGTGGTACCAGTAAACTACATCATTATGACAAGAAGATATGGGTGTTGTCACAATAGCATCCACCAGTTGTGATATTGATACAGGGGCAGGTCACTACACGAAACCCTGAAAAACGTCCTTTGACCTTGCCCCTAAACATTACCTGTGGCAAAATGATAAATCCGGAAAAAATAAGCAAAACATACAGTTACATGAAGCTGCTGCTTTGCCTCACTCTGAAACAGTCTCAGATGACATTAAAATTCAAAGAAGAATATCTCAGCTAAGAGAGATGTGCAAGACATGAGCAGTGGATTCAGCTCATCCCTGGATTTCCATGCCTACCTGGATGGAGTGTTGTTTATTTTCCTATAATAGAGAAGACTATAAGACCCTGTTCTCTTAAAATATTCAGAGTTTAAAGCTAACAACAAGTCTGTAGTTTAAAGTGCTTGCGTTTCTCGAGTATGTGTAGACTCAAATAAAATGGCTAAATATATCAAAATAATTGGTTTTACAGGCTATAATCCATTACCCCTAAGAGTCATCATCTATCACAGCCAAAGGCAATTTATTAGTGTCAGAGAAAAACTGGCATTCGCCTTGTCAGGGCAAATTCTGCACAGACTGTTGCTCAATGAAAAAGCCATCATACTCCCCTTAATCAGCAGACAACAGTAAATGAAGACAAAACCCAATGATGTTTCTTTACTTAGTCACAATGTAAGGAGAAACAAAAAGGCTACAGAATGTTAATATGGAACTGAAAGGGACACAGCACACCGGCAGATGCCAAATGCAGAGTGCAGCGTTTATTCTATAGACCTATGAGACAAAAGACACCAAGAGCAATGAAGGACAACCGGTCCAATTGCAAATCATGGAATCACGGAATGGTGAATGAGTTACATTTTCTGAAAGCTGAAATCAGTAAGACAGTCAAAAGTGACTGGACATATAAATGAAACAGGAGAATTAGATCCATTAGGCATACTTTGAGCTTTATCTGTTTCCTAATGATTCTGTCTGTATTTTAGTAGATTGACTATTACTTCAGTCATGTAATGCTAGATCAATGCTGGTAATGAGATTATTCAAGATTTTTACACATAGACTTGAGGAAGGTCCAAATATTGGGACCCATATATTCTGCTGTGGCATCCCTTCAGTAAATACATCAATTTCTTTGCTTTTTCTTTGGATAAAAATGAGTAGCCATAATTTACACAGTTCTGTCAGCTAATGCATATTCATTATGGTGCTTTGTAGGAATTTCTGTTAACCACAGACTCTCTGAGCCTTCATGTTTTTAAGAAGCCTGGCTTGCTGCAGGACCATTTTTTAGTTGCCATTTTGACACTAATAATTCATGCCACAGAAGAGGTCTTCACTATGCTCCCCCTTTCAAAATATATTTTATAAGGCTTATTTTGTTACCCCTTTCCTTTTTGTCTGTTTTGCCTCTGGTTAATCTAAATCCTACAGACGCAAAGGACTGGCAGATTTTGAATGAGGAAAAACAAATCCAGTCTCAGAAGATATGATTTAAAAACTGGACTCAAATCAGTACTTGTAACTTTTATGAGCTCCTGTGAGTCAATGCAACTCTTCTCACAGAAAGCTACAAACTAAATCACGTCTTTGATTTTGAAGTAGACTTTACTCACTTCAATAAATCAAGGGGAAAGTTTAGACATTTTGGCAACCTATTTGTAAGAAGGCAAGTTATGTGAAGACATGTAAGCTAAGGTGATTATTTATTCTGTTTTCTGTATTCTATTTGCTGAGTTAGGGGAGGAAAGGCCTCCAGACAAAGAAAATACGAGGGGTTCTGCCCTGGAAGACTGCTGCTGGAAGGAAAGCATCATTTTGGCAGTGAGGAGAATGTTACAACTGATATTTCTCGAAACAAACCTCAATCTTTGGGCTTTTTTAATAAAATTTTTAAAAAAGAGAGATTTTTATGTTCATTCTGTTTTGCTTAAATAGCTAATCTGCTTTTTATGCATCTACCACTGTTTCCACAGTGTTTTGCTCATAGACTCATGGTTTGGCTAAGCTGATGAATGGCCATTAGCATACCTGACTATTTCAAGGCTCATTATGGCTGTGACTTAGCATATCATTCTATGGGACATGGTGATCTTCCTCACATCTCCCCACACCTGATCTCCAAGATGAACACCTCCCTTCTCACTTGGAAGTAGCTCTGGCAATCATTAGACCCCTCCATGAGCTGATTAAATTCACCCTAATGTGAGAAAGGTTTTTCTAAGTTTGAAAAGGATTCTTATCTAAAATTAGTGAGTTAGCTTTCATCCAAATCTATTCTCTCAGCTGGGTGAATGTGCAGGAAGGAGATTAAAATCAGAGATTAAATGCATTCAAGCTGCTGTGGAGCCATCAGGAAAGAGTTTTGTTTTTTATATTGAAAGTGAATAACCTCTGATTTTCCCCTTTTCTTTTTCAGGACTAATATTATATAGTTTACAGTAAAGGGAGCTTGAGAGCTGAATCAGAGCCACGTCATAGAAGTGCTTTTGCTTTTGAAAACATATAGTAGGAAACCCTGTAACATTATGAACATTACACTACCCTGTGAATAAAGCTCACAGAACAACAAGCCTACCTACAAAGGCTACTTCTGAAAATGCATTGTAGAAAGTTGTAATAGACATAGAATCATAGAATCATTTATGTTGGAAAGGACCTTTAAGAGCATAGAGTCCAACTGTTAACCTATAGCACTGCCAAGTCCACCACTAAACCATGTCCCTCAGCACCATGTCTACATGCCTTTTAAATACGTACAGGGATGGTGACTCAACCACATCTCTGGGCAGCCTGTTCCAATGTTTGACAACCCTTTTGGTGAAGAAATTTCTCCTAATATCCAATCTAAACCTCCCCTGGTGCAACTTGAGTCCATTTCCTCTTGTCCTGTTGCTTGTTACTTGGGAGAAGAGATCGACCCCCACCTCGCTACAACCTCCTTTCAGGTGGTTGTAGAGAGTGGCATGAAAGTGTTCTGATTGCTGTGCATATGTTCTAAACAAGAGACAATACTTCATTGATTTAGGAACTTATTTGTTTTTATTTTTTTTCCATTTCAAACCCAAAGAAGGGTGTTTGTGCCAAAAAATCTTGTTTGTTTTTCCAACCACATCAGTTCGTCTAATAAAAAAATCTCTTCTCTGAAAGTCTTGTTTCAGTGGATGTAAATACTGATGACTGATGATATATTCACCAAAACTACATTTATGCATGTCAATAACCAATCACTGACTGAGCTAAGCTGATATAGTACTGTTTACCAGAATTTTACCTATACTTTTAAATATTCAGTGCTACAGTGCATTCAAAATGTTAATTACTAACTAGATCTGATATCAATTATCATTTTCCAAGAAATAATTGTTGCCATATTCCTCTTTTTCAGACATGAAGACAATCTGCTATATATCTAAATTGCGGTCTTTGATTTTACGCTGTTTAAGAATAAACTGTGTTCTGAATCACTCTTTTTTAATCCTTCATGTATAATTGAAGCTGAAACAATCTGATACTAAATCTTCTGATGTTAAATTTATTCGCAATGATAAATCATTGTTCTGCTTCTTAGTCTGTTCTGCCAGGATGTGAGAAAATAAATCTGATATAAACATGAATAATTTGAATTATTTGCAGGTTTGGAAAACTATTAAACTTGGGGAAAATGATTTATTTGCATGATTCAAAAGAAGCCACATTTGTATTCCTTTTCGAAGCGTGGTTCATCTCTATCCTAATACATAAGACTTTATCAGTAAGAACAGCTCTAAAAAGTTATCAACAAGACTCATTTTGAGAGAAAAAGTATTTCTAAAGTTACTGTATCATAAAATATAAGGAGTTTTAATTAGACTCAAATGTATCTGTGGTACAAAAATAGGTCAACCTCTAAAATCAGACTGTATGAAGTTACAGATGTATGAAAATCAGTTTGGGCATTTAATAATTACATTTGGAAACAAAATAGTTACATGCCGTAATTATAGTTTTAAACTACTGACTTCAAATGTCCATAAAGGAGAAGAAAGCACACGTGTTCAAAGGGTTTTTCAAACATTATTAAGTCTATTGTTGTCTAATTTGATCATGGACTCCATGCTGCTAGCCTTTCTTATGTTAATCCATTTATTATAAGGGACTCTTCCAAGACTAAACCTTTCAGCCTGGCTGAAAGCATTAGTCTTCATTTTGTAGGATATTATTATCTAATTGTGTATGGGTCTGTATTACTGCGTAATATGAAAACAATACATTTTTCTATCCATATAGTTGGTTTTGACATTTTGGAGTCTATATTATATTTTTACTCATCATTTTGATACCCTGTAGTAACATTCAAAATAAAAACATTTCAGCTATCTGAAAAGTAAACTAAGTGCAAATGCAAATCCAGATAATCCAGTCAGAAGCTATGTTCAGGCTATGCAGGAGCCTGCAAATATTGAGGGTTTTAACCGTGGCTGTATTACAGAAGTGAGAGCCTTTCCTAGCTTTTGTGTTGATGTGCACACTCTGATAACATCTCGCATCTCATTCTCTGAGGGGAGACGTCATATTTTTTACTGGAGTCAGGGATGATGATTCCAGGGTATGTTACAATATGCACTACTCAATAAGTCTAAATGCAATCTATAAGACTAGCAGGAGCTGTTCTATTTCCTTGCGGAAGAATTTAATGTTCTAACATAAAACCAGCTTTCAAGACAAATTCAGCATGGAACCTAGATCACGTTAACTTCCCACGGATCATAGGAAAGTATATGAATCAGTGAAATTTAAAATTCAAACTACTGAATACACTGAATTCAGAGCTATCATACTATACACTATAGTTTATAGTATAAAACAGTATCATAGTATTATAATATTGCAGTATAGTATAATACACTACACTGTTTGGAGAGTCGATCTAAACAAGACTTTAAGCTCCTTTGAAACACTGAAAAAAAGTATGCAAAAAACCAAGAAAAACCTAAAAGTGTTTAGCCCACTTCGTAGCTTGTCTTTTACAGGCACCTTTCCAGCCTACAGACCAGCTGTTGAGCCTTTTGACCTTCTGAGATCTAACTAAAATATTTCTCCTGTTTTGTAGGAGGGGGAGTGCCCTTCTTTACATGATGGCAGAAATAGAGAAGTGGGGATGTATAGAGGAAGAAGGAGAAAGGCCCAAATTCAACCATTGCTGGAAATGATCAGTGGTGCTTTTATCTGGTATTACGCCCATTTCATCCACCAAGTGCCTTTTCAGCAGATTTTCTACATTAAGTTAACTTTCTTTGAAAGTTTTCCAGCCAGAGGCTGAAATGAGGCATCACTTTACTCACAGCTCCCACCTCCCTCATCTGAGAGGAATTTCTCTCGGTGGCTCCTCATTCAAACACGTAGATAGCAATACACGTATGCTGGGTCAGATCATCACTAAATCTTCCTTCCCCAAAGCAGATGCTGTTAATAGACGGGTAGGCAACCAGGATACCAAGCAAAGCTTAATGAAATCATCCCTTTGGCCACAGTGACACAACTAGTTATCTTTTTAATTAGATTGACACTCAAAAAAAAGAGCCTGTATGTTGTGAAAAAGGTATGACAAAAAGTGTGACCTAAATTCATCTCTGTAGATGTAACAGTGCATCCATGTGGAAAAGCTGTCCTGCTTTTACAGGACATTTTTGAATAACATTTTTCCCTCAACCTGTTTTGCTAAGACTTTATTGATTGTTGGGGTCCCATGTGAGCCCTGACAGCAGAAGACTGCCCAGACTAAATCATCGCTGTTCAGGGTTCCCAGGCAAAACATGTGGGACTGAGACAGTGCTAACTGGTACAGGATGCAGTGAAACCAGGGAGCAGGCTAGCCCCTGCCCAAGTAGGGTGGCCTGCGGCCAATGCACAGACCCACACTCCAGCCCTGCTCACTTTACAACATACATACAGCCAGGGACTTCTTTCAGTGTTTTCTAGTGATAAAACAAGGATGGATCCAAAGCTGAATCCATCATGTCTGGGGGGAAGGGAGCTTCCACTGGAAAAGTTTAAAGCTGTAAGGGAAGGACAGAGAGAGGAAGCCTTCAAGACCAACTAATCCAATGATAAAAACAATTATGTGGGATGTAGAATAGTATGACCATAGAGTTTTGACCATTTGGGACTCAGTTTGTATCTACTACTTTGTGGAAAACTCGAAGATAATAATCTTTTTTTTTTTTTTCTTTTAACTGGATGAGAAATGGGAATGTATTTGAAGTCTTAAAAGTTTTAATGGGATAAGAAATATGACTGTCTGTGCTCAACACTTTGCCCGTCACTGTGCCATTGACATATGAGTATTGTCTTAGAAGATATCATCCTGAAACCTTTCAAAGCCATTCATTTTATTTTAAAGTTGTAAAATCCCTTGGTTTTATCTCCCATCTCAGATGTAAATAGTACTTTTAGAGCCAGAACCAGGCCAATTTGAAACATTTTGTTCTCATAGTCAGGAGGGACTAAATTTAAAAATGCTAGTGAGCCAACACCTGCTACGAAGAAAAGATAGGCCCGACTTCATGCTCCAAATTTATTTTTCAGAGCATATGGGAGATGTGGTAAATCTCCAATAGGCTGCTCGACAGTTCCTATGGTAAAGCACACATAAAAACGAGTACTAGGAGAACAAAGTATCATGATATGGAAGGAGTAATTCTTTGGATGGATTATTGCTAAGGGACAGTCTAAATTTGTAAGCATTTTGAGATGGAATTTGTTTGTGGTCAGACTGGTTAAAATGTAGAAGCAAACTGTATAAAAGTGTTCAGAAGAAACTGAATACAGAGAAAGAAAAAAATCAGGGGCTGTAGCAACATGTTTGATTCAGAGACATAGATTATGAGATCAGACTTATATTTGTGCTTCTCAGAAATGATGAGGGCCCATGAATCATGACATTTCTCTTCTGGCAATGAAATGTACACTTAGTTATATTGTATGCCCAGAAATAATAAGATTTTAAAGCATTGCATATGTTTTCCTCTGGTTCTCCATGCAAGAGTGAATGTCACACTGAGAGCACTGACTCCTTATGCCATTAATAGGCAGAAAAATATATTTTGGTTTAGATATAATTTGAAACTTCACTGTCAAATATATTAGGTTTTCCATACTCAATTATTTAAGCTTTTTTGGTAATCTTTCTTTTTTATATATTCTTGTATACAGGGCTCCTGTGGAGTATCACATTGCAAAAAAAGGGTTTGTCTGAATAACAGATCCAGCTGCATGCAATCACACTGCTCTATTACCCTTCCTAGGTCCCTCCCTGAAATACTCTTCTGCCAAGATGTCTACCAAAACAAGAAAATCTAGTTAACAGGTTTTCTACAGTCACATTCATCACGCTGATAAGTTAATATTTATTTTTGCACTCTCCCTATCCATTCGATTTATCCACCTGTGGACAGGAAGGCATACTCCAGATAACCTTAATACAGGCATGATGGCACAGGCTTCAGTGAAACCTCTAGAAGCATAGCGAGGACCCTGGATATGTGCCCAGGTTACTAGGGTATGCTGAAATCAATAGTGAACTTCATTATTGCTATTGTTTTTCATGCTAGTTGTATTTACGCTGGCATTGTTATGACAACATGCAATATAATTATGTTTTACTCCACTGTGAACAAAATTTCTGGGCCTTCAAGACAGAGATAATTTCTTCCTTAGGTGTTAGTAGAGAATCTAGCTTTGACTTCTAAGAATTGCCATACTACTTCTAGTGCTAATGCTACTACTAAGAAGCACATGAAGAAGTTTAAAATCTCAAAACCACAATCTAACAAGGAAACAAGAAAGGAAATAATGTAAATTCACACTGAGAGCACCACTTTCAGACTAGATGGAAATTATCAGTACAGCTTTTCATTTTATTGGATGTGTCATAGTCTCCTGTCAGCAGTTTCAGAAACCCCTGGAGCTGTCTCTGATGAGGAAGTTTCTGGATGGCATCTGTTTAATCAATATTGGAAATAAAATATGTTGTTTTCCTGCTATTCTAACAATAGCCTTGATAACATGCAAATTACATAGTTTGCAGACATATAAAAAAGCAAAGCAGATACAGACATATTTGCCCTTTTCTGCTTGCGTGCTGCTTAAACTTTGCAGACATACAGTTAATGATCATGTTGCATCAATTTTAAATTATAAGGCTCTTCTTTTGCTGGGAGCTGTTACTCATCGTCATTATCCTCTTTTGTGGCGGTCAACACATAAAACATATTTAGTTTATAACTGAAGTGCTGGAGTGATACTTAATGTAGTAGAAACTCAGAGTATTCCCCATCAAAGGAGAGAAAGCTGGACCATGACACTCCTATTTCACATTCTGAGTCCAAGAGAGCCTTTGTATCTTGGCTATCCTTTCCCACCAATAATTTTGCCGTGACCTGTTTTTTATCAGGTTTATATCAGGCTCAGAGACAGCTCCGCAGTTAGAGTACATCTGCAGACCCCCTCTAACTGCAATGGAGTTTTACTATGTATTCATCCCATTTTATGCAGATTCAAAATTAGGCTCATATTTCACAGTGTTGTTATAAATAGACAAACATGCTGGCTTCATAAGGTCATTCAGAAACTCTTTGCATTGGCTTTTTGTCTGTAATTTTGGTTTATGAGAGCTGTTTGGCAAATGAAACATTACACTTCTGCTCCTGACTTCTAAATCTCATGACTATCAATATGAAGAGCTAATTAAAACAGAAAAATCAGCCCTCAGCTACCTACAGAAATGTCTGCTTCCACATTCTACTTTGTAATGCCTAGATTTCAACTTGGACAACAACGATACACTACGTAAAAAATATTCTCGTGCTTTCTAAAAAGTATCATTAGAGCTGGTTTAGAATAGCTGCTATATATTTGGGCTTCACCCATTCCTATATGGATGAAACATTCAAACATAGATATTTTGTTTAAGTAGATGTGGATGACAGCTTTTTTTCCCCCCTCATAACTACTGTTTATATTTCATTGGAAAATCAAGTGATGAAAATATTTGAAAATTTGAAAAAAGACATTTTTATATGAAGAAACTGTGACAGCTTTTACCCCAGTCTGATAGTAAAAAGTAGTTCATATGCTTTCTGTTATTACCATCCTCCATATGACAGATTCCCTGGCTAGAATACATTTTCCTGTAATGCACTATCGCCTCCTGCTCCTGGGACTTCTATCTTTAGTGAATCATTGAAGGCTGAGTCTGACTGGGGAACACAACCATAAGGAGAAAGTGGCGATAGCAGGAAGCCACACTATAACTTCTGTGACAGAAGCATTTCTAAATGAAAATATATATTTTCAGTGAATTACATGAGATTCCTATGTGCAGTTCTTCATTTTTTAATTAAAACTTTTCATGTAAGCAGGTCTGTTTTGAAGAAAAATACATTTAATCAAAACTTCATTTCCACCAGGAAAATGTGGGGTTTTCTTCTTTTGATTTGGTTTTCACTACAATGTGTAGATACAGCATTCAAGGAGAAAACATGGCAGAATTGCTTTGAAAGCTGCTGAACTCTACAGAGTACTTTTACAGAGGCAGAACAAGCATAAACTGTTCCTTTTCACATTTACCTGAATCCCCCTCCCATGGCAACTTATTTCCAACACATTCTACGTCCTCAGCTGTGTTCCCACAAATCCTAAAGGGCATGAAATACCTTCTTTAGCTTCCCCACTATTCTGAGAGGGACAGGACCTTGTAGGTGTACATGGTCATAGTCTTCATGTAATAGAAATTAAACAAAAAAAAAAAAAAATCCCAAAACTTATTTTAAAAGGCCTGAAAAGATTTTCCATACCAATGCTTTCAGTTTTCACAAAAAAATTAGGATATTGTAATATGAACATTAAAACAATTGAAGGAAGGTATTTTAGAATCATACTGAATAATTGTCATTATTCTATTGATTTATGACAACTATTAATGACACATTTTCACATTCTTATGTTATTAATTTTGACATAATTTAAAATATCTAAACACTAATTATAAGCTGATATTATGGAATTCACACTTATTTAAGTTATGAATGCAAAAAAAAAAATATTATTCCCCTGCTCTTTGAACCACAGCTCTTACCACTTTGCTGCTTCTGTCTCTGACTGTTAGTATATTGAATTCAACAATTCTCCTCTCCAGGAGTTAGTATGATACAAGTATTTTTACAGAGTAGTGCAAAAGTTTGCCTATAATGTATTCCTGGATCTACTCCAAAAACACTGGAGTCAGTAAAAAAGTCTATTAATCTCAGTGGTCTTTGTATCAGGCTCTACAGAAAGTGTGGTATTGTAGATTTCCTTAGCACAAAAGTAATAGAAAAAAGCACACTTGAATAAAATTCTCGTAATTAAAAGCTTTGTAAATACATTCTTTTTTTTCAGGATAGGATGGTTGTTGATTGTATCTGAAAGTTTAAAATCTTTCAAAAATATTTTTCTCTATAGATTGGAAACCCAAAGATTTCAAAGTGATTCCCCCCCACTGCCTTTCCTGCTGTTTTTTCAGTTCCTTCAAATATCTTTAAAATAATCATAATTTTACTTCCAAAACTTTCTAGTCTTGGACCTCCACCAGATCTCTCTTTCCCACTCTTTGCTGGACATGTCTATCATATTTTAATTATGTCTCAAAAGGGTTTTTTACACATATGCTTTCAAATGCCTTCTGTAACCTTTGTGAAGCCTACAGATTTCAAAACATGTTTTCTTTGACATCTGGAACTGCCTGCTTTAATCCATTTTTAGTCAAGTGGTCTGCTGTACAGTGTTTGATATTCCCACAACATATTAACATTTAGATTTAAAATGTTAGTCTTCAATAAGGCACTGTACTACACTATCTTTAAATTACTGTATCTATCATTTTCTTGCCAAGCTGTTATGTACGATATGATGAGGGAACTCAAATACTCGTGACCATCAGTACTTGTGATAGAATGAGCCAAAACCTTCAGGAAAGGGCTAGGCACGACCCTTCATCCAGTAGTTGGAAAAAGGAATCAGGTATTTGCTGGTTTAGATGTGATTCTGAGGAAGTGACTAAGAATATGAAGATGGAAAGTAATTTGGATGGCAGCAGCTCCAACACAAGCGTTTGTGATTGTAAACAGGGAGAAACTCCCAAATGGCAGTTTTCTAGAAACTCAAGAAAATGCTGAGAGCTCCTGAGATGGTGCTCCAAAGGATAACATGGTTCAGATGGAGGAAAAAGTTTTTGAAGGGAGGCAATATTAAATGTGAAGGAGAAAACTGCCCTTTTGTTATATGTTACCATTGCAGTACCAAAATGGTACTGCAATGACCTTTATAACTTTTATGCAATGACTTTTAATGACCATGACATTAATTAACAGTCATATAAAAAAGGGCCTTAAGGACAGAGTACTAAGGATACATAGAAAAGCATAGTACAACCTTGCTGTGAGAAAATCAAGGAAAAATAAAGAACATAACGAAATATACAAAGAAACATACACAATTAAAAAGAGAACAAAAATACATTAGAAACAGTAGAATACAGTGCAGCAGTATAGGCCTGTTTGTAAGGAAGACAGCCAATAAATCGTTGAGATCCAAAAGAATGAATTTGCCTTCTTACTTTTTTTATCTAACTTGTTTCAAGATTCTGTAAAAAGGTTAACAATAGCCATACATTTAGCATAGTTAAAATTAACAACAGAAACACAGGTCAAACCAGAAAAAATGATACTTAATATTTAGAGCTTTCAGCAAGACAAGAAGCATACTTGGCAGAGCAATCTTTGACTCTTTAGCAATTGTCGTCAGGAATCCCTGGAGGAAACATAGGACCTCAAAGATCCTTAATGGGCAAACACAATAGCTATTTCTAAAAAGGTATTAAATGAGTGATCTAGGAATTTATAGATCAGGTAGACTAGCTTCAGTATCAAAAGGGATCTTGCAAAAAAACATGCAATGTTAAATTTGTAAGCATTGAAATATTCTTGATGATAAGAGAAGATGATAGTAAGTGAGAATGGGAATTGACAATAAATTATTATGCCAATTATATATGTTTTCCTTCTTTAACCTAACTTTTAGACCACCGGATAGGAGACAATTAGACTACACCATAGATATTACCTTGAGTAAGGCTTTATTGTGTCCCAAGTTATATTATTGTAAGCAAAATAGAGAGCTATGGTCTGGATGCAGTGATTTTGTAAGGTAGGTACTACCTGAAAGACAATACTCAAAGACCGGTCAGAGACTTCAGTTGAACGGAAGAACTCTATCAATGGAGTCTCACAGTCTACTCTGGAGAGCACTGGGGAGAAAGGAAACGGGGTCCTGAAGTCCAGGATTTGGGTCCCCCAAGCTGCCAGGACAGGAGTTGGCTAGAGCACACTGTGAGCCTCCTCTTCCCTCAGACCTTGCCAGATATTGTTTTCACAGAAATCAAGGAAGAATAAAATTTAAAGGCAAGAATACAAAAGAGGGAAAACTGGGTAGATACAACCACTATAAAAATGTGTCTCAGCTTGGACTGGGTCACAGGCAGAAAATGAGTCATTGGTGTAATGCAGTTATTCAAAACTAGCAAGCATGTTATATGTAAAACATCAAAAATTCACAGAACTAGTTATGCTTTGATGGGAGCACATATCACATGTGTGGAGTTGGAATTCACACTTTAAAAACTTCAGGCAAGCTAGGAGTCAGAAAGAGAAAAGTATAATGGATAAGAAAACAAGATATCTGAACAAAGCATGGATGGGTTGCATTTTTGTGTGACCTGGAAAAACAACCAGAAGAGGTGACATGAACATGTCTTTGAAAAGAAGTCATTGACCCATTATTCCATCTGTGTCTTCCTTACGGGCAGGATGAGTTGTACCCACTTATTTTGCAGAAAATCTGATTTAGACGAAATATTAATAAAAATAGTAAAAAATCTTTCTAACTTGAGGTAACTTAAAGCACTTAAGCAAACTGCATCAGGTCAGCAAATTCCTATCAAACAGGATTTTCAAGAACTAATTAAACAAATATTTGGAAGGGCATCATGTGTAGGATATACTTAATTCTGTCTTACAATATAGGATGAATTGCAGGGCCTCTTGCAGCTCTCCCTAGCCCTACATTTTTATTATTATGTACATAATGAGCTTCACATCAAATTGTTTTCACAGGCTAGGAAATAACGACCTGAATGTCAAATTACTTACGCTGATTCATGCTAATGTAATCAGCTAGGTAACTGGTGTTGCTGCTGATAAGACATAACATGGTCAGGGAAAAAAATGCAATTTTGACCTGCATTCGACCCTAATTAAAGGAAAAAGATACACTCTTTTCCCAGTATTATGATTATTCTGGCTCCCTCCTAGTAGGTAAACATCCATCTTCATAGAGATCTGAGGAACATTTGTATTCTTTATTCACAGTACTCAGTGTGAAAAGAGGATCACACCTAATTTCATCTTAAGAAATAAAATAACCATTGCAGTATTTTAGGATTTGTTATTTTGTTGGCCTTTTCCTCCCTTGCATCAACTGAGAAATATTTATTGTATAATGCTAGATCACGTAATCTTATTCTATTTTTTGAAGTATGAAATAACCTTTCTTTGTTTCCTATGTCTAACAGCTTGCAACATGATGGTTTCTAGTGACAGAACACAAGGTCTTCAGGTAAATGTTGGCTTGTAAGATATAATAGACTTTCCATTTTACCCAACAGTGAGGAATTTGGCAAAGCCATTCATGAAAGCTGTTTGTCAACAGCAGAGAGGAACACAGGAGCCGTGGAGAATGTGACACTCGTCTCTCTTTCACAGAATCACAGAATCACAGGGGTTGGAAGGGACCTCTGGAGATCATCTAGTCCAACTCCCCTGCCAGAGCAGGGACACCTAGAGCAGGTTGCACAGGATGGCATCGAGGCGGGTTTTGAATGTCTCCAGAGTCAGAGACTCCACCACCTCTCTGGGCAGCCTCTTCCAGTGCTCTGCCACCCTCAAAGGAAAGAAGTTCCTCCTCAGGTTTAGATGGAACTTCCTATGTGCAAGTTTGTGCCCATTACCTCTTGTCCTATCACTGGGCACCACTGCAAAAAGACTGGTCCCATCCTCCCGGCACCTTCCCTTTAAGTATTTGTAAGCATTGATGAGATCCCCTCTGGGTCTTCTCTTCTCCAGACTAAAAAGACCCAAGTCCCTCAGCCTCTCCTCATAAGAAAGATGTTCCAGTCCCCTAATCATCTTTGTAGCCCTCTGCTATACCCTCTCCAGCAGTTCCCTGTCCTTCTTGAACTGGGGAGCCCAGAAATGGACACAGTACTCCAGGTGCGGCCTCAGCAGGGCAGAGTAGAGGGGGAGGATAACCTCCCATGACCTGCTTGCCACACACCTCTTGATGCACCCCAGGATGCCCTTGGCCTTCTTGGCCATAAGGGCACATTGCTGCCTCATGGTCATCCTGTTGTCCGCCAGGACTCTCAGGTCCCTTTCCACCGAGCTGCTTTCCAGCAGGTCAGCCCCTAACCTGTACTGGTGCATGGGGTTATTCCTCCCGTTCGGCCCTTTCACAGTGACCAAACAAAATCACGACTAAATGACAGTCTTTTGTTGATATTCCGTGTAATTTGCCTGTGGGGTTTTTTCACATATCTTTCTGCACTCTGAGCTAGCCCAGGCTCTAAATAGTAATCAGTCGTAATCACATATCAGGTGCCCTCAAGAAACAGTGCTTCTTGAGATGGTCTGCTACCCACAGCAAACACATTAAAATCACAATTTTTATAATCACCCTCGTTCTTCTTAACCTCTTTTAGGCTGTCTGATGGCTACCACCATCATCACATCCACCCTCAGATCAAGGAGTTTCCTACCCAGTGCTTCTTAGACATGATGTGCCAGCAGGCTGATAGACTTCTCAAGTTCTGATAAACTGTTTCCTAAATATTATAGGTAATTTTCTCCTCCTTTCCAGTGGTTACTGGAACCTGAGGATGCCATTTTTGTGGGCTAACAGGTTATTTGCATATGGCAGCAGGTTTCTATGGATGGAGTGGTATGTCCCTGTCTTTTCTATAATTTTTATCAAATATTTTCTCACTCTTTGAGAGCTCTGTTTTGCAACCTGTATTTCCAACTGACAGTTTCTTCAGCACTGCAGACTTCTTAATAGAGAATTCCTGAATTAAATTATTTTTTAAAATAATAATATATAGAAAAGCATTAGATTTCTATGGCATTATCTGTGATATTGGGATATACTTTTATCACCAATTCAAAGTTATGTTTCTATCATCTGACTGCAAAGTTAGGAATAGAATATCTAACGTTATCCACCACAGTCAGTAAGATGAAGTCATCGTAATTACTACCAGCATAGTAAGAACGTTTTTGTTAGTAAGTGACAGGATATATCAAGGTGTGCTTTGTCGATCTATATTAAGCTCATTGACTTGCCGATAGCTACTGAGAGACTTCAGGTGGAGGTTTTTTTCTTTTCTGTGTATAAGTTGAAATAGCAGTTTTCATAAGTTACTGAAACTCTTTTGTTCATTTTCTCCATACTCATGCTGGCTCCTAACTATAACCTTCCAATGTGATTTAAATAATTCACAAAACATGACACCTGCTGATGCCAGGGGAGGATATGCCAGGGAGGCATTGTGGTTTCCATTGGAAACCTTACAAAGCTCTGTAGTTTTACATGGGAACATAACACATTAGCCTATATTTTGCTTTGAGTGTTAAGAGTTTTATGAAGCCAGAACTCCCAGAGTAAGCCTGAGGAACAAAAGAAAAAGCTTACATGGAGTTCAGCAAGCCTCTTGATGATTGTCACACAGCTCTGTTAATGACTACTGAAGTTTTCAAAACCTTGGGTCAGAACTAATTCCTGCCAGTCCGCACGTGTTTTCTATTGGCTTCATTAGTGCTGGAAAGAGGAGGGTGGAATTCCAGTTAGCATATTTGCGGTTGCACGTGTTGTGTGTGTTTTTCCCTTGGACATGGTCCTATTTGTACTTCAGAAACTCAGCCGAGCAAATTTAGAGGTGTTTTTTATCGCCAAGGAATCTTGATTCATTGACTTCTGTGTTTCCTCCCACTAGCAAAGAACCTACATTGTCAAAATTTGACTACCCTCATCTCTGACCATCATACGCCTTCGCTTTATCTTTGGGACTGTGCAACTGTACTGCAACTCAGGAAAACTTTACAGTGTGGTGAATAAAGCAGCCTCTGCTTTCACCATTTTCTTGGCTGGGGAACACCACCAGTGGTTCCTGGGTCATTGCAATTTTTTCTGGACAACTCATAATTACCTTCACAAGTACAGATTTAGGTTTTTCTACTATGGCCACACAATTTATTTTGTCTTGCCCCTCCAAAAGTTCAGCCACTGCTTTAGAGTGTCAGAGAAAGGAAAAGGACCCTCACGTCTGTAATTGGTTGCACATCAATGTGAAGATTGATTCCTGCTGTTTTGTGGAAAGAAGGCACCGTTGTTCAAAAAAAACATGGAAGGAAGAAGCACTGTTATAAACCCCCCATCAGTGGCATTGTTTGTATCTATCAGGTACCGCTATACCTATCGTATACTGTCCACATGAGGATAACAGACCTGATTGTTCATGGGAAATTGTGTTGGATAATTGCATTTTGCATGTCACAAATATCTTTTAAGTTCAATTGAATCCAAGGTTCTTCTTGCCTTACTCAGTTGCATACAGCTGTAATTACTATCTCTGTCTCCTGTTTTACATACAGACATCTATATTATATTTTGTTGGTAAGAAATGTTTTCCCTCAGTGAATTCTTGTCCAGAAGCAGGAATTTTGTTAAAATGTGAAAGCAGTACATTTTTTATGAAAGTTGAAATAGATTATTGTGTTGTTTTGGGTATTCTTCCTTGTAAATGAAGGAGTTCTTATTCTTTAACTATAATTGTTATATTTTATTCAGGAATTTTTCACCAAATAAGAAATAAAAATAATTTCTGTGTTCAGTAATGTTTATGATTTAAATAAATAAAAAGAAAGAAGATAAGCAACTGCTGTCAAAAGGAAAGATGTAAATCATACTTAAGAAATTAATGTGTTTTCCTTCACTCATTATTTCCGTATTTCTTTTAGATATAAAGGAGCAGAAGGCCAAAAAAACCAGCTACAGTCATAGAAGCGGTAAGATCTTTTACTTTTCTCCCTTCAAAGAGGTACTGAACCAGAAAGCAATTTCTACAGAGATTCTTGCCCTCAGCAATAGCAAAACATGTAGTCCTAGTATTTTGCAAAATACAATGCGTTTCCAGAATTCTTTAGTAAAATGGACACGAAGACTATTTAGGTCTTCACCTGCAGTATTCAGGGCTATACTTTTTATTTCCTTGCAGCACTCTACCTGTCCCAGAAGCAAAAGCATTGTGTTTCATCAGTCAACAGCCTAGAAACAGAGTTAACGTGCTGATGTAACAGACGCTTGGGTCAACTGCAAAAATGCATCCATTAGAAAACAATCTGATCCCCAAAGGGCAGGCCAGTCAAATATATGTAGTGTTGCACAAGCGACTGTGGAAGGACACTACAAATTTAGGCATAAGTTATCTAGGAGAAGCCATGTTCACTCTGTTGTTCCCTTCAGGTTTGGTTCATTGCCTTCAAAAGTTTTACTCCAAATATGTATAGGGTATTTGTTTGGTGTTCATTCTTAATATTTTGGATCCAACTGTGGTTTCATAATATATGATCCTGTCTCACATTTGCACATTGGCTTGTAGTTCATATTTTTAGATGACCATTTGCACGTACAAATCTTTGAACAAGAGGATTCCTCTCTGTGAATGGGGTTCTTAAAAAACAGCATCCTGTTCTTACCTCAGCTCCTCTAGTTAACAGTGTTTTACACCCGGAGACCTCTCTCATTATTGCCACTAGTTCTCCAAGTTCTTATCTCTAGAAAAATTTGAAAAGCTGACTGCTAGAGGGAAACAGAACTGTCCTTTGCAATTCTACAAAACTACAAACTAATTCACTTCAAAAAATTGACTCGGAAACAAAACAAAATTCATTCCTGGTATCATTACAGCTATAACATTTAGAGTCTTTCTCGTAGTGCTTATAACTGTTTTATCCTTGAGCAGGCTGCCTGGCTGTCCAGCTGAGACAGAAATTCCTTTCATTACATTAGAAAGTACAACCTTTTAAAAAAATAAAAGTTTCATTATTTTGGTATATAATCCCATTTAACCAAACATTGAGTAAAACTGTGAAGTTTTTATCCATTCTTTTTTTCGTATGCTATCACTGATTCTTTTTTTTTTTTCTTTCTCAATATGTTATTTGCTATAGTTTATACCATTTCCCTGAGACAGCCCAGGGACTGATAGTTTCTACCAGACAGCTGCTTTCTGCTTTGTTCCATACATTTTGCCTGGGGCCAGATGATGATCACTGATTCTTTCCAAGTTTCTGTCATAACGTTTGTCCTCTGATTGTGCTGAGCTAAATAAATTATTAAGAGCTACCTGGTTATGTTGTCTACAACATTTGAGTGAAAGGCCTTCACTTACCTCTATGTAGAGCAAAGAATCTGTCGATTACATTTTGTCAGAAACACGTTTACAGGTTTTAGCTGGCTTTAGAACAGGAGGCATTACAAATGATTTTGCAATGTGGTTTTCATAATTAAGTATATATTTGTGGTTAGGAGATCTTGTGTCAACTTTCTCACTGTCCTCAGCAAGGCTATTATTTCACTCAATTTCTGAGATGCTGAAGTCCCTGCAGAGTCTTTCTATTTTATTTTATCCTCTGGTATTTCATTGTTATTTTTAGACTGGCATTACTGCCTAAACTCACAGATGAGGAGGCCAAAAGGTCTCCAGGACAGCGCAGGGCAGCACAGGGCTTCCGTGGTGGCCTGGGGGAGGCTGCGTGCTCGTGGCAGGAGCACCAGGCTGATTCCTGCTTCCTGGCCGTGCTGCTTGTCCATGTCGTGAGTCCCATGGAGCCACCCAAGACCCAAACAGATAGACAGTGATTGCCAAAAAAAAAAGTCCTTAGTTATTATGTTTAGAGGTTTAAGCATTCTCTGGTAAATAGTTACATCTCTTGATAAAAGGCAGGGGTGATGACAGTGGTATCACTATAGTGAACAAATGGCACCTCATCACCACCTAACACCAGCTATACTCCAATGGATTTTTTTTAACACAAAACACATGCACCGTAGCTCTATAGTTCTAGGCAGTGCTGGCACAGCATACCGATAATTCTCAGTTCATTCTGATGCTTGCATGCCTGCACACATGCACACTTTCCTACACATATGCTTATACAGTCAACATAGTTATTCTCAGTTAAAAAAAAAAAAGTTTGATATTTTTCACTGATAGATCAAAACTCTCTTATTTTAAATGGGGATATTGACTTAGTGTCTATTTGAATCAAGCAACATGAAGGTTGGTAACTGGTATTTGTGTGTGTGTTTCTGTGCGCTTATTGTTTCTCAAACCAAGTGTCTAAGGGAGATGGCAATAATAAGGGAAGAGTGAAAAGAAAGTATGTAACAGTGGAAAATAATTAGAAAAATAGTTTCCTCTCTTACAAAGCTGAAATGAAATTGATAGCTTTATGATGAATTAATAATTTAACACAATTCTGTGTAAATACATGCAATCATCCACTTAATAATGTACAAAGGTGCCATATAAAGTCTGACTCTGAATTACTTTAATGTTAAAATAATTAAAAAATAAAGGAAAAAATCTTAAATGTATAAAATTTGAACATTAAGCTACACAAAGTAGGATATAAAAGCACAGTAATGGTAGATCAAAATGTGCTTTCAAATTTTTGTAATTGCTTTCATAAGAATAAAGACTACTTATGCAAAAATAGATCTACACAAATATCTTGTAATGAATATTGGTGACTTCAACATGAAATAAATAAAGTTTACTGTTGGGTCTCTGAAGTGTTATAACATTTATTCTTAGGATAATGAGGCATTTCCATGACTTTATTTATGAGCATATTTGCCAAGTGACTAATAGAATTATCCTCACAGAAATAAAAAAAAAATATCTATGAAGAAATAAACAACCAATATAGTTGCTCTGAATTTCAATAAATGAGCACAACAGACAACTCAAATATACTCTGCTTCAAGGAATCTCAGTAATACTCAAGTCCAAATAAGAACAGTGCAAATGCATTTGAGAAAATGAGTATCACCAAATATACACTGTAGAGCATATAAACATTGTTGTTATAGCCAAACTATGTTCATTCATGCACAGTAAGTTCATTTATTCATCTCAGATTGATGTAATAGATCAACATATATGTATTGTCCTTACGATAGGTACTTCCCTGCAAATAGATGACAAAATTAAATGTGTAAGTGAGAGAGTGGGTAAATACTCAGCAGTGTTTGGTGTTGTTTGTTTTACAGCTAATTAGAGGGGTGTGAAAAACCCTAAACTGTGTGGATAGTTGAAGTCCAGTGCTCAAGATCATTCCCTGACTTTCTTTTATTTTGTACATCTTCCACCATGATTATATTCATCGTTTTACCATATATATGACTATTTTTAAAACAGTAGAAGGAAAAGACATGGTAGCTTTTATCTGTGACGCCCCGGGTATTTTTGCACTGTCAAAAAACTTAGCTCTTCATTGCACTCCTGGGCCTTTGTCCATAGATTGTCCATATAGCATTAAAGTTATATTCTGTCAGGAGTTTCTTTTCTGAGTGTTCCTCTCACAACAAAACTCAGCACGGCAGGACGGGTGTGGAGGCCCCTGCTCTGGCTCCCTCCCCTCCTCGCCAACACTGTCCCAGCAAGGTCTGCACCTCCAAGCACCTGCCCGTGACATCATGTCACACCCCTGGACATTCAACTTACACCCCTTTTTCTTGCCATAAAAAATAGCACTGCAGCGTAGCCCTCAGATTGTTTTGGATGCTTTGAGGTGGGGAGGTGGGGAGAAAAAATTCCCCAAAACCTCAGAACTTAAAGAACCCCAAACAAGTAAAATCCAGTCATTACAGTTTACGTTTGCCAGTGCATGCACCGATTCTGTGATTAAGTCCTCTGTTTAAAAATATAGATGCTCTCTGTGTAGCTTTAATGACATAAGATGAAACCTTACCAAACTCCATTATAAATATAGAGGTATTTGTTGATTCGATGTCACCTTCCAACAGATTGGGTACCAGGCTGGGAAACAGAATCATTAATGTCTGCGTCCTTCTAGATCATGGGTTGGAGGTTGCCTAATGAAGATTAATGAAGAAAACCAAAAAGCAGAAAAACAACAAGCATTTTCATTTATATCTTTAACTAGAATATTCCAGGTGGAACATTGGACAAAATGTTAGGATTGAAACACTATCTCTTTATTATGTAAAGAGACATTAATCACAGGAAGGAAGACTATATATTTTTCCTTCAGCTTCTCTGTCGTTTTCTAAGATGTATTTATTTTTTATTAGACACATGCTTTTACAGGTGATAGACAAAAAATTGCCAACGTTCAGAGTTTGGATCATGTCCTGCTATCACAGAAGATTTATTTCTCAGATGAAACTGGCAAGGTGCAGCAGATGGTGACTGAGACCATTCGTTGCCAAGAAATAAAATATTTTATAAATCCGTGAACAATATAGGGTTAAAATTCCAGGCAAGGCAATTCTGGATTAAGCTGACTTCCTCCAAATATTCCCGTAAGCTTCAGTAGCTCTGAAAAATATTTCTGAAAATACATCTGAAAGCAATACTTCAAAGAAACATGTCAAACAAGGATGCAAAATTAAAGAGTATTTTTGGAGCATACCTAGGAAGGTCAGCTGAGTTTGACTTTCAGAATTACTGGTTCTCCTCCTGGTGAAAAATTTCCTCATCTAACCAGCTTTTGATCCTTTAGTACAAGCCAGGTAAATTGTGAGCGAGGATATCACTGAAATAAAAAAAGAAAATTGATTCCTTGAAAGAAAATAGTTCTCTATATAATGTTTGAATTCAGAATTAAAAACCCAGGGAAGTTCAGGCGTGCGTGCAATTTAATGCTCCTAACAGGGTTATTAATAAAACATTCTGGGCTTCTAAAATAGTTTTCTCTATCTTCATGTGATAAAGAAACAACTACAGTACAGCACGCACTGCCCACAGTGCATGGGTTTTTTAGAATTACAAGAAAGAAAGAGAGGGAAATTTGGATGAAATCTATATAAAGAAGAGATTTTCTCTGCTGTAGTTGGTAGGAGAGTGTAGCTTGGACGGTTGAGTCCAAGCTTGGACGGAGAGTGTAGCAGGCTGCGGATGCTGGGGAGGGAGGAAGCGACCCAGCTGCAGGTGCCCGTGCCCATGCCCGTGCCTGCCCAAAGGGCTCCCAAAGGGATGGGTGGCTGCAGCCAGCTACACTGGTGACTGTGGGTGGAGAAGCCCACCCCGCTGAGCTCCTATGGCACCTGTGGGTATGTGCTGCCTTACAGAAATCCAAAGGGGTTTAAAAAATGTTTCAGGCCCATCCGGCCATTTGACTGTCACTGCCTGGTGCTCGAATGACGACTGGCGATGTTCTGGCAAGGTTACCAAGACAGTAGAGCTACTACTATCTGTTTCATTAAGCTGATGCAGAGTCACTCTGAACAAGAGACAAAAAGGAGATAAAGTAGAAGTCTCTTGAATATCTCAGATTGCCTGCATATCAGTGCAAGAAACATAGGCTAAAAGCAAAAAGAGCCTTAAAAAGATAGAAGTCCATACTTTAATTGGCTTATCAGACACTGACAAGAATAATAGAAGTGTACAGCTTGGTCATTGTGCTGGTTTTGGCTGGGGTAGAGTTAATTTTCTTCATAATAGCTAGTATGGGGCTATGTTTTGGATTTGTGCTGAAAATAGTGTTGATAATACAGAGATGTTTTCATTATTGCTGAGCCGTGCTTACACAGAGTCGAGGCCTTTTCCACTTCTCACGCTGCCCCACCAGTGAGTAGGCTGGGAGTGCACAAGAAGTTGGGAGTAAGGGTTAAGTAAGGTGGCCTATTCATGTAAGTAAGGCTGGTAAATTGTCATTGGGTAAGATGACATGTCATGATACCAAGTCCCTTTTAGTCCTTACCTATATCGCTCCTAACCTCTCCTCAAGCTTTTGTCACTCACATGACCTCTCCTTCCTTCCTTCCTCCTCAGGGTCACGACTCCCGCAAAATTCAGTTTATTAACAGTCCAATTAAGTTTATACAATAGTTTGCACAACTACAAGAGGAGGAATTAGACTAGACTTGAGGAGAAGCTTTCTACCAACACTAAGAATTGAATGCTAGACTGGTTTAGGTGGCAGGACTATGGTACTTCTACCTTAAAAATAGGACAGAGCTGCACAAGCATCTGTCAGGCATGATTCAGCGGTGGCCAGTTCTGCTTTAGGATACTTTAGATTCCCTAATACAGCACTCCTATGCCTTCTGGCAGCTCCTTTCCAGTGACAGACTGCAGTCACCGACCCTGACGTGCTTCAGGACTTACAGTGGTCCTAACGCAGAGTCCAAGACTGAGTATCCTTGCCATTTTTATAGTCTTTTCCTCTATTTGCATAATTTTCCAGTTTTATTTTGAAGACCCTGCCGGATGAAGTTGAAAACAGACCTGAGTGCATCTCTCAGCTCCTCCAGCATCACTGTGCCTCTCGGGGCTGCTGCACGCCTTCTGGCGCCAGCAGCCCTCGTCTGTGGCTGAAACACAGTGACGAAGCGAGCAGTGTCCCACGTCAGGAAAAAATTAAGGACACTTTTTCACCATGATTAGAGTCCTGTTTCCTGTCTAACAGCACAAATCAAAACCAGTGCTATCTGGCACCAGTGCTATCTTCTCATGGGGCAGAGACAGTGGTAGAACAAAATACTGGGAAAAGTGAGGCTGTGCTCCATGAAGGGGATTTGTACCTCTTCAGCTTCCTGAAGGATTTCTCCAAAGGCTATATATCTAATGATACATTCTTTGCAACACATTTTTTGTCTGTTGAATGAAAATACTGTCATATCTTCCTTTTTACTTTACATGGGCAATTTCTTTTCACTATTAAGACTAATCATGCAGAAGGTTACTTTCAAAAGATTTATTACTTCTAAATTAAATACATGAATTTCATGAGCCATCAGACCTCAGCATTTTTCCCAGATAGAAACAAGATATTAAAGTGTCATTATTATTTTATTGAAATCACTTTCAAATTTAGCATTTTAGATGGTCGATATTGACTGTTTTGGAAACCGTTGTTTAGGAGACAAAGCATGAAAAATGTTCTTTATTCATGTGTGAGGTATGAAAGCAGCTGGTGCATAGGAATTTTTTTCTAGGGTGACAGATGAAACAGTTCTTACATTATGAAGTGATTTAACATTAAAACTAAATGCTGACAAATACAAATATTTTAGCAGAGGGAAAGGTCTCTATAAACATAAAATTATTACAGAAGTTGCTACAAAGAAAGAAAATGATCTAACAGTCATAGGATCTCAATGATTAGAAAATTTGATTTTTCCATACTTCAAGCACTCTCTTTAGTTTTGGAAAACTATTAATAAATATCAAAGTGCATAATAAACCCAAAAATTCTTGAAAATCTTGACAGTCACTTGTACAAATGATACAATTACACAGAGAAGTATTTCCACCCACAAAATTATCTAAGAGGGAAAAAAAAGTAAAAAAAGAGTTCTAGCAACTCATTAAATACTACATTATGTATTTAGTTGGGTAGCAGTGGTGAAAAGTGTAAAATCCCAGTGAAAATGCCAGCATTACATTATATTTGACAAAGGATATGAAGTAAAGCAATGTCCAGAAGGCAGTTATTGATAAAGCTTTTGGATTTTCATATTCAGGTCATTTTTGCCATGCCTTCAATTCCTTTTTCCATGAAGTCTTACTGGACAAAATCAGGGTTAGCTTTTACAAGTCATTATTTTCAACAGTGCTGTGCTAGTTTACACAAACATAGACTATTCTATTGCACTAAATATCCTTTGCTTAGTCAGTACACTTATTAATTACCATTCTTTTAGAGCAACAACATGTATAACTTCAGTAGCATTCCAAATAGTCTTTATGCTCTACTTCAAATTATCTGAACAGCTGCTTCAAATATTTCTCTCCCCTAGAGAAGCATCGTGAGTAAAATTGGATGACTATTAGAAACACATCCTGATTATCTTTCATTCTGATATTAAAAATGTATTTACATTAACTGCACCTTCTCTTTTGTGTGCTTAGTTACTGTATTCATAGTCAGGAATTTTCAGAAATTTAGTGAATACAAGAGAATGCAACTGACTATTTACAAAATCGAGATACTCAAGACTGATCTGGAATGAACTGGAGCTATTGTAGAGAATCATTAAGGAACTGATTTTGAGCAAAGAATTAATTTAAAAGAGATTAAATAATTATTTCAATATTTTTCTCAGTTCCATGTCTGATGTCTGAGTAATAGTGATTGTAGAGTCTTTAGAGATCCTGAGAAAGGCAATCCAATAACTCCACTAGACTCCACAGAGAGTGGGTAGAATGAGACAGTACAGGTCCAAATGATATTCACATCATATTCTGTTGCCTCATAGAAATCTCAAGCTGAAAAATGATGCCTTGAAATGTAGTTACTCCCTTATTGTATCTCTCTTAATTGCTTATCCCATCTCAAGGTCTGACAGGTCTAAATTTTCTTACTGGAAGATGTGGTACCCCTTCATCATCGGACCTTGTCTGGGTCCAAGAGGAACAAATCGTAGCTGCCGGCCCAAGTCCTCACGAATCCTCACTTCCGGTTGTGGCACAGTTTTGTGGGTGTTGAAGAAGGGACCAATCTCACACACACTCCACAGACCATGTGATGCCTAGAAAATGAAAGGACTCATAGCTCATCACGCAAACCGTATCTTGACCTAAAGGATGCAGCTGAGATGATGTAACTCAGCTTACTCCTTACACTTATTGACATGATGTTTGTAAATTCCTCCTTCCAAGTTGCAATATTGCTTACGTTTCCCTTCCCAGCAGGCCACGCTCAGTTGCGTCTCTGTGAGCTACAAATACAAGCTATTTATTGCAGATGTTTATATGAAGGCTAAAAGCCATGTTCTGTCTTTGTAAGCATCAAAGAGAAAAAGGCATTCCTATGGTAAGACGTGTCTCATCTATGAAAATATATTGTGTAAGCATTTTGTCTACACTGATTGTAGTGTAGGTCATAGGCAAGACAGTAGCTCATACAGACATTTGTACTGTAGCTATTTAATATCTGGTGAGGTGGATCTCACTGGAGGTCTTAGGGCCTTCACAGAAACTAGGGATCCATGGAATCAGGATCTGAGCACCATATTAAGTGCTGAGCTATCCTAAGATAGAGGCCTCAGGGTCTTAAGGAGATGACAGTTTGACTGTGACAGACCTCTGCTTTCTTGATACCCAGTAGTAATCCCACCACAGCACTGATGGAAAATAAACTCTTCTTGTGTAAATCAACCAGCCTTCCCACAGCAAGGGCAGCAGTGACCAGAGGCAGGGAACAGACCAGCAAAACTGTTTTCCCTCACTCCCATGCAGTCAGTCATCAAGTGATAAGAGGCTAAAGCTCTGTGCACTAAGAATACCCAGAGAAATTATATTCTGTACTACAGAATATATGTATACAGAATTTGTTTCACCAAACAAATCAAACTAACAGCTGAATAATTATTTTACGGTGAGTGCAGTGCCAGAAAAGATACTGAACTGAAATAAAATACTGACCAGCTTCTCTGCTTCAATAAAAAATACCTACAAACATACACCCACATGTGCAATTTTTTTCAATAAGATCGTACGTGATTTTTGCTCTTTGACACAGAATTGAGCATGAAACTCTACAAAGTGAGTGAGATGAGAAATAAAAGAAAGAGAAGGGTAAAATTAATTCTTTATGTGAGCCTATTTCATGCCTGACGCAAATGTGTATGAGTAAAATGATGTGCACCTTGCACATCTGTGCAATGGCTGCAAATTGTCTCCACAGCACCATCTATCGGTCCTTCCTTGACCATAAATCATACTACAGAAAATACGCACCTAGAAACTACACGCCTCAGGGCTGAGGCAATATAGCCATAGCCTCGGTACGCTTGTTCGTCCCTCTGCCCTGCCCAGCTTCTGTCACTCCTCTTCAGCTGATAATTATGGGCACAAGACACTGGAGTAACTGGGCAATATAATGGTATCCATTTATTGTAGGATAAATAGAAGCTCATTCTCTCAGAATTACTCATTAAGCAATGTTCTGAAAAGCTATGTAACAAATTATCTTGCTTTCTGTTACACATAATCAAATGTGAAGAAAATTTCCTTCCGAGTTCAACATCACTTAGAGAATGTAATATCAAAAATGTAGCTAAAGACTGCATTAAGCAATTTGAAATCCAGGAAGCCAAATACATATTGTTCTGTCACACACACAAAAAATAAATAAAAATAAAAATCAGAAAGCTAGAAAAGCACTCTAAAATGATAATAATGAAAACATGAGTCAATTTTCTTTTAGTTTATTTCTGCCTAGCTATGTACAAGCATAAAAGGTCTGGCAAAAGAAATTGTTTCTAACCGCTAAAGGAAAGCATCTTCGATCTTGAAACATGCTTTGATACCTTCCTGATACCCTCAGCCTCTCTTAATGCCATCAACATGACTTGCCATAAAAAAAAAAAAAGACCATTATCCTTAACTATTAATGAGTCTCCGTATGCATAGCAAGACTGGTTATAAGCAATCCTTTATACACAGAAATAATCTTCTTCCAGCACTCTAGATTCATGAAAACATCTTAAAAAAAGATTAACTATTTTTATCTAAAATGCAGAATCGGTGCAGCATCCATTGCAGGCAAATCTGTTATTGTTACTGTTGTTACTACTTAGAGGGAGTTTAATGGTTTTACACGTATTTATGATCTCTTCCTAGATACTGAGTGCACAGTCAGAATGGTGTAATAAATAAAGGGGATTGCCACACCATAAATAAGAAAATTGAGTCTCAGAAACAGCACAAAAGAGGTATTTACAAGGTAGAAGAGAACTGACGTCTCAAGCCTGAATATCTTGCACCCCTTACTTGTTCTAGTGTCCATCTGCAAAATGAGTGAACTTTATATGCTGTCTCAGGTTCTACACACTTTCAACACAACCCACCACCAAGCTGAACTGCTGTTATTCTGCGGATTGTAGGAAACATATCATTAATATACTGTAAAAGCCATACATTTTTAAAAACATCTCCCTTTCTCATACATTAAAAGCATTACTGATGTATTTATCTGGTGGAGAGAGAAGGAGAAGAATTATGCTTTTTTAAAGGCTTGGATAATTAGTCTGTGATTTGCATTTAAAACAGAGTTCCAAATAGAGGGCAAGCAAAAAATATGTATGCTTGATCAAAATGTTAGTTGAAAAAAAATATGGAAGTGATAAAACTGCCAAAAAGCACCTTTAGGACAGGATTTGGTTGCCTGGTGCCATTCCAGGCACTGTGGAGCACCTGGCTGGTGGGATATCCCAGTTGCTCCTTTGGGTGGGTGTGGATCTGCTGTCAGGCTGGGGTTGCACCTGCCGGCCCTGCACGGACCTTTGGGATACCCTAAGGAATCTAAAATAGTGCCTATGGTTAAGCAATTGAATTCCTCATTTAAAGTCCTATTGTCTTAAACCATAACGGGCACAAGCCAAATTCCCATGCTCGCACTCACTAGTGCCCTGCTGGCTTTCATGGGATTCTGTCCAAAGGGAAGAATTCCTCATTTTCAGACGTAAAGGCCAGGACAGAAACTGTATTTGTTCTCTTAAGCTACATATGCTTCCGAAGTTGAATCACGCTGTTCAAATGGCAGCTGAGAGTGCAAACAGATTGGCTGCATATCTTTCTTAAAAGCATGAAAACTCAGTTTCCCAAAATATCATCTACAAAAAGGGGTTCACTAAGTTTTGGAGAAAAAATGTCTTATTACAGCCACTTAGAGAATCCTAAAATAGGAAAAATGCTACTCTTAGAAAAAGGTTCACATGTTTCAAAGAGATGGATTCCACAACTTTCTCATGTGAAATCTTTCAGTATTTAACTCTTTTTATAGTTAGAAACATCCTACTTATGTATAGTTTAGGTTTTTGTTGCTAAGACAAAAAATTGATTACTATTTCTACTTCTGGTTAGCTGTCCCTTTACAACTGTCTTTTACACAACAATAAACCATGTAATATAACTTAGAGGTAACTTTCCTTGGGCAGAACAAGCCCAGTTGAAATATTTCTGAAAGATCACATTACCCTACTATCCATGACGCTGACCTCTAGGCTCCCTGCAGGTTTTTTTCTACACCACTGTCAAACATGAGGTCTGAAGTTGATGTAAAGTGCTGCTTAGCTAGAAAAAACCAACAATTTCTCATGTGTTACATCCCTGCTAATACGTTCTGAATGACTACTGCTTTCTTGGCAATATTGCTTTTTTTTGCAACACCTTCTCATGGCTGACTCTCTGAGCGAGCGTATGTTCCTCCAAACTTTTCCTACCAGCCGTTGAAATATGTCGCCACCTTCTTTTTCTGAAGTGCTGTTCTCATTCCTATTATTTCAAACTCACTTTTATCAGATCTGAGAGGCCTCCACCTTTATATTTTCAGCTGTTCTGCCCAACTAAGACAGAATAAAATCTAGTTATACACTCTACCTGTTGAGGATGTAAAACCACATCATGACAATTCCAAGAAAAGTCTTTTTTTTTTTTTTTTTTTTTTTTTTTAATTT